>JARHVA010001693.1:32500-632500 GCA_037957365.1 Torreya grandis
TGTTATCATGTTTTTATTCAGAGATCGATGTGCTCAAAATTCATTACCTATTCCCAATTACCACAACCACCAACCTATTGATGGTTGGGGATTAGGATTAATCTATTATGTATCATTTGACAATCTAAGTTAACCATCCTCACCCATAATATATACTTAGATGGTTTGATTATTCCCATCTCACCTTGGAATGAATGGATTATGTTATATGTGTCTCTTGCTATCATGTTTTTATTCAGAGATCGATGTGCTCAAAATTCATTACCTATTCCCAATTACCACAACCACCAACCTATTGATGGTTGGGGTTGTAAGGGCCACCGATGGGGGGATCATAAGGCTAGTAGGGTGGGTTTATCCTGATCAGTTGGTTCATGTTCAACTCTTTACTTTGATGACTTCATATGAAAGATGGTAACAATGTATTTATTAATTATAGTTGTTGAATTTAAATTATCATAATGATCTTGTTGACTACTAACAAATGACATGAATAGATTATGAAATTAGATCATCGAAAGATTAAGCTAAAGTTATTATGTAGGTAGCTTATATTGTTAAATCATTAAGTTAAATATTTATTCCTTAAAGTATAATTAATAAGAATTGATTGAATATATGACTAGCCTTTGAATGTTGTAGTCCGAAATTGATCTAATAATCCACATATGGGAGTTTGATGTCTAATACAATCAATTCCTAAAATGTTTGTTTATTATTATATTAATCCATCTTAGATTTAACCTTCGGGTATAAGATTGATTTTATTTTCATGGTTTGACTATTTGTTAACTATAGCATCTTCAAGAGAATTCACTAGTAATTCTTGATGTCAATATTCAATTAAGATTTACTTGGATATTTTATGTGAAATCTATGTATGAAATATATTTCAATTAGATGGAATGAAAAATAGTTATGAATTACATTCTTATAAAGATTAACACTTATTTCAGTTTCCATTTTATAGAAATATGAACATGTGGATGCTTTGCATTAATTTCATAACTGTATAATTCAGAAACAAATAGGTTTGATAGCAATAAGATAGAAGTTAATAATTGCTTCAATTTTTACCATGGAATATGTGTGTGTGTGTGGATACTTTACATTAGTTTTTTAAATTCAAAATGAAAAAGATAAAAGTGGCCTTTGCTGGATTATTAATTGTGTAGTTGGTTACTCTCATTTTAAAATATAGTTGCATTGGAGCATCTAACCCTTGCAACAATGCATAAGCCTGGTAGTGAGACTGTGAGAAAAATAAAATAAATATGTTCTTCTGCTATGCACTACATGATTATTGGTTGCATTCAAGGAATGTTTTCAATTATATAATATCATTTCTCAAATTTATGTTTGATTATAAAATCTAAAATTAATTCATAAACAATTATAACAAATGGCAAAAGAACTAATAGTTCTATAGTTTAATGAATGATCATGCACAATGCTTTCCTTCTTTACTTAATTAGATGAATACATTCTACTAGACAATAATGAAGTCCAAAAATGATAAATAGTTATCACATCATCTTAAATAAAATAAAAATTATACTTCATTGTTCTTTTAGCTTCCTCCCCATGAGCTGAACTTGTTGGCAGGTTGCCTCGACTGCCAATAGAAAGTTTTACAAGAATTCCTTAAGTGGAACCTTTTATTTGGGTTCCACTGATTTTGAAACTCGAATAAGCCCTGTTGCTTGAATTATACCATGTATGCTTGTTGGTTTAGTTCATCTAGAGGAATTGCAATGAATACGTAACATACTTATATCTTTAGAACATTCACTTATAAATTAAATAGAGTTCTTTCTTTAATATATGTTTTCTCAAACTCATCATTACTGGTTGTACAAGATATTCCTTTTATATGGAAAGCATAACTCTTTTATAGAATTGCCTATGCCAATTTAAATAGTTACATAGATTATAGAAAGACAATGTTAAGTTATGACTTGTTATGAACAACTATGTTTGATATGAATGATGTACGAATCGTGAAATGCGGTTAAAGGTTGTAATGTGTTGTAATCCAATTGGTAGCACTAAAGAATGTTGTACTAAATCTGTTCTCTTATACTTTTATATAATTGATGCTTGAGTGAATAAAAATCTACAAGTGTGAAATTAATTATGTTTGTTGATTTTAAAATGCTTGTATGAATTATATAACATGTATCTTGATTTGAACACATGAATAATATAAATGATAACTTAATAAATATAAGGCTACCCTTCTCCATTAAACCCATCCTTTAACTTAACTATCCTTGAATGGGACTGAAACCAATTGGGGAAAGTGAGGTAATTGGCTAGGGTTAAGGGCCTAGAAATGGTCTTATGAGGAAGTAAGAGTGCCACTTATGGCACTCAAGACTTATCAATGTATGTGTACACCGATACACCCTAAATTATTTAATCCTTCTAACAATAACCAAATTCTTTATAGTGCATTTTATATGTGTTTACCTCTAATGAACTACCTCGATTCCCCTCCTTTAGTTCTAATTACGATAGCGTGTAGTACATCAAAAAATTTATTACATTAACAAGTCTTGTAAGTGGGCCTAACAAATGTCCAAAGTATACTCTGATATATGATTCCAAAAAAAAAATTGGGGTTATTTCATAATCACCACTCTAGCTATAGTAAAATAAGATACAATTACTAGTAACCGTCATCTTATAATAGCTAAGAATCATAAAACATGATTAACTCTAACTCACTACCCTATGATTACTACCATAGCTAAGAATCTAATATGCACATAATAAACTTGGGTCATAAATATTTTTGGTTTGATGTTTCACCATTAAAGAGTAGGTAAAGAATGGATTTGACAAGATTGTATCATCCTATTCCCTCGTCCTCCCTTACTTAATCCCATCTGATGCAATTATTAAATAGACATTTATGGTCATTCCAAGTACCTTATTTGTAACTAAGCTTGCATGATAATGTTTTCTAGATTTTCTTAGGTTAGAACATCAAATACCCTATAACATGTAATATTATGGTTTATTATTTGTATTAACTATATGTAGTAACATTTGTGCAACCCTTATCATGGCATACTATTTTATTTCCAAATTATTATGGCATTAAGCCATGGTTGTAATAACCTTTATGTATACCATAGGTTCAATGTAGTGTTTTAACCATTGCATGCTTAATTTACTACTCAAATATCTTTAAGATTTTTTAACTCATATAATCCTTATTAATTTAAAATAAATGGTTTAATTATTATTAATGTATTTTAATCCAATGCTTTAAGTTCCAAGGTTCTCATCATTCAATTTGGGTCTTGGTAGAGATGGCATCCTTTTCATTCTAATAGTGTTACAAATAATCAAACAACACACATATTTAATAGTAGACTTTATCGATTCAAATATTTAATTTTTATTCTATAAATAATTATTAATTAATAAATAAAAAATAAATATTAAATCAGGTAATCAATGATGCTTTTTTCACATTTAACTAGTAATATATTTTAATTAAATAAACTTAAACTAAATTAATTTACAAGCATTTAATGCTCACTTTGGAATTTATGATCAAGTAAATCAATGAGGGTTTTCTCCTAATTGTTGGAATAGATAAACTTCAACCATTAGGTCTATTTCTCTTTGACCAATATTTATAATTTTATTTCCAAACAAAAACTGTAATTGGACGAAGTGACTTGAAAGTTTTCAGGGTAAAATTTCTCATTAACCAACACATACTAGAGCATCCCATTTCTAAGGGAAAATATGGAATTAATTATGATTTCTATTTTTTCACACATCCTTTATTTTGTAAACAATTTACTGGTTTTAACTATCATGAACTAACCTTATGGCCCTTTACGGATACTGGACTATGGCTTACTTTAGCATATTTTTTATATAACTTGGATTAAACACAGTTGATGTTGGTGTTATTTTCTTATGGTTGTGACACATGTACCTTGGATAGTTGATGCGGTATGTTATATCATGGTTGATGCTTGCATTGGATTTATATATCTTGATATGTATATTGCTTACATTAGCTTCATTTTATCCAGTTTCATGTATACATTGCTTCAGTTAGCTACATCACTATATGTTATTGAGATATCATGTTTTAATTGATTGACATTGATTCCTCTTCTAGCTGTTGATTATGCATCATAGGGCATGCATGGTTCATGGTTATCTGGACTAACTCTTACCCTTCTTAGCTATAGTTGATTATACTTGATTTATCATTTCATATCTAATGATTCATGCTAAATTATTATTATTATTATATTGACATCATTCAGGTACTATTGATATCTTATTAGTGGATGTAGGCACCAGGGTGTGAGCTAGGCTTGGCATTGGGTTTGAACATCTTGGGTATATCATGAGCGGTTGATTAGTCAAAATATCACCCTGATAGGTATAGCATGTACTATGTGATATTAACCCATCATCATTATATTCCATTTTGTTATTTCTTTTCATCCTTTTGGTCATGTTGTATATATTTACGTGTGCATGTTGTATGGTCCTATGATTAGAGAGTCAAGTTTTGGCTTTGTTGCTCCTTTTGTCTGGCCTTGGATGCTTAAGGTCATCTTTGCATTTAGTTATCCTTCTTAGATGTTATAAATACTAGTTGATAATCAAGCAAATTTATGGAATTGAACACTCTAACGAAGGATAAGGGAAAGCAAAATCTTATATAAATTCTCTAACATTTTTTATAGTTTGAAAACCATAACCTAATATTTTTGGATTCTAATATTTGTTAGATTTCTATAAATTCTAACTTTAAAAAAAATTGATCAACAGTTTGTTCGTAGCATCCCTCTAAAATTTGTAGACCATCTTATCATTATGTGTTTAATCATGATGTGTTACACCATGATGTCTTATATCATGATGTATTACTTTGGTATGTGTTATGTGTCATTGGGATGCCAATAATACCGAATGTTCAACCCTATTAGCCCTCAGGGACTACCTTTTTCTTATTAAGCTTCTTAAAAGGCATTTATGCTCTAGAGTCTATAACTTTTGATATAGGGAGGATAGAAGGGTGGCCATTTTTTATTAGAATCATGGTTTTTATGTTAAATATTTTGATGAATACTTTTAATTTTTGTCTATAATTTTTTTATAATTTTAGCTTTTTCCAAAATTTATTGAATAGTTCCCTATTTTTGAAACTTCTTGAAGCCATATCTTTTGATCCATCAACATATTAACTTGTTATTCTTTTGAAATTGCATGATTTTTCATGTTCTTCATAGCCATAATTTAAAGTTTGTTATATTCTATTACAAGATTGTATTTTTCCAAAAAAAAAAAAACATAATTATATACTATAATGTATTTGTAAACACACCATTTATAAAGTATCACAGATTTCTGTTGAGGTCACTTTTTACATCATTTGGTGTTTAATATAGATTATGGGGGGGGTAGGTGAGAGTGGGGGCACATGGCATAATTTAAGTACCCAATATCTCTTGTTTTTATTCTATTATTTCCATTGATTTTTAGTTTTTATAAATTTGATATTATTTTTAAGGAATGTTTTTTTCATGTTTTATTGTAATGGATTCATGTCAAGGCCTCATTGCAATCACATGAGATAATAATAACCTAAAAACTAAGAACAACGTGTTATTTTTTGAAGTATTTGTACTTTAACAAAATATGGTCATTTTTTTTTATGAGAATAGGAAATTGAAAAAATAAAATACCATGTCTCACCCATATAGAAAGAGACACCCTCGTCTAATATTTAGAGGAAAATTTTGCCTTGTTACATTAATAAATTGTACATATGGACTATATTACACCTAGTCCACCTTAAATCATTGTTTATGATTTTAGTATGCATCTTTTTGATGCTCTTCTAAATTTTGAAATTGTATAACATGAGTCATTTAATGATCCTATGCTACATATTGTTACCCATATAATACCCCTACTTCAAGTCATCTTACAAATATCCTTGGCTTATTTGAGAAGCATATTACTGGTATTGGTTCCCATTAATTCCATTACATGGGTTATTTCAATAGAGGTATTGGTAAGCACCTACATTATGTTGTATCACACATCCAACATGTTCATTAGATTGATCACCATGGCATTAGTTATCTAGGAGTTACTTATTATTCATTGGGATCACTTTGTGTGAACTATAAAATTGTATCTATTCACTCTAATCTTAGTGAGGACATAAAGTAGCATATGAACTCTTATGTACCTTCACTCGGGTATGAGAGACCTAAGACTACTTGTATCAAGAATGGGAGTTTTGATACATTTTTAGATTCACATATACATGAGAGTCATGAATTTGATTTAATTATTTCCTTACATAAATTGTTTGTGAACATGGTGTTGAATCGCATGTAAGCATATCCATCCACCATATGTTTTCATTTGGGATGGATTTCAAATAAGTTGTGGTGGTGTCATCAACACTCATTAAGTGAAATACACTGACGTGATTCCTTCATTATTTATCTCATTATCCACAAATCATTCATACTGCGTAGCAATATGTTTTAAAAAAAAAAATCATATTCAAGATGGAAGTTTTGATATATTAATAGTCTCCTTGTGTGTATAAATTTTTTTCTCCAAATTCTCTTTATTTAATTTTAATTATATTTTGTGAGATATTTTCTCTATATTTTTTGACTCCTTGACAATATCTACCCATCCTTGTGGTGAGTGTTTTCTAGAATCCTAAACATCTATCCATTAATTATGTTTGAGTAATGGATTCATACCACTCGTATATATTTTCACATTCACTCCACCTATTCTTCATTATAAGGGGTTGTGTAATTATGCTTATTTATTCATGTGTTGTGTGTAACCCTCTTGGATTTTCTTGTGATAATAGATCTCATAATCTATTTTCATAGTTCTTTTTTGATGGAATTTTTATGTGCTCCCTCTCATCTTATACACAGTCATGCGTGGTAATGTTGTAGTGACACCATCTAAGCGTCCCCACCAGATCATTATTGGAAAATTTTAGTGGTGTTTGACTTATTTACATGTCACTTACATAATTTAAAATTTTTTACATCACCTCAAGGGAAACATCTAATGCCTCTTGCTTCAATGTGGATAAGCCCACACAATGCTTCTTAAGTGATGATTTTAATCCATCTAGTGAACTTTATTTAGTGATGGATTAGCCCATACTCTTTCAACATATTTTTGTACTAATAAAGTGATGTACTACCTTATTAATTAATGGATCAACTCATCATTGTGGTATATCTCCACACCTCTAGTCACTTATGTTTTTGACTAGTTTTTATAGAGACCCTTATAGTGTGTCTAATTTTTTCCAATTATGATTTTGTTGTACATGGGTGCCTCATTAGGCCTAGCTTTCAAGACCCATTTCATAGGATTATAAGCCTAATTTTTGTGTATAGGCCTCCATAATTTGTACTTGAGTGGGGGTGCTTTACAATACTTAATGTTCATAGATTGTTAATTTAACTTAGATTAGCTTCTATACTAAATGTGCTTTTATACACTTTCTTCGACTTAAAATAGGACAAGGATAAGATTTTAATTCTATGTATTAGTTTACAACCTTTAAGTGGGCCAAATATTTGTGCTTATTATGTGGCCAATAGGGAAAGGTGTGAAAGCACTTGAATTTGTTATAAATACCCTTCACCTTATTTGTGTTTTAGCTAAAATTAGATTAATGTAAAACTAACCTTTTAATCAAATAGAACTAATAAAATATAAATCTAATTATGAATCTATAGAAATAAACATATAATATGATTTGATAATGATATTTTTGATAAGAAAGTTTGACAAGTAAAATAAAAAATACAAGAGGATAAATGAAATTTATCTTATTTGTTGTATTTCCTTTGGTTGTGTGGGTTAACTGAACCAACTGAAAAAATGTATGATGATTCAGATGGATTGTTTCCTAATATAAATATCTATGTTGAGTCTGGGTCACTACCATCAAGAAGGTCAAAACCATCAGTCTATCTTGACTTCTACTAAAAATTAAATTTTGAAACTTTCTCAGGGGTTGTAGAGGCTTCAACATTATTCTTTTCCACTTTAGTCAACACTTTTTATGCTACTTATATCTACAATGTCAAACCCTATTTTCCTTCACAAGAACTTAAAACATAAAATGGGGTGATAGGGTAATATGATTGAGTTAGAACAACCTTGGTCAATCCCCTTTGAAAATCCAAGTGTTGCACTACACTATCAATGTTACGAAGAGGGCACAAACTCAAATGTAGTTCTCCCATCTATGTATGTATATGAAATGGTAATTATGTATATATAGATGATTCTTCTCCTAGATTACCCTTGACACAAGCATGAAAATGTAACAATACTTTAGATATACTTTTAATAATTTAGTATAAGTAATGTATGACTTTGAATAGCTCTTGAAAATGTGAGAGTGCTTGTTCTAAATGGCTTATAAAAACTTTTTTTATATAGGAAAGCCTTAGAATTTGAATTTAAAATTTAGTGGCACACACAATGGAACCCAAATAACTTGAAGAGGACTCAAAATAAATAATTATAAAATGGGTATGTGTCAAAAGAGAGATTAAAATAGCAAGGGTCAAAACCATTGAGAAGAGGTCAAGATACAATATTTTTCTTAAAACTTGACCCAAACTCAAAATTGCCTCCATCTGACAAATGGGTTTAGAGATCTCCATTCTTAGATGTGTTTTAATTCATGTTGATAAAAAAAGATTCAAAAATCCATAGCAAATCCCAAATTAAAAAGGGCAAAACATAAGAAAAATACATCATTAAGTGTTTAATTCTTAGCTAAGGTCTATATAAATAAAACGATTAATAAACATTTAAAATAAGTAATTTTACAAATCTAGGTGTCTATATTTCCCACCCCCCGCCCCGCCCCCTCCCCCCCTCCCCCCCACCCCCGCCTTAATCTATAATTTTAGTGAGATTATAAATACTGGATGAAAGAGAAAAATATAATACAAACCTCATGTGCCATGATGATTCAAAATTATATTATAAAATGAGACTTATATAATTAAATGTAATTTTGTTTAGAATAAATGAAAGATGTAACCATAAATGAAATATTTTAAATATTATTCAAGGAGCAACTACACCTGTATGCATGTCATGGAGAAGTATAAATGTTTTGGAGAATAAGAAGGCACTTATAGTGTCTATTCATTTACTGGCTAGGGAAATTGATAAGCTTTCAAGTGGTCAATATGATGGATAAAACCATTAAGGGATGCAAAAACCTCAATGTGATGATTGTAGTAGTTGTGTTATTTGTAGTAATTTTCTCTTTTGTTGAAAACTTGGAGAATTGGGAGTGATCAAGACCCAATTTTAATTGTACATTTATAAAATAAATAACACCCATTGAGGGATGTATAAACCTCAATTTTACTTAGTTGTTATTTGTAACCCCAAAACATGAAATGGGATGGAAACAAAAATGAATCCACAGACTATAGTGTTAGAGGTCATAGAATCTCCAAGTCATGCACTATACACTTTAACCAAATTGACCACTGTAGATGGTTTTAGATTCAATTGTCACTTTGTCATGAATGCAAGGTCAAAAGAGAATGGATCATCCATTACCATACCATTTCCATATATATAAAATAGTATATATTATATGCCACAAGGTTGTATTATGCTCTTTGATTTTGAAAGTAATATAGTGTGCATGAATATGTATCATGCCCCATTGATAAATGTGAAATTGGTAACTGTATGTAGATGTAGATTTTTAAAATCTATTTTAAACTTATGCATGAATCTATATCATGCACCCAAAATTTTAATAATTTTTACATTATTCTTGTAATGTGAGTGCATATGCATGGCATATGCCCCTATAATCTATAACAATGATTGAATTTTTAAACCTTTTGCATTCTATGAAATTATAATGTGAAGTAATTTGGAATTTTCAATATATGATTTGTAATTTGATTGTATGTGTATGGAATATGACCAAAAACATTGTACCAATATTTTAACTATTGAGGTCATACTATGATGTAATGACTAGTAGAATATTGAGATTATAGTAAAAAAAATTAGTTTTTGCCCCATGTTTCCCCCCTTTTGAGATAAGGCATGAGAGTAAAGAATCAATCAAAACAAAATATATAGGTAGTTAGATAATTTTGATTAGTTATAATAATTTATAATATCACATACTAGATTTGAAATTCCTTTTTATATTGTACGTAGCAATGAAAAAGTGATAGGATAGTAAGTAGTCGCATTTTATTAAGAGTTAGGATTGCCAAAATCAATGGTGTTTATGACATTTAAAAAGTTTAATTAATTTATGAAGTTGGTATTGGAAATTAAATAAAATTATGATACAAAATAATGTGTCATACATGTATTGATGCAATTTAGGGATTGGATTTTTAATTAGTAAAACTCAAGATACCGCTTGTAGAAGTTCTAAGCTATTGATGGAATTATGAGTGACGTAGACATAATGATTGAAATTATGAAAAATTCAACTCAAAATATATAATATGGTAAAAATGTTTTTGTAATTTCATTTTCACCATTGCATCAGGAGATTTGAGTTTACAAAATGCCTAGTCAATAACCTATGTTGTTATTATAATATGAATGCTTGTAGCCTACCATATAGATATAGACTACAAGTGATCTAGTATGTAACAATTTTTTTCAAATTTTTATTGTTTTTCATGATATGTGAGTATTATTTTTTAGTTTTCTTATTTTGAAAATTTGACTGTTTTGGCCCTTGATGAGGTTGAAAATGTAGAATTTGATAGTTTTGTCCTTCTAGGTTAGGAAAATCCAACTCTGGACATTATTGTCTTATAATGGATGGTATTGACATAGATAGGATGTTATTGTCCATGGGTTTGTCTTTTTTTGGAAAATTATGTTCTTGTGATTTTTTATTATTTTTTCTCATATTTGTATACATGTATATTGTATTTACTTAGATTGAGAGATGATATGATTTATATGTTCTATTTTTTTAAGATGATTTGTATGCTCGTGAGTTATGATATGGATAACACATGAATACTTTACTAGAGATATGATTAGATGATGTCTATTAGTGGATAATATATGAGGTAAATTTAACACATGTTGGTTGGGCCAAATTTTATGTAATATACATTTAATGACTACATTGGTTGAACAATGAAATATTGATATGTGTATTCTCTGGTTGTCGACGGGTGAGATGACCAAAATTTTGGAGGACGTGTTGTATATATGACAAATTATGATGGTTGGTCAGAGGCATGTGGTTATGGATATGTAGGGTCTTATCTATATGTGTCAAACACATAGATTCATGACAAGTAGACTCAAGGGTGATGATAAAGGTGTTATTATTTATTAGATTATATTGTATGATTTGATGTTCCATGAATATGAAAATTTATATGTTTATATCAGTATCAATTTTAGAATTAGATGTTAGAGTTGTATTTATATCCTATTGCATGTATTATGTATATATTGATATTGAGGAGAGCACACTCTATATTCTTGGGGATGGAGTATGTTGGCCCATTTATATTATGTTTTATACATATTTACATTGGATGTACATGTAAGAAGTCTCATATCTATTACATTATTTTGTATGATCATATTAATGTGATACATCCATGTAGGAAGCCGCATAAAGATTGGGTTGATCCTAACATCTTTTCATCTTGATGTGTGTTACCATGATGGAGGGGGTTGATTATCATGGAGTATAGAGTGATTCTAGATCGATTTCCACATATTAGGATTTTGTGACCCCATATATGGGATATTGTGGGTGGAGTGAAGGTGTATGAGAGCTATGTCACATACATGTTACTATTTGGATACAAGATCAAGTTATAGGTGTCTATGCGAGGTTTTAGTATGATCAAGTGACTTGAAAGTTTGGGTTAACTCAAGATGTGCCCCAAATAACTTATCCATGGATATAGAGTACCATTGATTATATTATATCAAGGTTTAGGCCAATGTTCACAGGTGTTAATTTGGCTCCTCATACAATGACAAAGTGAGATCTAGTTATTGCATTGGCTGAGGGTGATGATGCCAGATGTATAATGACATATACATAGTGGTGGTATTTATTGTTTCCATTTTTATAAAATTATCCTAACATTGTACCCCTAATACATGGTGAAAGGTATGAATATGGAGTAGATGGAACACTTGCACCACAACCTAAAACACAATCTATCGGGGGAGATGCCCATATTATTACATTTATTTTGACAACTATATCTAAATGTCAGTATGATTATATGTATATACATTATTTGATATTTTTTTGTAGTGTATTAATAATGTCTGTATAATTTGGTTTTATAGGTGATGCATATTAGTATACAATGGTAAATGTAGTCATTCATATTTTGATGTGTAATGTTCCCTATGATATAGTAGGTAGTAGTTTGGTAGGGAGAGTGAATCAGATTATGGATGAATATTCATACTTTTTTATTTGTGTACAATTACAACTATGGCCTATATTGTAGTTATTGATGAGCATGTTGATCTATAGGCAAATATTGATATACAATCAACACTAAGCCTTAATGTTGATATATACATGGGTTTAATTGATTAATTTTATTCTTTACAGTCTAATCATACATCTATTATGGTTCAAAATGGGATACTTGAGAGGTGGATTAGATTATATAAGTCCTTATTATGAGCACGTGGAACAACATGATAATATGGAGCTTATACTTCACATGATGTAAAGCCAATCATTAGTGATAGCTTAGATGATGGGGATTCCCCCATTATTTATTGACACTTTGTATTGTAAACAATATTTTTGATATATATATGATATTTTTTTTTACTTAGTTATATCATAGATTACATATGTTATATGCATTTAGTACTTTTCATTAATAATTTTTGTAATTTTGGCTATAGAAATATCATCAAAGTATAAATGTATAATGTATTGATAATAAACATTTCATGTTAATATTTTTTAGTTGTTAGTATCATGTCTATGATATTATCACTCAAATATTATTTCCAAAACTATTTGGAAAGAGAAAGTCATTGTAATCTAGCTAATGGATCTACTAGTGAATAATTTGAAATGATTCATCTTCTGACTATTATATTACTCTATTCATATTTTCTTTTAGTTGTTCCATAGATACACGGTTCACTTTTTGCTTCATGTATATATGTAAATTTAACCTATAAATATGGAGCATCAGTAACTAGACTTATTATAGTATCACCTATGTCTAGAGATCAAATGACAAATGGTTCATAAATAGGAATATCTTGGGATAAATCAATTGAGGCATAATGTGAATTAGAATAAGGACTTATTCTAGTGGTTTATTTTTGTGAAGGCTAATAGACCATTTGTTCCTTAGTAGGAATTTCATGGGATGTATCGGTCCTCCTAGAATAATTACTAGAATAAGTGGGAGAAGAAGATCTTATTGTCTTGTTCTCAAAGTTAATAACTCTTATATATGTAAGTTGTGTAATCTTTTATCACAAAGCATACCAACCATTATCACAATGCCCATTAATACCATGATAAGTATAAAAGGGTTAACCTTTTATCTTCTCAAATTTGTGTGGTGGATGATAGTAGTTTAGAGGAAGATTAATCAAATGCTTATCCATTAATGTATGTAAAATATCATGTGGTCTATCTCTAAGGTGATCAAACTGAAGTGGTTGTCTCTTAGTAGAAGGAGATGCTTTTATTATAGGAGTTATTGTAAGATAATTTTATTTCTTTGTGTAAAACCTTTACTATTTGTTCCTTTCTATGAACTATTGGTTTAGAATAAGGTATTTTAGATGACTTATGAACCTCTTTTTTAAATTATTTTTATTTGTAAGCATATTTAACAAATATTTTGCCTTTTAGAGAAAATGCATGTAATCCTATGTTATTGTTTACTAGTTCACATGCACATTTGTGCACATCCATGTATAAGATATTGAAATAAACATAAGGCTTATGTAATGCAATTTATTTAAGGGGATAAAGAATAACCTTATTGAATATGAATTGTATTTTCAAATCTGAGGGTCTATATGTTAAATAATGTAATGCACTCTTAAATCATATAACATAATCTCGAATAGACTCATATTTAAGTTACTTTAATTATTGTACATATTCCAATGTCAATTTAATATTTTCATGCTTATCATAATATGATAATAATATGTCTTCTAACTTATTGAAAGTGGTAGACAACCAATAGGAATATTATATAACCAATCACAAACATCTCATGTTAGAATTTTATGAAAATGTTTTAATAATATGCATCCATGTTTATCCCAATGACCAAATAATGCACATATTGTGTTAAATGGTTAGCAGGGTCTTCATGACCATAAAAATAAAGGTAACACAAAAATGACAAACTTTGTTGGATAAGGATATCAAAATAAATTTAATGTAATAAATTGATCTTGAATATTGACATGATAACAATTGTTAATTAATATTTGACACTTATTTTCTAAGTTCTCCTATAGCATTCATCATAGATACAATATGGATTATAAGGATGGTTCAAGATTGAAAAGTTTCACTCATGGTTTTTAATTTACCATCTACTTGAAGCATGGGCATGATAGAATCATCATTACTATAATTTCATTCTAAAACCACATCATTGCACAATTTATAAACATTACATATAGAATAATTCGTATCACATGATGTTTATAAAGAAGATATTATGTCATTTTGAATGTCACGAAGATTTATATGTAAATATTTACTATTGCATAACTTTTTGGAAAGAGGAATATAAATATTATGCACGTGTATATAATTTATTTCTAAAGAGAGATGAGTAACATTTATTGTTTCTAGAGAGGGTAAAGGATAATGATTTTTATTTTTGTGACATTTGTATCATTGAAACAATCACATTCAATTTTTGTTCGATTAGCATCATGTAGAGATAAAGGAGATGTGATTTCAAATTTTATACCATTGTAATACTCTAGTAGAAAATAATGACATTCAAAATTTTCATCATCTAAGAGAGAATAAATAGATTAACTATTGGCAATATTTGTATCATCTATAGATAGATAAAGGGAAGCACTTTCAACTTTTAAAACATTAGCATCCTATAGCGAAATAAAGGATAATCAAATTCAAAATTTGAATACTTTCTATGAGTAATAGAAAGTAAAGAAGAATTGAATTTAAATTTTGAAACATTTGTATTATTTAGTAAAGGAGGAAATGTTGGAAGAATTAATCTTAATTTGGGTCCTTCTTATAGGTATATAGGCTTTTCATAAGTCATTTATGTGTTTATTTATTGTATTTATAAACACACTTTATTCTTAAGTTTATGAGGTGTCACTCACCTCCCTAGTCCACTTGTTGGTTTTGAATTTACTTTCATGTAACTCCTCTCCCCCCATATGGCACACACATCCTCCCCACTTGTAAGAGAATTAGGGCCACAAGGAACACATGCATAAGCTTGCACATGTAACTCCTCTTCTCTCTTAGCTCTATATTAATAGCTCTCCTTTCTCATTCCTCACACTATCAACACACAAATCATTCTTGTTGTTTTAAATCTTGCTCTTGCATCATTGTTGATCTCTTTGAATAAGGCCATTATTCTCCTAAAATTATACATACTATTGTATTTAGAGTTTGTTATTGCAATCTTCTTAATACTAGATTGTGGGGTTTTTTAGTTGTTCGATGATTTTTTCCACTTATCAAATATCTTTTCTCATTTGTGGTTTTCTCTCCATTTAGGAAATATTTTTCATTTTCACACTCTTTTTGTTTTTTGAGTTTATTTGTTTATCAATCTTCTTGGATTAAATCCTAATAGGAAAAAATTAAACACTTTTGTCACATTTGCATCATTTGTGTCATGAGAAAAATCTATGTATGTAAGAGTAGGGTTATCAAGAATTCAATTTAAACAATGGTTTTTATGATTATGCATTTTTTTTTTTGTAAGATTGAATGTGATGAAATGCAGTAGAAAATGATAAATACAAGCGAGGTGTATTTTAAAATAAAGCATCGTTAGATTATAATTCATGCAACATTGAAGGAGAAGGAATATGTACATTAAGATTATGATCCTCTTATTTTAAATAAGGGTTATGAGAGGGTTCTAAAGAAGGTTTAGGAGAATCAAGCTCTTCCTAACTATATGTTTTTTCATAATCAAAACTATAATCATTGCCTACACCATTATTTTTCTTATATACATCATTAACATCATTGGTCATTCAATAATCATCATTGGTCCATTCATTAAAATAATCATAGGGTATGAAATTGATAGAAAATAAAGCATATAAGGATTGAATTATATTAGGGTTTTGATTAGAGATATACATTTTAACACTTTGAAACCTTAATATTGAAAAAAAAGTATTCTCGTGACACAATTTAAAAAAATAAATAAATATTCGTTAGATATTTTTCAAATCTAAGAGAGGTTTTTAATTAAAATCAGAAAATAGACAAAAACCATAACTTAATTTAAAAATAGGTACAATTTTTTTCCCCTAAACAAAATTTGATAAAAATAGTAAATTGGTAATTATGAAAAAATCCATAAATATTTTGGTGAATAAATAGATGTTTTTTATCCACTCAATACATATAAAAAATCATGGAGTTTGAAAAAAAAAAGTTGTTATGAATTAGATATGAGTTGAACAAGGTACAATAAGTTGTAAGTCAAGGCAAAGAAACCCTAAAGATTAATAAAGGTGAAGACCTAGGTCAAACAATAAAAAATAACTCTAATTTGCACAAGAATAAGGAGAAATCATAACCAAGTCTGAAACCCTAAGATAAAATTATGACATCTTAAAAATTAAAAACCCTAGGTAAAATCTAGGGTTCAATAATGTTCAACAATACTCAGTTCACCAATATGTTTTACCTAAAATTGCGTTAATACAACACTAGCCCTTTAATCATAGTGAACTAGCTAAATATAAATATGATTATGAATTTATAAAAACAAGCATACAATATGATTTTACAATTATATATTTGATAAGCAAGTTTTATAAGTATAATAAAAAATCCAATAGGATTAGATAAACTTAGCTTACTTTTTTTACTTCCCTAGCTTCTATAGATTGATTAAACTTATTGAAAGTTATGTATGATGATTCAAATGGATTATTTCTTAATATGGAGGTCTATGTTGAGTTTGGGTTAGTACTGTCAAGAAGGCCAAAAACATCATTCAATTCTAATCTCTACTAAAAATCAGGTTTGGAACTTTCTCGAGGGATGTAGAGGATTTAACATTGTTCTTTTTCACTTTTGTTAACACTTTTTACGTATGCATATACTCACAAGATCAAACAATAATTTCTTTCACAATCACTTAAAACATAAAATGAGGTAGGGAGGGGAGGATATGGAGGGTAATAAGATTGAGTTGGACTGATCTTAGTTAATCCCTATTGAAACATCAAGTACTACATTGCATTGGCAATACTCCAAAGAGGGCTTAAACTCAAATGTAGTTCTCCAATTTATGTATGTGTGTGAAATAATGATTAAACATATCCAGATGCTTCTTCTCCTAGCTACCCTTGGAATAAGCATGTAAATTTAATAATACTTTAGATATAGCTCAAATAATTTAGTATAAAAAATGAATGATTTTGAATAGCTCTTGAAAATGTGAGAGTGCTTGTTTTAAATGCTTTTATCAACTTTTTTAATATAGGAAAGCCTTAGAAATTTAATTAAAAAAGTAGTGATGCACACAATGGACCTAAAATAACTTAAAGGGGACTCAAAATTAACAACTAAAAAATGTGTATGTGTCAAAATAGAGATTAAAATAACAAGGGTCATAACCATCAAGAAGGGGTTAGGATATAGGTCAAGATATAGGAATTTTTTTAAAACCTGACTTGGACTCAAAATGACTTCAAACCGACAAATGGGTTTGGATATATCCATTTTTAGATGTTTTTAAAGGAATGTGGATAGGAGAAATGGGTTCATAAAGTCATAGGAAATCCCAAAATAAAAAGGGGAAAATATAATAAAAATGCACTATTAAGTGTTTAATTCTTAACTAACATATATATAAATAAAATAATTAAAATTTGATGTCTACACTTTATACATGTAAGTTTGATGATTCCTAATGTATTTTGAATAAAATCTTTATCCATTCTTCACTTTTGTGTAAATCTATCTTAATTTATGGAGTAAACGAATACTAAGAGAGTTTCTTAGGCTATTAAAGCTTTTATATTTCCTACATGGATTTATATATTATTTACAAAAAAGTATTCCAAGTCCAAATTATAATAAGACAATTAATATTAAATGGGTCAAAATAAAAACCTAACAAGATTAATTTAGTCATTTTTTAGAGATGTGATAATATAAAGGTAATGCATTACCTTTATACAAATAAGTAATTTGTTCATTTATTCTAATTTTTTTAATTATTTAGGTGTCTTTTGACACCACCATGTGTGTGTGTGTGTGTGTGTGTTATTTTTTGCTTATGTAATTTATTGGTTATTAGATCATGGATCTTTGTGAATAATCTAACACTAGAGGTGTAGAGGCTCCTTCTCCTAATAACTATGATTATTAATTTACTAGCTCTCCTACACATGCCACTCATTCATGTACCCATCATAGTGAAGAAACTAAAGCTTCAAGGTCTTGCAACCATGTTAATGCATGGAACACCTCTACCATATTATATCTTCTCCCACTCAGTCATACCCCTAAAAGGAATGCTTTTCTTGGAAAATATGTTTGACATGCTGTAAATAATTTAGCATCTCCTTGCCTTAGAGAAAAATAAATAATTATATAAAATCCCTTATGATTTCTTAAAAACCTTTAAGGATGTACCTATTAATGGCTAAAAACCTACTATTCACAAAGTTTGAACTCCTAAGCTAACCTCAAAGGCATGGATTTTGTGTCAAGTAACACGTTACTTTATTTTATTTGTAGTATGAGGTCAATAGGTTACATATGATAGTCCATATGGAAATCCTTGGTTAGCTCATTACAATCACTCCTCTTTAGTTGGGCCCCCATATATATAAGGTAAAATCTAGAGGAAACCCTAATATCTCTTAGTGTTTTTGGGTAAAAAATGCCTCACACTGGTGGTTGTTTGTTTCACTTCAACCCTAAGGATTCACCACCTATCCTTATATTTTGGGCTGAAAATATATATTTTTATTAGTGGTGATGTGAGGTTCTCACCCTTAAATCCTTACCACCTACCTTATTATTTTGGATGGTAAGGCCCTCTCACTATTTTGATGTGAGGTGCTCACCCCTAAGAATCCACCACCTCTCTTAGTATTTTGGATGACATGTAATTCACATTAAAGGTGGTATGATGTGATCCCTACTAAGTATCCAACACCATTATCTACCATTTGGGTCTTATAGGCCTCACAATTATAGTGATGTGAACTATATTTCTCTTGAGATGTTGTAATCAATTATGTAGTCCCCATAATCACCCTTCAGGTTAGGTACACTTTTGTTTTACACATTTGAGGTAACGTATAATATCCTTTACCTCTTTACCCTCTATTGGATAGGTCACATTAATTTTGACACCTCTTTTAAAGGTCCCTTAAAATATCTCACCTTCATCTCCCAAATATGGGATGAGTAGAATTCAATGCCCTATCACTGCATTGAGGTTCTTACCCTTGATGATCTATTTGTGGTTACCCATTTCTACTCAATGATTTTTATATTTAGGTAAAACCAAGACCATATTTATATTCTTATTTCCCTTTTTTATTCACTTTGGTGTACTTTATTTTTGGGGATCCTTTTCCATTAAATCTTATGGTCTTGTGTTTTTTGGCACTATTATCAGTCAATCATTGACTCATATACCTTGGTTTATATAGGATATAATATGTTAATTCTCATTACTAGAGGACATCCACCTTAATTTTTCCATATATATTTTATTCCCTGATGTTGATGTATTGCAACCTTCTCACTTGTATTTGAGCCTTTTCCTTTTATCCCACAAACGAACTTGTTCCATCAATTTTATCCCATTGTTAAGTGATAATTGGAGCTAAAACTATATTTGGAGATGGAATTGGAACTAAATACATTACTATAACTATAACATGTACACTCATATAATCTGTCCTCTACTGCTCTAAATGTTGTCAAGTCTAGCGGTCACCCACACACTAGACCTTGTGCACATCCCAACACTAATTCTTTCTAAATTATGTACTAGCACATCATGAAAGTTTCCTTGTGCCCTCACCTAAGGTATAGAGAGGAAAATTAGGAAGGGTCAAGGTTAGTAGGCAATGGTAATCCCATTCCCTGCCATGTACATGTACACTTGTGCATGTTAATGTACTAAGGGAGTATTCTATCCCAAATTAACAACATATGTCAACAAACTAAAAGTATATGTTTACCTATAAAAATAAGCATATAAATAGATTCTATCCTATTATTACTTTTTAGAATAATAAGGACATCATTACATAAAACATTAGCCATTATTTTAAGCTTGCTATCATTAATTTATATCCATAACAAAGACAATAATACCAAAAATGTTTTTGCTCATCACTTAAAAAAAATGATTACAATTTTTGTAAGGTTATCAAAGGTGCTTAACGCTATTACAATTAGGCTATCATCATATTCCTCTATCTCTCTTAGAGTTCTAATAGTATTTCAATTTCATCTCACTACTCTTTATTTTTCCCCTATAATTGGGTAGCACTTGTTATCTCTAGCGATCTTTTATTTTGATTCCCTAGTTTGTGCCTTATATAGGTGTTCAAACATCCTTGTATGCCATTTAGTAGATCAATTTCCACCAATCATTAGTTAATGTATTTATCATCCACCTGATAATTAATACAATGCTCTACTCTAAATCAACTACCACATCATCTTCCACCACTAATCAACTACTTGTCAGCATTAAGTCATCAGTCATAACTCTCATGTTTATCCATGTGATTCTATAGTGGTTCCTAGATTAACATGATTTTTTGTGTCTTGATCTTATTTTTTATCGTATGTATATGCAGACTCAATATTTTTGGCTCACCTATCTTTTTGGTGATCCTTGTTAGGCACAAGCTCATGGAAAATTTAGGTATGTGTGCACCACTCTCTACTCCCTTGGATTATTGGTGCATGTCTTTGCCTTCATCTATCACACACACGCTCCTAGACTTGGTTCTACTTAGCCAAAATCTATTGTAAACATCACCCCACACTAACTAGGTTATCTATCCTCTAGAAACATGCACATCCTTCCTTTTGTGTGGACTTAATTTTCACTTATTTCATTTTCTATCCTCGTCTTGCATTTCCATTCCAAACCTTATCCTTTTCATATTTATCCACTCCATGTTTTGCTTTTGCACATTTCCCTTTATTATGTCATTATCTTTCTATACAATCTAAGTGATTCTAGGATCTAGGTGTCTCCTCATTAGTCTTAGTACCATCATGCCAACTAGTTGTCTTTTTAGCTCCATCTACTTTGGGCTCATCCTACCATCTCACCATGTCTCATTCGATTGTGTTTCCCAAGTTGTGTTGGTTACTCCCCCACACACTAATACTTAGCCAAAATTTTAAGTTTTAAAGAATCAAATAACTCAACGTTAATTTTTTGAATCAAATAATTTTATGGCATCCTTACTTAAATCTTACTCAAACTTAGCCCACATTTTGAGTGTATGTGTGAGAACTATTGTTTAGGCACCCAATCCTTATAAGGTTAGAGGTTACTCTTGGATTGGCTAAGCCTATTATTTTGTGTTATTAATTTTCTCTTTAGCTTCCTTCATAATATCCTCAAGGAATATTTCCCCATTTTTAGTATTTATTTGTAGCTATGTGAAGCATTACTTTGGCTCCTTCTATTTTTCACTTATTTCAAAAACCAACTCGTCCACCTCTTGCAAGAATTTTTTGTGCTCATTATTTTTCTTGGTGTATACCTAGGTGTCCAGTGCTTTCTATTATTACTCTCATTTAGATATATGTTCATTGAATATTTTCATTGATTTATATAAATTTAAAAACAAATTTTCTACCATAACTACACTCTTAGAGAGCTTCTGTAATGCTTCTTCATAATTTTACAATTATTTGGTGAACTTAAATTAGGCTTTCTTTATTTATTCTTATAGGTCTTTGGCACTTGTTCTTCTCTTCAGAAATTGATCGATGATTATTTATAGCCTCTCCATAGGCATGTTTTAAGAGATGTGTATTCCATATATCATGATTAGTTAATCTCTTATGATTTGTTTGCATAAATTTAGAGCTTGAAGATCTAAGGCCCCTATCTTGTGTTCCACTACTCTACACCTCTCTTGAAATTATTTGAGAATATTTTATATTATGGTGATTTTATTTTCCTCATTATCTATTTCTATAAATACCTCTCTCATAGTGTGATTTTACTACCTACAAGTTCTTCTATTAAAAAAAATTATCTTCTCACTTCTGTAGCTAGCTTCATCAACACATTCCCTACTTACATGCCAATCATATGCATCGGGTTTATGATAAATAATTATTGACCTTCATAGGATTATTCTAAGGGATGTATCCCTACCAAAATGGTGAATTAAAAATGGGATCCTTTGTATAGGATTTCATAATAAAGTACACATGCTTGCACATTGTTATTGTTACGTGTTTGGGCTTCATAGTGTCCCATAAATATAAATTTAATTCTTCCACACCTTTTTGGATATTTGAGTGGATGGTGTCTTATTCTTCCCATTATTATTTATCTTTGTATTATCCTTCAGGAGGGGGTATATTATACCAATATTTTCACTCCTTTTTCCTCCCCTCTTTGTTATTCTTCTTTAAATTTTAGTTGTTGTTGCCCTAACCCTTATTTGATGCATTAATCTCCTTAGGGATCTATTATGAAATACATGTCTTGAACATGTTGCATTTTTGTATCCACTCCTTTTTTCATTATATCCTCCAAGTATTTTATGTTGTCCATCTCCACTTCAATCCTTCCTTCTATTTTTAGCCCTAGGTCTATGCACCATTAATTTTGTGCCTCTTGTTATTTTTAACTAAAATAGGGGGAGTTTTGTATTATCTCTTTCTATTCCTACCCTTGGGAACTATTATGCAGTGATTCATTAATTTTATCTTTTACTTTCCCTTTTTCTTGTTGTGATTCCTTCTTTGGTGGGGGCTTGGCACTTTTTCCCTTTATTCTAGTTACACTTGTTATTTTAGCCTTGTAGAGGGTGGCTTGGTCTGGGCAGACTCTAGCTACATGTGCTAATGTACCTCCTTATATAGGGGATCCTCATATGAATCTATCTTTAAGCCTTCTGGTATAGGAGTTAGCAACCTTATCTTAATAAAATTACATCGCATGAATTATACCTTATTCTTCTTCAGGGGTTCCTCTTCTAAATTTTTATCTTCTTCTCTTTTTTCTGAGAGGTAAGGTACAAAAAATCCTTTAATTATTTATGTTGGAAACTCTATATCAAATTTCCATCTCTCTTCCATGTTGATGGTCTTTTAATTGTGATTTAGATAATAAAATAGTCTATGCAAGTAACCCTTTATGGTAATATTTTGTATTGGGGTGATGACGCACCCAGTAGTATCTTCCTCATCATCTTATTTCAACATGGATTCTCTAGGAAAAACATTATTTCATGGAGGGTGTGGATGTATACATCTATCCCTTGCATGTCCATTTTTACATTTTGTGTGTTTTTAATGTCATTCATTACATCAAAAAAGTAGTACATTATAAACTCATATGGAAGCTTTAGCCATCCAATCATATTATCATCGTCTAGTTTGATTTTTTCCATCGAGTAGTATTTCATGATGGTGAAATGTGCTTGACCCTTCATTATTTATAATATTAACCTTGGTACATGCCATTAATCTCTTATGGCATCCTTTAGCCAAGTGAACCATCCATCAACTCTAGCCTTATACTTGGGGGAGACTACCATATGGAAACTATACATATGATACTTTAGCATGAGGGACTTATCATGTAATGGGTATGTCCATTGGAATTTTTAGGCATCCTCAAGTACACTAGCCTCAACAAATAGAAACAATAATAAGATTATGTGATATTTAAACTTTTCCCTAGTTCTGTGTGTCTTCTAAGCACCTTTAATAATCGATTCTACCAAAAACTTGAAGAAATTAAAGAGTGTCCCCTTAGCGATCTCATGTGAGGTATAATGAAATTTTTTATTGGTCTCTCCCTAGTACTCTGATCTATGTAATTTGGTACTTACTAACCACATTGTAACTCTAGTAGATCTATCCTTTATATTGGTAATGGGGAAACTAAACCCTCATTTCTTATATTTAATATATATATATATATATATATATATATATATATATATATATATATATATATATATATATATATATATATATATATATATATATCCACAAGTGTTACCTCATTGGATTTGGCTAGCACCTCCTTAATATCCTTCTTTGTCTAGACTAATTTAGTTACTTTATGAATTTGAATGGGTGTTATCTTCATCTTTTGCCTAGTGAAATATAATTTATACTCATGCACACATGAGATCAAGAAGTGTGTGATCTCCTTTACCTTAATAAATTAATGGATCTCATATATTTGGATAACTTTAATCTATTCAACTACCATCTAATGTAGTCATCAAATATTACATTTTTGTAAATGGTCTTCCTACCCATATTGACCATATAGTCTTTTTCGAGGTTGACCTCATTGTTTCCTTGTCAATGGTTATAGCCATCCACTTAAAACTTTTATACCTTGGAATCCTACTCTTCATTGTGAACTTCACCCTCAAGGTACTACATCTCTACAAAAATCATCCTTACTAGCCTTGATGTGGCCACCTCTTGTATGTGACGTAACTAGTATATCATTTATTTCCATAGCTTTGGGTGCAGTCTTCCTTAACATTTTCTCATTTTCATTTTTAGAGATATTATAGTCTTTAAATATTTTCCTACCACATTCTTCTACCCCTACTTCCTCTCTAATAATATTTTATGTCCCATCAAATTGTGTGTTGTGTGGTGTTTTTTCTACTTCTTCTATGATAAAATATGTACTTGGGTAAGGAATGAAGCATCTTTTATATAGTGCCTTAGCCTTTGGTATCATAACCACCCTAAACCCATTATGGTTTACCTTTGGATTTCCTACTTGTTTTAATCCTCAAATTTTTATGGGCATGGGTTTACTCTAGTTTTGTTCAATGGGGCTCAATTATAAGCTTTTCAAAGCTCCAATGGTGGCCTTCAACTCATACAATCTGCAACACAATTAAATCTTTCCTTCCACTCACTTAAATTCCTCAAATCTTGGTGCATTCAATTCAAAATATCATAAGGGTCTCAATTTTATCTTTTAAATTACAAAAAATCATTTCTCTTGGCCCAAATTCACAAGTTTCTCACATTTCTAGTTCATTTGGGCCCTTGGGGTTGCTCAATGTTATCAAATTAAAACTAGTTAAATGACATGTCTTTCTCCCTTTATCCCTCTTAAAATGTTTCTAAACATTGAACTTAAATACTTTGGTTGTACATGTAAAGATCTTTTAACTTCACATGCTTACAACTTTTAATGTTGTTATATTTACATTAATTCCTTTTGTGTGCTAGTTCTTAGTCACAAAAGTTTCAAAATTCAATTTTTTGGGAGTGACATCATTCTACATGATTTTTTAATTTATTGTAGATTTTTTTCCATGTGCAATATTCCCTTATATATTCTTGGGTTTTGTGCTTCCCCATCTCTTATGTGCTTCTTTTCCCCAAAATACCCTTTCATTAGGTGAACCTCCACTTCACGCCTATCCTACACCACACTAAATTTTATGCCTTGTCCTCCAATGGAATAAATCCTAATGTGCATTTGCATAGTGAATAGTTTTGAGAATAATTATTTGAGTAAAATAACATCAAATTCAAAATTTTCTTTATATTTACTGTTGTAATGGTCATGGTATAAATAAACATTCAAGATTTATAACATTGTGCATTGATTAAGTTACCTAAACTTATCAAGCTGATATTGAATTGGAGAGATATATTTATAAAAAAATCATACAACAATACTCACCCAAAGACGTAGACATCTAGAATTAGGATTTAAAAAGAAATACCTCACTCTACTCACTTGGTTGGTATTATGAGGTGTCATGTATTATTACATCAATGACACACAAATATTATGTCAAAAATAACCTAAAATACTCTAACCTACAAAGCAAAAGGTGTAGAAAGTAAATGGCCTAAGCCTTATTATAACATGGCTCAAGCATGCTAAGAATGATATGTCTTGATCTAGCTTTCATTGAAATGGATAGGTAGAACTTCACCATCTAGAGTGTATAGTTTACACTATTATGTTTTCAAAATGTCATGGATGATGTAGTGCCATGGCCAATAGATTTGAATCTTTCATGAGTGATTCAAATACTTTGAGTCATATGGAATAACAAGGGAAACTTTTTCCAATATATTTCTTTTGATGTGTTAGTCATGCCAAGCCTTTTATCAGGACTTCTCAACTATTTGGATCCATAAATCAATCACGCACCTTTCACCCAATTACATCAAGTCTTCTAGACATCCATCTAGTTAGTCATTGCCATTGAGGTGACCTACTTGATTAATGCACATAGTTGAAATTAGGAACTTTATTGGTATCACACCTTTCTCACAAACTCTAGTTAAAAAGGTGTCAAATTTTTCAAGTTCTTGTAAGTGGTATGATAGGCCCACAAGACCACTTAAACATAGTCATCCAAATCCTTGTGCCTAACATCATAGATCTTAGTGAGATAATGTCCCATTATCTTGTTGAAGGCCTCCACGGTTTCATTCACTTGTAGATGGTATAGTGATATTTTTTGGTGTGCAACTTGGAACTCATATAATAAATGCACATTGTTTCATTTATGAAATGAATGCCCCATTAATTTTTGAAGCTTAGAGGGCATCTATGTTGACTAATTATGTTTTTTCAAAGGAATAATGTCATTATAGTTACAGTAAAAGTTTTGGTTGGTGTATCTTAGAACCACCTAAATAAGTAGTTAAGGGACTATTTTAGATAATCTGAATTAATGTCCCTAAATTGGATAGGAGATAATATTTTAAACTGAATAGTTTTTGGGTTCTACGTAAGTTGAATGTGAAGAGTATGGTAATAATTTTGATCTATTCCCCATTTATTAGATTGAAGATAATTTTAAATTATAAAATTTTGAATAATGTGGGCATATTCTTGGTATTTTTCTTTGAATTGTACTATAAATAAGTCCAAATTATTTGAAATAGTCATTGTTATTTGATGTGATAATATAGTTCACCCTTTTAAGATATGTCCCACAAATTCTATGACACACTTTTCAAATGGTGCTTGTGTAAAAATTGGAATCAAGGGCATCTTGTCTATGTAGTTCACCTTCCTTGTCCTTTCGCACACATCACTTTTTTATGCATATTGATTTTCATCCTTAAACAAGGTAGGCCATCAGAGGCCATTTATTAATATCTTATGAGCATTGGCTTCTTTGTTAAACTTTTCACTAGATATACTTTTATGCCCATCATGTAACACATCCATGAGCTTATGTTCTAAAATGTACTAGTGCAATACTTCATCATGCCCTAACTTGTATACCCCCTCACCAAAAATTTGATATGGGGTAGCACAAATATCCAGTTACTTCCTTTATTTAGTAGACTAATTTTTTGGTATGATGTTAGAGGTGAGAAAAGGAGAAATATTAACTAGGTCCTTTAATATGTGTTACACTTTATACAACTAAGCATCCAACATACCATCCTAAATAGGGCATGTGTCCTTACTAGATTTTAGGCATGATAGTGGTCTGGGCCCAAATTTTATTTTCCTAGCTTCACAACCACTAAAAACTATAACTCTTGAAATAGGATAATCCATCAACATATGTACCCATGGAGAAATGGATTGTTTACCAAGTATAGATTGGGAATCCAAGAGGAGTTAGTCAATTTTTAGTGAAATAATAAAAATAACTTAAAGACATAACTTCTCAAGCCTAATCCCGTAGGTGGGTTAGGATAATGAAGCATGAAATGTAAATTGAAAGGATAAAATGACACTTTTACCTCCCTTGAAGATATGCTTGAATATTATTCTAAAAAAGTTAGAGGTGGACATGTAGATGTAGGAGTCCTCATTGATGTTTGAATCCTTATGTGGAGAGCAACTCTCCTTGTCTACACTTAGTCTAGGCTTTAGATTAACATGAGAGAAGAAAGCTGATGAAGCTTATTAGAATCAATCCTGTAGAGAAAGTTTACATTAGGAATATTGATGAAATGAGAGGTGTGAGGGTTATATTTATATATTCCCTAAAATGATATGGATCGTTCATCTCATCCTAATATGGGGTTGAGTATGAATCCTAAAATCCATGATTACACATTTAAAGTGTATAATATATGTCATTTAAGGCCTTTTGGAGTATGAAAGGCAAATTGGAATAAAGTGTAGTCATTTATCCTCTTGAGTGTGTAAGATGGGTGTAAGAGATGTAAGAGTGTGTGTAATTGGCCATGTCATAAGCCACCTTTCCCACACTCCACTCCATTCCATTGACTTGGCACAATATTGTGATCAATTCTCATTCCTTCCTATCTTTTCAAGGGGGCATCTATTTCAACTATTTCCCCAACCATCCCCTTGAGGGGGCATCTAGGCCTAACCAAAGTGCCATTTATCACATCAATATGAGTGTACCAAATTTTAAAAAAGAGAAAAGTGAAGAAATCATTCTTCAAGCATTATCAAATTTTACTTAGATAGATGACGCAAAGGGTGCTTTGGCTTGCCATGGATGCCCCCAAGACATTATTCTTCAAGCATTGTCAAATTTTACTTAGATTGATGACCTAAAGGGTACTTTTGTTAGCCTTGGATGCCCCATCAAGGGGGAATCCAAGGATAACCAAAGTACCCTTTGGGGCATCAATTTGAGTGTACCAACTCAAAATTTGATAACACTTGAAGAATAATGTCTTCACTCTTCTCTTTTTTGATATTTTATGAGTTAGTACACTCATATTGAAGTGTCTTCACCAAGTAATTCAAAGATTCATGATATGTGAAGAACAAAAAAGGAGTAGATAATAAGTATTACATAAATTTAGGAGTACAAAGACCATTTACAATGCCTTATGATCAGTAGTGGTGTAATTTTTCTCTATGAATGTGAGCTTCTTACTCATGAAATATATAGGATGGTCAATGTTGTTCTCATCTAGTTGAACTAAAATAGAACCAATAGATATGTTTGAAGCATCAATGTGCACATGGAATGGAGTGTTCTAGTCTAGAAAAAAAATATTAGAAAACTTACCATTTTATTCTTTAGTGTCTTGAACGCATCTTTTTATGCTTCACCCCATATGAATGGGTCATTCTTGCATAGGAGATATTTCATTGACATGAAAATATTGGCATAATAATTAATAAGCTTTCAGTAATAATAATTATATCATAAGAATGTGTGAACTTCCCACTGATTGGTGAGCATATTTAATTTAAAAATGATAGAGACATTGGCAAGGTCAACCTACAGGCCATATTTATAAATCACATGGCTAAGTAACATGCTAAAAGGTGTCATAAAAATACATTTTTTGAAGTTGAGATATATCTAAAGCTAGTGATAACACTCACACATGAGTCTCATGTTGTCATGGTGATCCTTACTAATTATTTTATCTTTGTAGGAATTCATAAAGTAAATCCTAGATTGATAAAGAGCTGAGTAAAGGGGTAAATACAGGTAAATATTGTGAATGACTAATTTAATTGATTTACCCTAAATAAAAAGTGTAAAGGAAAATAAACTTATTTAAAATAAACTATGCATGACTATGTGATGGTAATGTTGGAAAAGATTAGAGGAACAGTCAGGAGTACCTTCATTCTGAAATTGGAATTCCACATGTCTTAGGTCAATAACAAGGTCAATCAGACTATAGTGTAGTGTACCAATGGTAAAGGGTATTACACTATTGTATTTTGGTGGACAAGAGCCTTGAAACTTCTGGGATGACTGTAGGTCTTCTTGGTTCTATATGTGTCCTCATGAAATTTTAATCATCATTATATGTCACTCTATGGTTACACCTTCTTCAAAACCCTAACGAATACTTCAACCCATGAAACAATAACAAAATCAAATTCGAAAAGAAGGTAAAAAGGTGGGTCATGAGATGTTACAATAAATCAATAGAGAGCCCCTACTATTCTATATTTTGCATACATTAACCCTAATGATAGGGGTGTCAGATCAAATACAATTCTCCCTTAGGGAACATGCATAATCAACATGCAAAATATGCAAGAATGAATTTTGCTTAGGCCCTTCTTTGATCAAGTGTGTAGATATATGTATGATGTTGAGTCAATATGTATAATGTTGAGCTATAATATTGAATAATTTTTTTTATGTACTTATGTGTCAAATTAGAAAGTTCTAACTTAGAATGCCTTGTGAATATCTTTACATAGAAGAAACTATATTTTGAATGTGAGACACTTATTCACAGGCTGACAAGGTAAAAATATAAATATAATCATAAGAGGAGACTCAAAAGAGGGTAAGGACCTGAAAGAAGTTAAAATCATGACCATTGGATAATAGTGTTAAGGTGGACAATAGAATTGAGTGCTCTTGTTTATGACTATGCTATTGTCCTATGTATAAAAAACTAGGTTAGAACTGAGATGAATAGGCCAGGGGCCTCTGTGGCTAGCAAAGGCATGACATGAGACTACTAAGGGTGGAAAATATGGAAAATAAGTCATATTTAGGACCATATTGAGATCAAAATACCAAAGTGACACATGCAAACAAGACTCTTATTCATCATTAAGAACTTATTATGAAATATCTACAAAAGACATAATACTTATGTTTACTTGACCAAATTAGGGTGTGCACATTTGCCCCACTTTTAATCTAGTAATGAAATGAAATAAAATTATTAGAGTAAAAGAAAATAAAATTCATACGTGTACTTACTTGTGTGATCAACCCATGTAGATAATATGTTCTAACCCAAGCCACTCCTTGGCCAAAGAAGTGGATAGGAATTAGAATTATGACTATGAAGAGAAAATGCACAATGTGGGTATCCCCTATACTGAATATGAGTAAATGATTTAATTGTGAGAAATAAATCCTTATTTTCCCTCACTCTGATATGTGAATTGAGTTTAAGAAGTAATCTATAAATGTGGATAAATAATCCATGCTCTCCCCACTCTAATACGTAACTGAGTCTGAGAAGAGATGTGCTCAGAGGTCAAAAATGTTACTTGACTTGTATCCTACACAAACTAGTGTAATATGGGTCTGGTGAGGACTATGGATTAACTATTGTAGATGACTATATGACCCAATCTACTGAAATCCTAATGTAATCTAGTGATCTAAACATAGAGAATGGTATAATTTTCCATTGCATCTATATAACCTAGTGAAATCCTATAGGATCAAGAACATGTGGCCTACATCATGCCCCTAAACATGTTATTTTAGAGATGTATTTGTGTAACCTATGTATTAAATCTAGAGTCTGAGTCAATAAACCACATGAAATGTGACATACATTGTCATGTCTTGTGTGAAAACTTGGAAAACCAAGAACATGTGCTTTGTATCATGCCCAAAATCTGATATTTGAGTAATGTAGTTATGTAACCTATGCAAAAAATTATATATATAGGGACATTTTACTATATACATTCCCCCATAGTCATAATCTGATTTTGGAACTATATGGAAATCCTATGTAAAATTTGAGAATCTAAACCAATATCTAAAAAAATCATGGAACCTTAGAAATTTGAGTCAAACTATGTATCTGCTTCTATGAATATATAAGTATCTAAATAAATAAATTATGTATTTATATATTTGAGCTTGAGTATCTAAGTAAATATGTGTATCTATATATCTAATCTTGAGTATCTGAGTCACTGTATTGGTGTGAATAGTTTATATATGCCCCCTTTTTGGTGAGTCAAAACCAAGGTAAGGATATCGATCCAGAAGTGATACTAAAAGGTATGTTAGTGAGTAGTTAGTTTTGACACAATAATTATAGGAGTGATTGTATGTACAATTGTAGAAGAATTATTTATATATTGAGACTAAGATAGACCTATGGTCTATAGTGAGCTTGTTAAAGAATTATGAATTTTGGCATCCATGAAAACAATTTGATTGGGATAGAAGTGCAATTGATATAGTGGAGGGTACACCATCATTGAATTATGCATGCAAAAATTAGATTGGTAATCAATGTTATGGGGCTCAAGATATCATGATTGGAATATTTTATTAATAGTTAGAGAAATGTGCATGTGGGTCCAAGCTTAAGCATGTGGCATTTATAAAAACATGGTTTAAATAAGTTGGATTGATTGAGTTTAAAATCATTTAAATTTTTAGATTTTGAGATAATTGTTGATCTAAGCAAATAAATCATGTTGAGGAGATGAGGTGCTAGCATTACCCATAATGAGGAGGTGGAAGCATTGATTTAGGCCAATGAGGAGGTTGGACAAGTAAGGATTCTATCATTTTCCATATATTTAAACCTTTAATTGAATTTGATATCATTTTTTGTGGAAATTTTAATAGATTAGAGGTTTTTGGAGGGTCTACACTATTGTCCTAAGGACAACTCTAGTGTTTGGGGCTACCACACTATTGTTTGAGGACTGTGTTATTGTCCAACACTATAGTCCTATTGATAGTGCTCTCATCTTGTAGGCAAGAACAATGAATTTTTGACTTGAAATTGCATTTTATGATTATTTCATCATGTAGATTTGATATTTAGAGAATCAAATGTCATATTTTGGGTATTTTGTAGGTGGATATATACATGAGAGAATTTTAGAGGGGTAAGATGATGGAGTGTCTACATGGGTTGCCCTTGATGGATGATGAGAGAGCAGTAATAGATAAAGATGGTTTAAGGTGTGAGGCATCAATAGAACCAATGCCATAGGATTGTCACATGATAACAATACTATGTGAGTAGTGGGATGCCAACACATGTACCTTTTGGCTACCCATTGGAGAGATGATGATTACTTTGAAGGACATGTTTAGGATATTAAAGTTACTTATTACTAGTCAATAAATGGTATTACAAGGTATAGTTAGATAGAGAGCCATAGATCAGGCCTCAAGGTATTTTGTAGCCATGCTTATGGGGATACAACATCAAGGGAATAGTAGTGATGTGCTATTGTCTATGATTGTTAGAGATAATGTTCAGTAGTTGTGAAAGTTTATGGAAATGTTATTGGTTTCATTTGTTGTGGTTGATGATAATGATGTTTCCATTGCATATAGGATGCATAGTATATTTTAGGAGGTAGAGGAACATGAGACTATATACTCTTGGGGTCACACCATGCTAGCCCACCTATATTTGGATTTGTCCTAATTCACTTAGGATTTGTTTAGTGTTGTAATTGGGTCATCAACATTATTACATTATTGAGATTATGAGCATATTACGATGGCTATACTGGAGGGTTTTCCATGTATAGATTGGGCATAGCCCTAAGTATTTGTATAGAGGTAGATGGAAATGGCCCTTATGTGATTAAGGAGAAATATGCACTATTGACAAGTGTAGGATTGAGTCACAATTTGGGATATTATTTGGAGATCATATAGGGAATTTTAAGGATGGCCTAAGGATGGGGTTTAATATAAGTGGATATGGGTGAGTTGTTGGCTTCATGATTGATGAACCACTATTTTTGAGATATTATAGTATGAGTGGGTTACACGATAGTTTAATGTGATGTAGGATGTGCCCCTTGCACTATGGGTGTGGGTGAGGAGTATTGAAGCCCTAATGAGGCCAGGTAGTAGAGTGAGACCTACGATGGTTGATTTGGCTCTGATTCTAGTGAAAGAGAGATGCAGTGATAGAGGTAGTAGATATGGATGATGTGGGGGCCATAGATGCCTACATATTATGGTGGGGATGACATAGATAGGTGTTGTTATTTCTAGGAGATGGGGCCATTATGGAAGATGTGTTAAATCTAGTGGCTATTAGAGTAGTTAGAGGTATGTTGTTATTATAAATTAGTATACTTGGTTAGTTTAGTATTAGCTTACTAAGTAAATGTATAATGTATTGTGTTTGTGTGTGTAGGTGTAGGATATGATGACTACTAGGAGATTATCATTGAGGCAACATTGTGAGAGCTTACACAACACATTCTTGATGATGCCATTGATGATGGACTTGTGGAGTGGGCTACAGAGGTTTTAGGTATCTGTGCACATTTATTTGATTGAGTGGGAATTACTACCATAGCATATAGGTGGTCAGTAGTAGATAGAGATGAGGCACATGTAGAGTTGGAGAGGCAAGTTATGCCCCCACTTGATAGTCTAGGTGGGGCAGGTAGCAAAATAGTAGATGATTATATTCATCTTTATCATGAGCATGCAGAGGTGATGATTAAGCTAGCAGTGTTTCAAGATAGAGAGATTAGGCATAGGTCTTGATCTAGGTCTAGATGGGATGGTAGAGCATCAATCTCTAGTGTATATATAGATGAGAGTGAGGGTGATGAGGTTGGTCATGGTGACCAATATCATATTATTGAGTGATTATGTAGCATTGCATGAAAACTTTTTGAGTTATACACACACACACACACACACACACACACACACACACACACACACATAAATATATATACATATATATATATATATATATGTATGTATATATATTTATGTGTGTGTGTGTGTGTGTGTGTGTGTGTGTGTGTGTGTGTGTGTATACATATATATACATATATATATATATATATATACATATATATACATATATATATATATATATATATATATATATATACATATATATATACATATATATATATATATACATATATATATATATATATACATATATATATATATACATATATATATATATATACATATATATATATACATATATATATACATATATACATATATATACATATATATATATATATATATACATATATATATATACATATACATATATATACATATATATATATATATATATACATATGTATATATATATATATATATATGTATATACATATATATATGTATATATATATATATATGTATATATGTATATATATATATATATGTATATATGTATATATATATATGTATATATATATATATATATATATATATATATATATATATACATACATACATACATGTACTTGTTGATATATGGACATCATGTTATGTGATATTTTGATTGTGGTATTATTTATTTGAGTAGATGTTTGATTATATTCATGGCTTATGTGTTAATATGAAAATGTGTTCTTTGAATGGAAATATGTATGATTGATTAGATAATTATAATTTATTTTATTTGTGTATAGATATTGATATTTTATTTGAAATGTTAGTTGTTAGAATTGATGACATGGAAGTATCATATTATATATTAGTATTGATCATGTGACTATGGTATGCACTACTAAATCTTGATGGAAGAGTAAACAAGTGACCATACTACTCATGTTGTGTAGGTGTATAAATAGACTTGGGAATTGATATTGATAGTGAAGTATTAGTTGTATCTAGATTTTTAGACTCTGTAGAGAATAACTCAATCAGTTTTCATACTAAAATTGTGCTATGTTGTGCATTATCTCTTGTAAATATCTTAATTGGTTGTTTTACTAATATGGTATTTTGATCTCTATGATATTTTATAAATGTATTAATTAGTTATCATGCTAAAATTGGTGGTTGAGTTTTTTTCCCTTTTATCACCATGTTACTATAATTAAGTTGATCTCTTTGAATTATTTTCCATCTCTATTAAATCTATGTTACATGAGATCAATCATAAGTAGGTGTCCTGGAAACTGCATGGCTCATAAGATGAGTAACCAATGACACCATAAAATGAACATCCTAGGATAACTTAGTCATGAAGGAATGTGATATAGGATAATGCAAAGAAGGAGATATCAATGCCCTATGTGTGAATTCTATAATTCCTCTATTGACATACTGGTCAATACAATTTATGAGTGTATAATAGGTATTATCCTAATGTCCATTAATTTGATGATAATTGCAATATGGTTTATTTCTTATTCTATATAAATGATGTGTTGGATGATGATTATTAGGAGGAAGTGTGATCATCCTAATGTCTAATACTGTAAATAAGATATTATGCAGCCTATTTTTATCTGAATCAAACTATATAGAGCCTTTGCTCATGTCATGTTTTCTAATCACTATGGGAGATTCTCTATGAAGTGGCCTTTGAATTTATCGAGTACCTTGATTGGTGGTTTTTGTTCCACTTTTTCCTTAGGCATAGGTGGATTAGGTGCTTGGACCATATTGGATGACTAGGACTATGAGAGATCTAGATCAAAATTTTCCTCTAAATGTATCTCATCTAGTCTCAACTTCTTCTTTAATGTCATAAGTGTATAACATTGATGTCAAAATGATTTTTATGTCTCATATATAAATTTATCCTTAAGAGGGAAAATTAAGCCTATAGAAAAGATGTAATGTACCTATAAATTTGTCACTTGGTAGATCAACTATCACATACACGATTTGCATTGTAAAATGTAATCGCTTACTAGTTCTGACTTACCCTGGTGTAGTGAAGGAACATCTCATATGTGATTCAAGGTCCCTTATTTTGGATATAATGCATGAGAAATATGTCTTCTAACTCATCATATATATGTAGTGAAGCACTAGGGAGTCAATGATGGAACCAATTTAATGCCTCATCCTCTAGACTCTTTAGAAATAACTATAAGAGAATTAAACTACCAATGGTATGTGTCATATCCTTTCTATAATATTTGAGATGCAAGTATGGATTTCCATGTCCATTTAACTTAGGTAATGTTGGTATCTAAAATTTATTTGGTAGTGTTACATTCACAGTTGTGCATAGGATAGTATTACCATGGATAGTATTAGAATTAACCCAAGATTAGTATGTTTTACTTTCCAAGGTGATTTGATGTAATTTTTATTGTAAATTACCCATGGCATGAATCAAGGAGATTACCTCTTAAGAACTTATATTAACATCATTAAGAGCTTCATTTAAACATTGAATCTTATTATTAATTTTAGCCATTGGTACATTGTTTTGTGGAACATTATTAGAGATATTGGGTTGGCTTATTGTAACCTTTGGAGGGGTGATAGCTTGGACCTAGTGAGATGGAAATTGGATATCACCCACATGGAGGTTAGGATGAGAAATAGGTTCTATTGTAGTAAGGAAGGGTGGAGGAGATTCATTGGTATATTTTATGTTGTTAATTGGTTAAGAAGTATCACATGGTAATGGAATATAAGACATATCATTATCGTGTGAATGTAAACTAAGAACATGAGTATAAGTTTTCAAATTTTTATCCAAAGACATTATTTTTTTAATTAGCATTTAATAAGCAATTAATTTTGACATGAGAGACTAGTGAAGTAAAGAGAGGACTAGAAGGACTAGACTCAATTTATTCTTCACTAAAATCATAGTAATCATTGTTATTCCAAGTTTCATCAAAATCAAAACTAATTACATGTGTAGAGTTAAGAGAATAAGAACTATAATTTTCATGCTCAATAAGAAGAGTAGAAGAATATTTTAACTTTTTACTACTATGCAACATATGATCATGTGTAGCTGAAATTCGATGTCTATCTTCACTAGATATTAGTAGAATACACATGTTATCATGATTTTCAATTATGGAGTCAAGGGTAGAATAAATATCAATCATATTTTCATTTGTCACATTATGACATGTAGGAGAAGAGTTAGAGATGTTTGAATTATCTATATTTTGCATGGAATAAATATGTTAATCTTGAAAGGTAAAAGAAGGTGGGAACATAATATCATCTACTTTAGTTTGTAAATTTGTAAAAGGTGTAATATCAGTTCTACATGATTTTTTGAATTGAACTAAGAAAGTTGAAGAAGATGCATTTTCCTTTTCTATGTTAGGAACATCATGTGAAGGAATAATATTCCTTGAATAATGAAAAAATAGATTGATTTTATTGATCTTATATTGTTTTAATTTTAATAAAGATGTGGCAAAAGTGGTTGATAAGATAGGATCGTGTTCAAACAAAGCATCACCTATAAGGGGCTCTTTTGGCCTTATGCTTTTAATTTGATTTTGAGAAGTGGGGGAGGAGAGAGGAGTAAGAGAAGAAGATGCATTGAATCTATCCTCATTTTCACTTTCATTGGCATGCTTATATTAATCATCATATCCATCATTACAACAACAACAACAACAACAACAAAAACAACAACAACAACAACAACAACAACAACAACAACAACAACAACAACAACAACAATAATCATCATCATTATCATGTGCAAGTGTATAATTATGATAATTGGTCCATTCATTTTTATAATTATGAGAAAATTTTAAAAATTTATCAACTGAGTGAGGGGGAAGAGATTCCATAGAGGTCATATTAAAATTACCAAAAGATATAATGTAAAGAATGAACAATAAGCAAAAATTAGGTAGAAAATAATCCAACATAAATGAATTTGAAAATATGCTAAATATTCAGCCCAATGTATAGAAAATCAAAATTTGACTTGAAACCCTAAAGGTTAATATTTGGATATGTGAGGACCTAGTATGTGGATCTAGGGTTTGAAGGGTTTTTAGACAAAATTTAAAATATAAAATCAATGAAAACCCTAATAGAGGATTGATATGGATCAGTTAAGATGTGTAAAAATAAAAAAATAAATAAAATTTTATAAACCCTAAATAATCACACAAAAATGAAAAAGGCAAATCCTAGGAGGGAATTAGGGTTGTTAAACAATATTCGAAGTAAGTCAGGTTCACAAAATATTTTATCTTTTTAAGAATTAATAAATAAAATACTAGATTGATAAGAGTTGATTAAAGGGCATAAATGTAGGTAAGTATTGTGAATGGCTAATTTAATTTATTTACCCTAACTAGAAAGTATAAAGGAGAAAATCAACTAATCTAGAATAAAATTCACATCACTAGGTGATGGTAATGATGGAAAAGATTAGAGTAATAATTAGGATTACCTTAATTTTGAAATTGTAATTCCACCTATCTTAGGTCAAAACATAGTCAATCAGACTATAACATGATGTGCCAATGGTAAAGGGCACTGCGCTATTGTCCTTTGGTGGATATGAGCCTTGAAACTTCTAGGATGGTTACATGAGGTCTTCTTGGTTTTGTATGTATCCTCAAGAATTTTTTATCATCATTTTATATCACTTTATGGATGTACATTCTTCAAAACCCTAATGAATACCTATACGCATAAAATAACAATGAAATCAAATGTAAAAGGAAGGGGGAAATGTGGGTAGTGGGATGTTACAATCAAACATCACAAAACCCTTATTATTTTGGCTACTAATTACATTAACCCCAATAATAGGGGTCTCAAATTGAATGTAGTTCTCCCTTAGGAAGCGTGCATAATCAATGTGTATGGTATGCAAGAATGACTTTCACTTAGATCCTTATTTGATCAATCATGTAGAACTACATGTGATGTTGAGTTAATATGAAGAATGTTAGCTTATACCATTAACTACCTTTTTTGTAATTATGTGCCAAAGTAGTAAGTGCTAGTGTAGAATGCCTTATGAATCTCTTTATATAGAAAAACTTTATTTAGAATATGAGACACTTGTTTGCAAGTTGACAAGGTAAAAAATAAAGAAAATCATAAGAGGAGACCCAAAGTAAGGTAAGGACCTGAAAGAAGTTAAAAACATGACCGTTAGACAATAGTGTTGAGGTGGAAAATAACATTGGGCACTCTTGTTTAGGACCATGCTATTGTCCTATGTGCAAAAAAATGGGTTATAACTAAGATAAACAAGCCAGGGGACCTTATGTATGGAAAAAGGCATGACATGAGACTATTAAGGGTGAAAAATAGGGAAAGTAATTCATAATAAGGACCATATTGATATCAAAAGACTAAAGTGACACGTGCAAACACGACTCTTATTCATCATTAAGAACTTCATGTGAAAGGGCTACAAAAGACATAATATTTATGTTTATTTGAAAAAATTAGGGTGAGATCATCCAATAGACTATCTAGTCATCCAAATAAACTTGAATGAAATGATGGATGAAATCTTTGAAGGATACTATGACAATGTGTGTTAAGATAACATGTGTATTATTTAGGTTAAAAGGCATGACATTGTAATTAAATGACTCCCATTCGATTTTGAAGGTAGATTTAGGTTTCTCTTCTTCCTCGATCTACACCTAATGATGTCCTAAAAATCCACCAATGAAAGTGTAAACATCACAACCTGCTACTCCCTAAAGCATATATTTAGTGAAGGGAGTAAGAAAATAGTTGGTGACACATGCAACATTGGGGAGCCAGTGGTACACACATATTTAGATGTACCCATCCTTATTGATGTTAATGACCCTTTGGATTACCCACTTATACTCCTAGGCTAGATAGATCACGTTGGTGGCCAACATATTATCAATATTTACCTTTACTTTGATGTGTATGTTAGGTTTCATCCTATATGGCCACTTCTTCATGGGTCATATGCCATCAACCAAGTTTATCTTAATTTTTCCTAATGAAGGGTGCACTTCCTTCATATTTTGGTAGTCTATAGAGAAGAGATATTGTTATTCTAGAGTAGCTCTATGATGTGCACTAGCTTTGCATTAGAATAATAATCTCTAATAGTGGTGATCTTGGGTTCCTCCTCTAAGATAATTTTAAACTTTGTCATATTCATGGGTTTGAGTAAATATTTGTGTCAATTAACCTATGAATCTACTATTTCTAAATCTCCTTAAGAAGTTTCAACCCATAAGTGACTAAGGTCACTCTCTTGAGGTTCTTTCTCCACCCTACACACAAGCTTGTGCTTCCCAATCATAGACTACCAATTGTACTTCATCGAGACTACATAATCTTTATTAGAGTCAATATTTACCTCACAATCATGAAATAATTTAGGTAGAGTAATTCCCTTCTCGATGAACATATATATGATCCACTCTTCCATTATAGTTTCATCTTCCATAATGGTGTGGTGAACGTACTGTAGTGGCTCAACTAGTCTAAAATCAGAGGAGTATAAGGAAAAATTATGGATGAACTTCTCTTTTAGATCTATCTAATTTCTAGTCTCTCAGTGTGTGTCATTCATGGCTTACCATTCATAGGTTAAATTATTTAGGGTATGGTATAAAACATGAACCCATAACTCTTATTAGACACATAGTGTGCACCTTGTCCACTTATCTTCACATTCATGGATATCCACACATGGGTCTGAGTCAACTTTGTATGTGGGTAACCCTTTGTAGTCATTATTATACTCAAACCTAGATCATATGGCACCATTGAATTCTATACAAGTTGGAAGACTTGGATTGTGTGTATCCCATTATCATGTAAAAATGATCTTCAAAGTGTACATTAGGGCACCCATATTGTCCCTCTCCTTAGGGATACATGCCTTTAAGTCATGTACATATGGAGTATCATCTATGGAACCATCATATCTTTGAAACCCAATAATCTTTCCCTTGATAATGTGGATAACTCTCTTAATCTTATATGTGGTGGGTGTGTGCGGCATCTATATATTCTTCCCAATTAAACTAAGATTTATGTCAATGCACAAGACCTTACATGTACATAAATATTGGGGTCTTACCCTCACTATGCCACATTATTTCCTAGTTTCCTCATAGGCCTCTTTCACCCATTGGTCACAAGAAAAGGTCATGGTGTTAGAAACTGACTATCTTATCCTAGCTCAAGATTTTATTCCAATTTGATTTTATATTCTCTACCCCTTATGTGATGATGTTTTAGATGTCATTTATTTAGTCCTCCAAATTAACACTCTTAACATAGGGGGAAATTGATAATTTCAAAATGGGATTATCGCATGATCTTTTCGATTCTCCAAGCTCATTTAGATCTTTTTGAAGTGCATATCTATGTTGTTGACATAACACTAGGGTCTACTGAGTAAGGATAGTAGTTTTCTACTTCAAAAAGCTCAATCACCTTAATTTTTTCTTGATACTTTGTGCCTAGTATTTTTATACCAACATTGTGTAGGATTCCCATGGGTTGATCTCACGTATCATTTTCCATGAAAAAACATGCAATGAGGGTTGAAAGGGTAGGACTACCCATCTTGCACCAAACATCTCCCATGAGAATGTTGAATTTGATGCCTATGTCTACTATAATGTCATATGTCAACCATCTATTGATATTTTCATCCATGAGAAATTATCAATCGTATATTACATTCTAGGATATTCTTAAATCATGCCCTTAAGTTAGATCTAGTGTTGGTACATATGTAGGCTACTTTCATTTATGGTCATCCAAAAGTTTTTTCAACATAGGCACCATTTGATCAATGTATAAGAGAGATAATACATCAAAAATATCATCCTCCTTATTATCTACCTATGCTTGGGGTTTGAGCTCCTTCCTTAAATTTTATTCCAAGTCTCGTACATATTGTAGTTCACCATGTAGATTTTGGATGATATCCATGGCTTCATGTAATACCCAGTTTTGGAGTAATTTATTTGGATAAGGCATTATGGTGGGTTATGGGCATGCCGACTTATCTTTAGGTCTCTTTGGATCATATCCTATCTAGCCTTCTCAGTGCGAATGATTGTTGGTTTCATAGTTTTACCACTATGAGTTTTTACATATTCTTTGGGGTTGGTATTCTTCTTAATTTGTGCCTTTGGGACCCATTTCTCCAAGTTTTTCTCAATCATGATCATGCCAACACCCTTCTAGGGCATTTAATTTTGCTTGAGTTTAGATTATAAATTTGGGAACTCTATGACCTTGTGGTCACCTAAAAAATATCCACGAGTAGGATATGTGGGGCAATCACATTAATAGTGGTCTAGTAACTTACACTTATAACACATGCATGATGAAACATTCCATCTATATGTCCTCCATATCATGGCATCTATATGCTCATTTTTACCCATAACTACCATATGTATGGTTATATGGACATGTAGTGGTATGTCTTACACACTAATCTCTTTCCTTATGGAGCTATTCAATGACCCTATGGTCCTCAATGTTGTGATTAGAGGCATCACATAATTTTTAGTACATGGACACCTTTATCTAGGTTGTATTTTGAAGAAGAGGGAAGTTTCACACATCCTGACCCTCATGGAAAATATAATGTGAAGCTAATAAAGCACACACATTACGCCTTAGAAATTATTCTTATTATGCCATTCTATATCACAATCTATGTACCATAGTCCACTATGGTAATCATGTGCACTATTAGTGGTGAGATTTGAAGCTAATAATCCATTGAGGTGACCTTAAATTCCATGAATAGGCTAACTCCTCTATCTGCACCTCCCATGGCCTCATCTCTTAATGTTTCCTCTAAGGACTCTTGAGTCTTAGTTAATGTTTTTATGACAAGGTGCCAAGAGTCTTAGTTAATGTTTTTATGACAAGGTGCATTCAAAGGGTGCAAGATATCCCCAAAAAACCATTGCATGTGTTGTATTGGATGAATCTCATAGGAGAGTTTTGACATTATACTTTTAAATCTTGCATCATAGGTGCAATTATTATTCATCAAGTCTTGCTTGATCTATTTTATTGTAATAGTTAATCAAACTCAATATTGTCCAATTCCTTAAACAAAACTACATTCAAAAGGTCATAGTCCATCATGGCTTGGTTTATGTTAAGCTTTCTATACCAAGTGTGGGTGTGATCCAACAAAGTCATAGAAAACTAACTTTCCTTAGCTTCTAACAATGCAACTACCTTTGCATGCTACATGATCTCACAATTGTGATAATGTTATGTGGAATTTTCCACTCCATGATAGTCAAACAAGCTCAATGACATTTCATAAAAGGCTTAGCGAGTAGGTATAAGTATAGTTGGAATTTGAGGCACATGTACTTTTACATTGGCTAATGGTGCACCCAATATTTGTATACCACTTGGGGTACCTGTTATAGCCCCAATTTTCACCCTAGAGAAGTCAAAGATACATTGTAAAATTTGGGGTAACATGGAACTATCTCTGCATATAGACAAGATACTACAAGAGATAGATCTCTAGATTTGAAAGGGTTAGCTCCCTTGATCTATCTTTTAGGCTCACACACTACACTAGACTAATAAATATTGGGGGTGAAAAGGGAAGAAGGAAACATGAAATCAACCTATACTAATGAAGGTGATACACCAAAGATAACTTTTACACACACACTTTCATTTTCACTAAGAAAGAAGATTGTTAAAACTAACCTCAAGTCAATGTTATTCTAGCATAAGTGTTTCTACATGGAGGTAGATTACTATGCATATCCAAAGGTGGGTGAAAATAAGGTTTGATATTAGACACTACTAGTCTCTCTCACACTTCAAAACACACTTAAAAAACACATACACTTCATGAGACTTTTTAGAAGAGATGATACTACTCACAAAATGTATACAAGAGCATAATGGAAGCAAGGAGAAGACATTCATCACTTGTCATCCAAATACACTACTTGACATACTTAGGCAAGAGTTTTAGAGACAAAATAAACTTCATAAATTTATTCAAAGACAAATCAAGAGAATAGGAGAGGAGAGAGGAGTGAAGTTGAATAGTCAAAAGCCAAGTGTCAATATGTGAAAACTAGTTAAAACATGAGAGGAGTTATAAAATAGGCTATGACGTTGTCTTGGAAAAGTGTCCATCTGAAGTACATAATTCTCCTAAAGTTGGATTAAAGACCCTTCATATCCGTCTTGAAACTACCTTTATTAATGAGGAGTCACTTGATAGTCCAAAAATGCCTTTGGAAGTTGTTGACACATGCTCCTTAAATTAATAAGAGCAATATTGTAGGCAATAACCTCATGCACCATCAGCCTCATGGTATCCAATTTCTTAACATATTCTTCAGTGGTGTAGTTAGAATCACATTAGTTTCCATTTTTACCAACCACATGATGTCATAATTGGGCCTGGGTGGCATTATAACAATTGCATACTAGCACATCTTCTATTCTAATCCCTTTACCCTACAATAGAAGGGAATGAATAATATCCAATTTGAACCAGAAACTTAAAGAGATTATTTATATTTTTGGCCACTATCATCTTGTGTGGAGGCATCATCTGTTGATGTATCTCCATTACTTCCAAATTATCATCTAGGTACCTTGGCATTTTCTGTGGACACCCTAAGTAATTGCTTACCCTGAGATATGTGAATGCACTGAATTGAATATAGGAGGCACCATATTTTTCAATTACCTCCTTGGCTGCCTTGGAAATTATATTGAGGCTTCTCAAAGGAAAAAATACACTCATCATAATGTTTAAAAAGAAATTTTAGACCCTAAAAAAATTCTTCTTGAAGCCCTTCATGGTGATTTTCAAATAAATTTCATAAATCCTCATTCCGTTGGGGTTCCTAGTGAACCCCTGGAATGTCCTATTGTGCACTAGGCTATATATTAAATAAGTGGACATGTATAATGTCCCTATAAATTCCTATTTTTAAATAATTATATATTGGAGCTGTATCATCTCCCTGTGGAGATTATCATTGAGGATGGTGGCCCAGTCTAGCTTCTTTTGCTTTTCTAGCACGTAGATTAGGATCAAGAACATTAATGGCTCAAATTTTTTGTAGTGGGAATCCTGTAAATCTCAATGGCCATGGTGATGATGTACTAGGGAAAATCATTGAATTCTACTAGCTTCATACTTTTAGACATCCTAGAGACTTTCTATCTTATCTTGACTAGCTAGCAGGAGTTGTCAATGTCCCAAATTGCCTTATTTTCTTCTCCATGTACTCCTAGCATTCCTCCATGGAGAATGTAGTACTTTTGGGTTGGGGAGGAATTTTGAGAATGGTTCTAAGTGCCATAGTGGTGAAATATTAGACAACCTAATGAATATTATCGATGATGGTCTTGGTGTCTGGTTGGTACGCTCAAGCACATGCAATAATTAATTCTGGGTATGGGACAACCAAGGGGAATATTGTTGCAGGGGTGATGTAACTCATGCTTACATTAGAAAATAATATAAAGGGGTCTATCCATTGTAAAACATTTAACAAGGCCAAAAATTCTAACCCTTGGACATCTATGTCTTTATTCCCATCCAAGATCGAGACAATGTTGCCCTTTACTGAGGTCGAAGATGTTACAATTTTTCCTAGCTCTTTAGTGCACTAATTCAAATCTAAACAAGCCCTTATCTCAATCAAACCTTAAAATACCTCTCAAATCCTCTCAAATAACACAACACAAGGATTAAATAGGACACTTACTATTAATCTAGAGGGTTGCACACACTAGAATCTAAAAATCCATGAAGAATTTATCGTAATCACTTTCTTGCACTGCACGTAGCTAGGGCACACAAATATCTTGAAGACACAAAAAAAGATTTAAATATGAAGGGTAAATTCAAATTAAGGAAAATTTCTTAATTATAATCCTTTGCATTTTGAAATTAGGGTTGTCATTAATGCTTTAAAGCACAATAACTATTTGTCAACTACCCTCATTAATTACTTGAGCTTCTTTTAAAAAAAGAGAGGGAAGTGCAAATGTTTATTTTATGATGGGTAATCCTCCTTGAAAAAATTGGACCTATACAAGTGGAAAATATGTCATGGTACTTTTTTAGGCCCTTGGGTACTTTTGCACCTTTTTCACTTGTTATTTCCTTTAGTGTAGTGGTGCAATATGCCCCAAACTCTTCATGGGATGTAATAACATCTCGTGTCATTATTTAACTTTAAAATCTAGGCATTCAAGTTTTTTAGGACCTTTTGAACCTTCCCCATAAAATTTAAAAAAGGGACCAAAATCTAAAAGACCTTGAGGAGCCACCACATGGCATCACTTTCTTAGCAGGCATTCGGGCACTAGAGACTTTATGCACCTTACCCACTAAAAGATAAGTGGGGAAATCTTCAAAAAGGGCCCAAATTTTATAAATCCATAAGAAGCTACCATGTGTCTAACTTAAACTTAAGCCCAGACTCTCAACCTTTTTTACCTTTGCACTAGCTTTCTTCATTCGGGAAAGGGTACAAGATTCTCTCAACCTTTGACAATATTCATAGAAGTCCCCTAAGATATACATGTGTCCTTCATTAATTTCATCAAGAAATTCCTCACCTCGGTCACCAAAACATGTTACAAGTGTAACTCAACAATTTCATTTGAGGCCCTAGAATTTCTTCTTCAAACACAAGGCAAGAAAATTGTGCATGGAAAGAGACTTTATTACGCTTCTATCTTCTCACTGTGAATTGTCTTGCTATGAAACCTTTAGTCAAACCATGTTATTCCTTCAGAGCTATAGAGAATGTCCTTCATCTACAAAGAATTCCCTTCAAACCTTTTGTAGACATTATTTGAAAAATTATCAAGGGTAAAGTGCCTAAAAGAAACAATCCTTCAGACATTTTGTAGAGGCAAAATGACCCTTCAAAGGTGCCCTTCAGGAATCTTGTAAAGGCAAAATCCCTGAATGAAAAGTTCCTTCAAAGCTTTTACAAGGGCAAGATGATCCCATAAATCCTTTGAGCCTTTTGTGCAGGTGAATCATCTGAAGGGAAAGTGCCCTTCTGACTTTTGGCCGTTGACAAAAAGTCTGAGACAAATGATCGAAAAACATTTAAGATCAAAAGTCAAGGTATGGACTTATTTTATAGATTTTGAAGCGGAAAAAATGTCTGATGAAAATAAGTCTTCGGGGATTTTGTCCAAGATAAAAGTACCAAAGATTTATTTCTATCAGGCATTATGTTCATGCCAAAAGGCCTGAAAGGTTTAAGGGATATAATTTTTTCACTTGGCAAAAGAAAAACAAAAGACTTGGCAAGCTATGAACATGAAATTCAACCTCTCAAAGGGCTATATAAAGATAGGATTGGGGATAGTGACTAAAACATTGATATTTACCTAGTTTGAACTTGAGTGTTTTACTGACAAGGGCCCAATTACTCTAGTGCAATTTTGGGCACTAACATAGGCTCTTGCTTAGGGATGGGTATCCCCAGTGGATATACAAGGAACACTAGACTAGATGCCTATCCATTGGGCCATGGAATCAAGAAAAAACATACCATGGGTAATCAGAGTTATAATGAAGCATCTAAAGATAAAAACAAAGGAAAATAAAAGACACAAACTATACAAACACAAACCACAACAAGACTAGAAAAACAAAAGGGACTATATAACATATACATATTTACATAGGCTAGCATGGACTCAATCCAAAAAATGCTTGAGATGTCTGCCATTAACTATAAATTCTAAGATTTCTCCATAAATATCTTTGAGATAAAATGTATGGTTCTCTATTTGATAATCAATGGTGTAGGGACCCATCCATAGGGAATCAAATTTACCATGTTTCCCTTTATCTTCATGTTTGCTATCCCAAAGTAGAACCAAATCACCAACTTGAAAGGCTCTCAGGGTGATCTTCTTCTCAAAGATATTTTTGAGCCTCTCCTTGAACTTTAAATGCTTTTTATGAGCTTGTATATGAGATTTATCAAGCTCTATGATCTAGTTAATCCTTTCTTCATAGTGGTTCATTGTTTTTTCATCCTCAGCTACCTGTTGCATGAATTGATATGTAGGTAACTAAAAATTTAGGGGTAAAACAACTTGAGCTACATAAACAGGCTCAAACGGGATTTCTCTAGTAGACCTCTTACAGGTAAACTTGTTAGCCTAGATAGCAAACTTCAACTACTCACCCCATTTCCTTTTATTGGCATCCAAATTCCTTCTAATGATTTTCAATAAATTTTTATTACTGGACTCGGCCTACCCATTTCCTTATTGATTATGATTAGAGGCATATGATAAATCAATCCCATATTATTCACATTATGTAACTAATTGTTTGGATCTATAGAATATGGCATTGTCACATACAATTTTAACTAGCACTCCAAATTGACAAATCACATTATTCAAAAAGAAATCAATGACTACCTGATGGATTTATCTTTTGGTCAGGATTGCTTCAACCCATTTTGTGAAGTAGTCAGTAGCCATTAAGATCTATTGGTGACCAAAACTTGAAGCATATGATATTTCACCCATGAATTTCATTCCCCACTACCTAAAAGTCCCCTCAATAGAAACTAACTATAAGGGAAGTGATCTGGATGCTTTTATTCTCCCAAAGAACCATTGGCATTCTTCACATTTTCTTACCATAGAAACATCTTTAAATAGTGTGGGCCACCAATACCCAACCCTCAAAATCTTGTGTGTAGTGACTTTAAGAACAAAGTGACCACCACACACACCACTATAGAATTGTGTAATCAGTTTAAAAATCTCACTTTCCACTAAGCATCTCAAGAGGACACCATTCAGGTTCCCCAAGCTAGATCATCTTGTAACAGAAGATACTTTTGAGATACTAACTTCATAATCCTCCTTTGATTTTTATCGAAGTGGGGAGGATAATTCTAAGTCTTCAAATAATAAACTATAATTTTAAACCATGCAGACTAGTTGTACATGGATTAGGGCTATCCACCTCCCTTTCCACATTATTCACTTCTACAACCTATAAGTTGGTTTTAGTTATCAGCTTGGTGAGACCCATGCCTCTGACCAACTTAGTGGTCTATATCTCTAAGTCATATTCTTGAAGTTTGTTGACCCATCAAAATATTTTTTCAGTATTCTCATTCTGAGTTAAGATGTACTTCACCATAGTGTGAGGAACATATGCCACAATTGTAAAACTTAGAATGTAGGATTTGAACTATTTTATAGACTTTAAGAGAGAAAAGGCTTGATTTTCCATTATGGTATAATTTACTTTATATCCCTATAATGCCTTTCTAAAAAAGGCAATTGGCTACTCATGACCCTCATCATTTTTTGTAGCAGTACTGCAACAATAGTATGTTTGGAGGCAAATAAAAAGATCTAGAAATCTTTTCTATAATTAGGACTAGAAAGCATCGAGGTAGTTTCCAAAGCTTTCTTGATGTCCTAAAATGATTAAGTAGCCTTCTCCTCCCACTTTATAGTTTGATCCTTCTTCAACATTGAAGTGATGGGAAGAGTAATATCTACAAATTTGGAAACAAACCTTATAAAAAAATTGATTTGGAAAAAGAAAGATTGGATACCTTTTTTGGTCTATGGGATGGGTACTTTGTTAATGGCCTCTACCCTTTCTGGATCTATCATGACACCTTACTGAGACACAATGTACCCAAGTAGTTTTGCCTTGTGTACTCTAAAGTGGCACTTCTTTGGATTAAGGGAGATTACAATCTCCCTGCATCTAATAAGCAATTGTTTTAAATGTGCCAAGTGGTCATCTCTTTTCCTGGAGTACACTATAACATCATCTTGATGAAAAATAATAAAATAGTTAATTAATCTAGTGAAAGCTACATCCATTACTCTCTGGAAGGTGGCACTTGTATTCATTAAGCCAAAAAGCATTCAAACATATACATAGGTGCCTCATGGGGTAGTGAAATTAGTCTTAGGCCTTTTAGACTCCTTCACTACCACCTGATTATAGCAAAAAAATCCATCTAGAGTTGATCACATCTCAGACCTGGTAACATCTTGGAGCATGTTGTCCACATTAGGCAATGGACAGTTGTCCTTTAGTGAAGCCTTTCTCAAGTTCTAGAAATCATGACAGAGTCAGATGCCTCCATTCTTCTCTTTGATAGGGACTATATTTTCCACCCATGATGAATACCTGATGGGTTGAATAATCCTATCATCGCTTAACTACTTCAATTCTTATTACATCTTAGTGGCCAAGAAGGGATTAATAGGCCACTATTTTGATGGAATGGTTTTGTACTAGGCTAGAGGAGGATAACATGATAAAATAGGTCCTCCTTATAAGCTTTCAACTTTGAATACGACCATGATAAATAGTCTTGGTACTTTCTCAGTAGCTTGATGAATGCTTCTTTCTCCTTCTTACTCAAGTGAGTACTGAGCCAAATCTTCCTTGGATTTTCCTTTGTCCCAATGTTAATCTCAGTTAAATATTTTGATATATAAATATTTCTAGATTTAACTTTGTTATATCCATCAAAATATACTTTTAGACTAACTAATCCTCTAGGGATAGTATTGGTCTTTAATTAGATAATTTCTTTTCCATATAAGGTTTTTTTTCCATCACAGACCTATACCATGGAGTCTAAGTCTATAATGCTTCCTTCAAACTCATCTATATAATATAACAACCTTCTTATTTGATCATCATTTTCAAATACCTACCAATGATCAATGTTATCTGGGATAGAAGGCCTTACCAGTACCTCTACTTCATACTCATAAGGGGGATTTCTATTTTCAAATCTAAACTTTTCATCCCTCTTTGCAATCATGTCTTCCACATGATTAAGATCTCAGGTATAATATTGAATATTGAAAGTGTTGAACCATTCTAAGCAGTCCCATACAATGTTGTAGTACTACTTCAATCTTTTTTATTTCATGGTATAAATAGCTCAGACCTGCTTCACCACTAGTTCTAAATTTCCCTTAACTAGAAACCTCTTGAATCCATATTCATGGGCATTCTGGAGGCCAATCAAGAGTGCTTAATATTTTTCAATATTATTTGTGCACTCAAAATATAATTGGAAGGAGTATCTATAAGCTTGGCCATTAGGGGCATAGAATATAACCCCAGCTCCATTTTTAATATTTAAACATGCTCCATCAAAATGCATGGTCTAAATGGAGTCTTCATCTACAATACCAGATTCAAGAGGCAGTTCCACATATTCAACATCCCCTACAAAATTCCTAATGTCTATATTCACCTACAACATGTCATTCAAATAGTACTTGGGATCTTCCAAGACATGAAGCATTTGTGGCTCCTTGTTTAAGTGAACCATCTTCCCATCTAGAGGTATAGTGGCATAGGACAAGTCCATCTAAACACTACCCCCAATACTAGCAACCCATTTTATTGATCACAATATACCCCATTTTGGCAAACAGTCTACAACAACAATGTCCATGCTTAGGAACTTATCAAGGTATTTTATGATCTACACCACCAATCCTTTGACCATGATAAAAATAGGTACTTCTATATAATCCATGGTAAGGCATAATTCATGCACTATATTTATCCTTATACAAAGTTCATTCAACATAACCACTGGCATAATATTACAAGATGCACTAGAGTTAAACATGTAGTTAAGGATAATCAAACTATTAATCAGTAGGGTGGTATAGAATGGGTCTACATCCATTTTAATCTCTACCAATGGTTTCTTTAAATACACCTCCAAGTGATGTTTAGGAGATTCTAGGGTGTTCTTAGTTTCCATAAGGGAAGTGGGAGAAATCTTAGCTTGGACAACTTCATTAGTAGTGACCTTTTTGATGAATCCCAAATACTCAAAATCTCTTCTCTTATGCTTTAGAATTCTAAGCAATTCCATAAATAGTATTATGACCTTTAATTGACTCAAAACATGGGCCATGTCACAAATACTATATTTGGGCAGAGGAGTGTTAGTAGGTAAGCTTGTAACATTCTCATTTGGGATACACCCTTTAAGAGTCAAGGGAATAGAAGTAGGAGAAATAACACTATTAACTTCACTTTTTAAAGGAGTCTTCCTGGTTTCATCCTTCTTGGGAATGCTAGACAACAAAGGAGTTTTATTCTTGGCCTAGGTACCTTTTAGCTTGACATTATTAGGTGTAAAACTAGGCTCGATGGAATTTTGGACCTCCTTATTCCCTTTGGTCTCTTTCTCTTTAGTCTCTACTTTAGGAGTAGTAGAGTCTTTATCTTTTAGAGAATTATTTTGATCTTTACTTCTCAAATTTTACTCCTCTTAGGCAGTTGCTACATGGATCATCAATTATTGGTCCTCAACCAATGGAAGTGAATCTCCATACTTTTCTTTCATCATCAATTTTAAAAACCCAAAGTCATAAACACGCAATTCATATTCATGCATCACGTTTATTTCATAGATGAAATCTAGGGTTGGGACCCTTACCTTTTCACACACTCTCCAAAAATCTTGAGCAATAGTGGGCTCATCAGCTCTGTAGATGGAAAGGTAACCATCACATCTAGTTTAGAAAATAAGAAAGTGAAATATTCATATGCTAGAGTGTCTTCATAATTAGGAACATTTGAGGTACTCATAGCTTCCTCTTGGAAGGTGTAACTTTTCATTTCTTCAAATTCAATAATGTAGATATCATCTTCATCATATGCAAATTTAAAGCCTTCTACACTTTGATGACCATCATCAACTATGTTGTATGGGGGATGAGGAAGGAAGCACTTATCACACCAGTCGATATAAAAATTGACTATATTGACCTTTGTAGTTAAAGGATTAGGTACTTCTCTTCCTCCTCCCCAATTCTAGTTTATTTCATGTTTGTCATCCCTTAACAGTGCCTTTAGTTTTTCATTATTCTTGGCTTGGAAAGCTAGCCTACCTTGCCTCTGAGATTATTTCTTTCCTCCCTTTTGTGATCCATCTTATCATCATGGTTAGAAGAACCCTAAGATAGCCCCTTTTCTACTCTAACCAACTTGTAGGATATATTTTTCATAGAGGTGGCTAGAGTCTTCATAGTTTCCTCTAGGTATACACTCTTGTGGGAGGCTTGAGGTTTCTCAGGATTTACTAGCTTGACATCAACCCTTTTTTTTAAAGTCTTACCCACAACTTTGATGTTATTTTCTATTTGGATAGCTAAATTAAATGCCATCTTTAGATTTGTGGGAGCCTTATCCCTAAGATAATAGGTTGCTTTCTTGAAAAATGCATCATAATACTTAATTAGAGAAGTAGCACCATTGGGCCTAATGTCCTCTGCTAGCCTTCTCAACACCTTATTGAATCTAGAATTAAAATCCTTAACACACTCATTAGGATTCTTCTTGAGGATCTCAAACATGGAAAACAATAATCTTAGATCAATGCTATCACCATATTACATCTTAAATGCATCAATCATAACTTGCCATGTGTCTATGGGCCTATCAGGGAGGGATTTAAACCACTCTCAAGCCTCATCTTCAAGTGTGTTCATAAAGAGATTTATACACATATATTTGAGATATATTTCATAATCTTCAACGATGTTTAAGGAGTATTTCAAATGATTTTCCCCAGACACTGCATTGTTCCCTTGAAACTTAGGCAATACATTTCTAATCTTTATAGGAACCTCATTGGGGAAACTAGACATACCATTAAAGTTGATAGGTATAAACCTTGGGATCACAAATGTTCTATGTCTATTATCCAGACCTTGATCTTCTTCTCCATCTTATCATTGCCCACATTAAACATTCTCCTTCTCATGTCATGGTCTCCCATCTTTGAATCTAAAGATGAAGATGAACTTGGGGATGGTTGAGAATGAATACTATGGGGAGGACTTGAAATAGGAGAAATAAAATGGAACCTTAATGGCCTAGTAGGAGGAGAAATAATCCTTTGTGGAGAAGGAGCATGACTTTGAGGGAGTTAATATTTATTTGAGGCACTTTGATATACTTCAACCAAATGGATATTAGAGAAAAAGGTGTAAATAAAATGGGGGACAAATTGATCAGGTCTTATTTGATTGCCTAAATGTTGGTCTATAATAGGTTTTCACACTTGTCTCCTTCTGAATGGAGCTTTTAACTCAGGGACAAGCTTTTTAGATGTATTTTTTTGAAAGGAAGACCTAATACCCTCCAAATTTGTAGATTCAAAGAAAACTCTTCAAGATAGAGAAAAGTACATATAATAGGAACTAATCTTTAAACCTTGATGAAATGGAGTCAATACTAGAATCAAAACTTCTAGACCAAAATGAATAAAACTACACACAAAAACTGATATAATGCAAAATTTTCAACACTAAAAACAAATCCAAGAGCATTACAAAACTCCTCATAGAATAGGGATGAACATCCCTAGTGGATTTACCAAGAAAGGTTTCAAAGATATTAATGAACCAAAGATGAATAACTCGATACAGTAACAACAGAGAATGAAATAAACAAAACACTTATATCTCTCTACAATTCTTCTTGATAACATGAGTGACAAGATATCTCTTTAACAATGGTGTTAGAAAGATTTTGGTGATGTTGACACAACAAAAACAAGGATAATCAGATGAGTGTAAAGATAAACACAAATTTTTAAAACATAACATTATCTCTAGCTCTCTGCAAGAGTCCCTGGTAGTACAAGTAACTTGGACTTTGATTTAATTCCCAACAATGGTGATAGAAGGATGTTGGTTCCCAATTTTACACCTCTAATACTCAATCTTGTACACTTGATGAGAGTGGAAATAAAATATGGAAACCCCTCTTAGTATGTTTTTGTATTTGGGGAAGGCTTAACATCATGACTATACCGAACATAAAAAATGACTAAGAGGCACCTTCAAAGGGCATGGTTAGTTCCTTGCTACTTATAGCTCTACCTGAACCAAGGTGAGAGGAAATAAGGGGTGACTTCACTCACATAAAGGGATTCTACAATTCAATCTTCATGGGGATTGTTGGCACAAGGGAATACACGTCTGGCTAGAACATAACCAAGCTTGCTCAATCCACTTGGCAAGGGTTGTCAGACAAAGTGAGAAAATACTCTAGACTAGATAGAAGCTACTAAATAAAAATATAGATATGATTACAACTTTCATTCTAAAGGATCTTCAACAACAAAGTGTTGAATAAGAGATTGCAATGCTGATCTTTAACATCCAAAATGCAAACACATACTAAGTATATAGTATTTATACACTTATGGGCAGATAACACTTTGAATATGTAGAGGATGTGTTATATGTAGGGTAGGGTAGAGTAGAACAAAAAGTATCAGTTAATAGAGATTAAAAGTGTAAGGTTAACATATGAGCACATAAAAGTTCAAGTAAACTACTACATCACCTTTACCAACAAATGTACCATAGATCTAACACAAATGAAATTGAAATCATGCACAAGTGATATCCTTTAAGAACTCTATTTGAATTCATGAGCTTAGGACTACCCTTAAAAAGGCTATCAACACCCTATTCCCAAATCTCAAAGCAAAAAGGATTTTATAATCTAGGTATACACTCTAAATGACCATCATAAAGATGAATACATCAGATCGCCAATCAACTAAGCATGTAGAACATGGAATTGTACTTCAACAATAGAAAGAGAATGGAAACCATAAGCAAATTTCATTTATCAATTGAATTACAAATGCATACAATTTTTATTAAATGGTATAACAAATTAACACAGTGAAAGAAAATCCTATGACAAGGGAGACATGTATCATATTCTCAAAGCTTGCCAATGATTTTAAATTAGAAATGAATTTGGCACCATGAGTATTACATAGGGAGAAATCTTCGAGGATATAGATATTGACTCAAAAGTTTAACCAACCCTTGTAAAGGGACATACCCCCTTTACTTATACAACTAAGCTAAGCCTAACATATTCATAAAGATGCTCTAGCTAGAAGATTCCTTCATAGGCCTGGAGTTTGTTAGACCTTGTAACAAACATGATTCCTTGGATTATGTGCATGCTTCTATGATGATGTAAAATTGATCCTCCACCTCGACAAAATATTTTTAGTTATCTACATGGAGGCAAATATTTTAAGGGAAAAAATAAATATTTGTCCCCTTGTATAATAAACAAAAATATCCCTTTCCTATCCATATGATTACAAAAACTTCCTTGAAAAGGATGTGCCACTATCAAGTAGGGTATAATGGTTTTCCAGTGAGAAATGAGAGAAGAAACAAAAGGAGAAGAAGAGGGAAAAAATAAGTAGCATTAGCTAAAAATAAATTGAGATATTTAATTAGGTCCTAGAATCAATATAAACAATAGAATCGTTCACCAACCTATTAATGTATTTAGTATATTATTTAAGCATGGGGGTGAGACTCCCTTGGTCTGGGCTTGCTTGGTATTTGAATTTGACTCTATACTATTCAAGTTAGGAAGCAATCCTCTGAAACATGGTTTGATTCCATCCAATGAGTTCCTTGAGTTGGTCACAATATTTCTTAAGTGACACCAATTGCTTTATTTTATGAACATCAAAGGACTCTTATAGTTCATCAATGAGGTTATTCAAAGTAGTGCACATTACATCCTCCCCCAGATCACCCGTACCATTGAATCTCACCATATTTCTCATCACATCATCTATCTCTTTTGTTGCAATCTTGAGAGACTAATCTTCTCCTTTTAGATTAAAGATGCCATATTTGAGCATCATTAGATGATGCTTGACTGTCTTTTATACTCCTTGGGCCCTTTATGATCATTTAGATGAATGATCTTCTCTGCAATCAAAGTGTCTATGCTCATATTATAAATCTTAATTGGGTAACTTCCCTACTCTATTGGCTAACTAAAAGGTTATGTATCTGCTTTCACCTTCTTTATTTGCTTGGGTCACTAGTATGGATGAGGCTATGGTGACCTCTTTATTGCCTTCAGGCAACTCTTCACTAGACAATGCCTTGGGACATTTATTATGGGTTGGGTCATGGACCCTGATGTGAGGGAGAAGACTTCATGGTACTTAAATTAAAGCAACACTTCCATAAGTGAACTTCTCAGCATCTTTATTCAAACTATTTAATTCCTTATCTATTCTTATATGGGTGGGGGTACCTCTTTACAGGTTTACACCCCCACCTTCCTTTGCACTCACCTTATTTGTTGGTGCTGAATTTGACACCTTTAGAGGTGAAGGGACATCTTGTGGTACCTTTGGAATCACTTGTAAGTCTTCCTACTCAACCACCACCTCAGAATCAGTGGCACCTTGAATGTTCTACTCTAGCTCTTCTTCAACTTTCTCATCAGGATTGTTCAACTCTTCAATTCCATCTTGATCACCTTGGCCTGGTGGTTGGGTGTTGAAATTATAATTGAATGTCTTTGTATTTGGTGATATGGTCTCCTTTTCCTAATGGGCTTGAGCTTATGTATCTACCTCCACACTAACCTGTAAAACATCATCACAAGACAAAGGATCATTTGAGGTTAGGATGTCTTCCTCATTACCTTTCCTTTCTACTCTTGAGGGGTCCTCTTTTACTGATAAAATCATCATGGGGGCTTTCACCAAGGTCTGAGGTCTTTCATTTGGAGTTCTTTACCTGATATTTAATTGAGGAGGAGTGAAATCACACTTCTTCTTCATCACCTCAACAATGGGCCTACCTTCATTCAAATCTTCATCGTCACTCATATCCCTCAACTTCTAGGCATATGAGGACTGGTCTTCCTTTCTCTTTATAGGGACTTATTTATAACGTAGGTCCTTAAACATGACCTCCTTTTTCTTTACAAAAAATCCACTTGGAGGTTGTAGATCCCTTTTAACTCTCTTTTACTTGGGCTACTCTCCTTCTTCCTCCCCTCCTCTCTTCCTTGAATATATCTTTGGGGGAGGGGTAGATGCTCCTTGTTGCATCGGTAGAGAAGGTAGAACTATAGGTAGATTAGCCATGGGGATGGCTATTGAAATGGTTGGAACTATTGGGGATCCTTCTATCAATATGGATATGGGGGTGGCACTATCCAATGTGACCTCCCTAGTAATAATTTTATACCAATTTTTTTCTAGGCTTTTTATCTTTAAGAAGGAGAGCCTAACATTAGATTGTGTTGTTTTTATTGACTCTACATCAACTGGCTTGGTGAAATCAACATCAACAAGATTTAATTTCCCCTTACCTTTCACTACTAGAGGTGGTGCTATAGGATCTCTATTTTATTCTTTGAGAAAGCCTCTTAGCTCTCGAACCTATCTATGTTCTCAAAAGGTAGGGGTATCATATGTACCAAGGTTAACCCCATGTTCCTTCAACCATCTAAAGGTTCTCTTCATAATTGTAAATGCCCTCGAGGGGATGGAATAATTCTCTTTTGAATTGAAGTCTACCTATGAAATGGCTTGGTCTTCAATATTATTTGTAGTATACACTAAAGATAGTGTCATATTGTCATCTGCCATGTCCTTGGGGATGGGAGTAATATTGTAGGCAATAACCTCTTGCACCATCAACCTCATATAATATAATTTCCTAACATTTTATATAGTGGTATAGTGAGACTAGATGTCTTTGTAATGTGCTTGGTGAAGAATCACATTAGTTTCCATGTTCACCAACCACCTGATGTCATAATTGGGCCTGGGTAGCATTTTATCAATTACATACTATCCCATTTCCTATTCTAATCCCTTCACCCTTGAAACAGAAGGGCATGAATAATATCCAATTTGAATCATAAACTTAAAGGGATTATTTACCTTTTTGGCCACTATCATTTCATGTGGAGATACCATCTATCATCCCAACTCCATTACTACCAACTTATCATCTAGGTACCTTGGTATTTTCTATGGAAACCTTGAGTAACTGCTTACCTTGATATATGTGAATGTCTTGAGTTGAATATAGGAGATGCCATATTTTTCAATTACCTCTTTGGCTACCTTGGAAATTATATTGAGGCTTCTCAAAGGAAATAAGACACTCATCATAATGTTGAAGAAGCAATTATAGACCCTACAAAACTTCTTCCTGAAGCTCTCCATGGTGATTTATGGATATATTTCATAAATCCTCATTCAATTAGGGTTTCATAGTGAGCCCCTAGAATGTCTTTTTGTGCACTAGGATTTATATTAAATAAGAGGACATGTAGAATGTACCTATAAATTCCTATTTTGAAAGAATTATAGCTTGGACCTGTATCATCTGAATGTGCATATTGTCACTGAGGATGGTGGCCTAGTCTTGTTTCTTTTGCTTTTCCAGCATGTAGATTAGGATTAAGAACATCCACAACTCAAATTTTTCCATGGTGGGCATATCATAAATCTTGGCAGCCATGCTAATGAAATACTAGGGAAATACATTAAATTCCACTAGCTTCAAACTTTTGGACATCTTAGAGGCTTTATGTCTTCTCTTGTCTAGCGAATAGGAATTGATAATGTCCCAAATTTCCTTATCATTATTATCCACGTACTCTTGGTATTCCTCCATGGAGAGTGTAATAATTTTGGGCTAGAGAAGAATTCTAAGCATGGTTTTGAGTGCCATAGGGGTAAAATATTAGACAATTGAATGACTACCATTAATGATGGTCCTAGTGTCTAGTTGGTATGTTTGAGCACAAGCAATAATTAATTCTAGGTATGGGATAGCCAAGAGGAATATTACCATAGGGGTGATGTAACTCATGCCTACACTAGAAACTAATGGAAGGGGGTATACACATTGTAAAACATTTAATAAGGCCATAAAGTCTAACCCCTAGACATCTATGTCTTTAATCCCATCCAAGACTGAGACAATGTTTCCCTTTGGTGAGGTCAAAGATGCCACCATTTTCCCTAGCTGTCTAGTGCACTATATCAAGAAACCCTCAAAATACCTCTCAAATCCTCTCAAAGAACACAACACAAGGATAAAATAGTACACTTAATATTAATCTAAATGGTTGCACACACTGGAAACTAAAAATCCATGAAATTTTTTCCATAATCACTTTCTTACACTGCATGCAACTAGGGCACATAAATATCCCAAAAACACAAATTAAAGCTCTAAATGTGAAGCATACACAAAAATGAAGTAAAATGTCTTAGTTATAATCCTTTGCATTTTGAAATTAGTGTTGCCATTAATGTTTTGAATCACAATGGCTATTTTCCAACTACCCTCATTAATTACTTAAGCTTTTTTCAAAAAAAGAGAGGGAAAGTATAAATGTTTCTTTTATGTTGGGCGATCCTCCTCGTAACATGTGTACCTATACAAGTGGAAGATACATCATGGTACCTTTTTAGGCCCTTAAGGACTTTTGCACCTTTTTCACTCATTATTTCCTTTGGTGCAGTGGTGCAATATGACCCAAACTCTTCATGGGATGTAAAAATGTCATGTGTCATTATTTAACTTTAAAATCTAGGCATTTAGGTTTTTAGGTATTTTTTGAACCTTTACCATAAAAAGGTAAGTGAGGAAAGTTTCAAAAAGGGACCAAAATGTAAAAGAACCCAAGGAGCCACCACGTGGCATCACTTTCTTAGCACATTTGAGTATCTAGGCCCTGGAGACATTTTACAGCTTTCCCATGAAAAGATAAGTGGGGAAATCTTTAAAAGGGGCCCAAAACTTATAAATACCTGAAAATCTACCACGTGTCCTGTTGCTCCCAAAATTTGTCACTCATTTTTGGGACAACATATGAACTATTTTGGTCCTACAGGACCAAAATTATCTCTTCACTTCTTAAAAAATTGTTCTAAGTATTCAAATTCTCTGTTATTCAAGCTTTTTCAAATTTATACAGACTTTATAGGCATATTTATACAAACTCTATAGGCTTGAAACTATAGACTCTACAAGTTTATTTCTACGAACTCTGTAGGAAAGAAACAAGTTCCCAACACTTAGGCAATTTCAAGATTAGTTCAACACCTCGATTCAACCAAAAATGTTCATCAGAAAAATTCAAACAAAGGAATGAACCATTGACCCATTGAACCTTGAACCAAAATGGTTCAACGGGTTTAAAGGTTCAATGGGTTCAAAGGTTCAACAATGTCGGCAAGATTAAAGAGTTGAGCGCTTCAGCAAAAGTTCAAAGTTCAATCGCTTCGGCAAGTTCAATGGCTTCAAAAGGCTTAGAAAAAAGAAGGAAGATTGAATCATTAAACTTTGAACCAAAAAAGGTTCAAAGGTTTAATGTGATTGGTTCAATGTGATTAGTTCAAGCAGTTAATTGAATGAGTGGAACATAGTATTAAACCATTGAACTATTGAACCATTGTTGGTTCAATCGGTCGGTTCAAAGGAGTCACCCAAAGCCAAAAGGGCAAGTGCCCTTGCAAAGGGCAGTGAACAAAAGGTAGGTGCCCTTGCAGAGGGCAGGGAACATTCGCTCAAAGATCAAAGAGAAGGCCAAAAGGGTAAGGTTTCCTTCAAAATTTTTCCCAAAGAAATTACCAGGTAAAGGAACCAAAAGAATTCCTTCAAAAAGATTTTCCACGGAAGAATTTCAAAAAGGAAATCCTTTGGACAAAATGTTTAAATAAATTCCTTTGGACATTTTGTCTGAAGGAATGATCAAAAGCCCAGCAGAAAAATGGTTAAGGCAAGGGAAGATTTCCTTTGAACAAAATGTCGAAAGGAATTCCTTCAGACATTTTATCCAAAGGATTTGAAGGAAAAGGCCACTCGAAGAATTCTGAAGGGTAGGTACCCTTGCGAGGGGCTCTCAACACCCAGAACATGGAACTTTCTCAAAGACCTGAAGGGACACCTTCCCTTCGGGGTGTTCTAAAGACACTAAGGCAAAGGAATTTCAAGGCTTCAAAAGACTTAGCCAAAACAAAGGATTCTGAGAAAGAGATTGAACCATTGAACCTTGAACTAAAAAGGTTAAAAGGTTCAAAGAAAGCTCCAAGAAAAGGAAGTGGAGGATTCTAGAGACCAATTCAAAGAGATGGTTCAACTAAAGAGCAAGAAAGTGATTAAACCAGGGAAGTGATGAAACCAAAGAATCGAGAAAGACTGCTTGAATCGTTGAAATATTAAACCAATAAAATTTCAAAGGTTCATGGTTCAATATGGTTCAAACAACTAGTAACTATTGACATCCCCGTAGATGTCAAATTTAAAGTAATGGAATATCCATTAATTTTCAAATATAGCATAGAACTTGAAGAATGAACCAAGAGACCAGCTGAAAAAGATAGCCCGAGAGCTCCAATTGCAATAGGAAAGAAGAGAAGGCTATAGAAAATATTGAAATATCTACAAGAGAGTTATTTTTAGCAGGTGAAACAGTCCACCAAGTAATCATTTGAGCATATCAAATCAAGGACACGGCCTATTTTTCTTCCATGAAATAAAGGCAAAGTGGACAGCTGCATAAATAAGCAGGAAAGGACTAGGGGGCCTATACTTTGGAGGAGACATGAGATGAATTAGCATGCCACAGTTAAGGCTGATGCGCTATTCCAAGCATGGCCGCTTGACATAATTGAAAATGCATTTAAAGTATTGAATGCAGTGTGGGCCATTCCATGGAACAAAGGGCCAAGCCTTTCTTGGTGGCTATATATTGTAATCTCTTATTTTATGCAAAGGAGATCTCATTGATATAGAAGCAAAACTCTACCAAAATTAAAAGGTGATTATTGAGACTTTGAGCTTAGATTGTTTATCATATTTCTTTGTTTGAATGAGAAAGCAGGTTACTTTCAGACTTTATGCTGTTATAGCTTGTGTCATTTAGGGGATTGTTCTTATGTCTATTTCCTAAATGTGTTTTTGTCCATTTTAATGAAATAAGCAGAGCTAGTGGAAGTAATTAGGAAGGTGGTCTGAAGCCAACTGTGGAGAGACTTTGTGCTGCCATGATTATCTTTAGTGTGTTTTTCTATTTGTTCCTATGTAAAGGATCTTGGGATGACTTTGTGCCCTCATTATCCTTCATATTTCACTCTTGGGAAGTCAAGGTGGAGAATTTGTGCTACATCATAGTCTGCTAGTTACTAAGCCCCCTATTACTAGTCACTAGTTACCTACCAAAAAGAACTCTGACTATTTGTTGTAAGACCACTTCTAAAAGAAGAGAATTACCTTTAGTGTTTCTACCTAGATTTCTCTTTTGTTTGTGAACATCATCTCTGAAAAAAGAGAGATGGATGGTGTTGTCCTACCCCTGAGTGTTATTATTATATATATATATATATATATATATATATATATATATATATATATATATATCCCATCATATTTTATAGGGAACCTCCCCTTGATGAGAGGAGAGATTTGTCCCCTTGTGATGTGGTAAACCTGCACACTTGGCCGACCAATCTCCCTATGCTGTGCTTGAAGAGACCTATTTTACTCATCAATTAGCTAGTGACAAAATATTCACCCAATAGTTTTTGGTGACTCTGCTAGGGAAGAACAAGCAGTTTGAAGCCTCAAGCTTCAAGCTGAAGTAGAGCCAATTCTTTTCCATTTTTAATCTACAATCTGCCAACTCCATGCTATACTAGAAGCTAGAGAGCCCAAGGTGTTGTTGACCCTATTTTTGAGCTGGTGTAGTAAGGCAATTTTGATTTGTTCCCTCCCCAACTTCAAGTTCAACAATCCAAGAGTGTTTTTTCTACCCAAACTAGGTCATTAACATAAGGAAGAGCTTCTTTTTCTACTATTAGTAGAGCTTTGCCTATACATACTCCACCCAAATTTGTTATCCCCCTTTTCCTAATCAAATCATGGTAGTTCAAGGCTCCTAGGGTAACTCTTTTATCCCACTCAATTTAACTCCACCTCTACATGAGCTACCACACAATTCAAGGAAGAATTTTCCCAAATTCTTTGGTGATGGGAGAGTTCACCCTGATGAACATGTTGTAGCATTCAGTATAGCCTGTGGCGTGATAGGTGTGGAATATGAATATGTAAAAGTTAGGCTATTTGTGGAAACATTGCAAGGTGCTACTTCAGACTAGTTCTACCATCTGTAGGCTCAGTCAATGACTAACTAGGACACTCTCAAAACTAAGTTCAAAGCAAGGTTCAAGCCTATAGAAGATGCACATGCCCTACTAGTCTAGCTCACATATATGAAGAAAGAACCTCATGAACCTATGAGGGAATTAATTTTCAAGTTTAACAAGCTAAGGAATTGAATTCCTACAATTGCTCAGCCAACACCTGAGAACCTTAAATATTTCTTCATCAACTTGTAGCTGCCTGAAGTGAGTTTTTTGCTGAGACGTGTTGGCCACATAGATCTTGTTGCTGCTCAAGATTTGGCCACTGAGGTGGAAGATGACCTTATCTTGGTAGGAAAGATAAGGAGAGATCCTAATAGAGGTAAATCTTCTTCATCTTTTGAATATCCATCTACAGACACCACTGATCCAATGGTGCAAAAGATGGCAAATGAGTTGCTTTCTCTTAGAAAGCAAATGGCATAAGGGATGTCATCTACCCCTTCATACATAGATGTACTAAGGAGGACATTACCCAATCAGTCATACCAAGGCAATGCTACCAGGAATCAAGGGCAAACAAATCGTCTTCCTCCCCTATGGGGGAACCTTGCCATAGAAGCACCTCTAACAAATTCAACAGTTGGATATCTTGAAGCAAAATTAGATTTTTCCTTCCAGCTTGAGTTGAACCCAGAAGATGATGTTAATCTCTTCATAGAGGGAGAAGAAGAATTAGCTGGTGACTCCAACATTGGTTTCTTGAATTACCAGGATGAACCCAAAAGTGAAGGTAAAGTAGTTGAGGGATCATACACTGTATTCACCTGATCAAGAATCAATCAGTCTAGCAAGTTGATAAAAAAAAGATAGAGGAGTGACATCAACCAACAATTTCAATTGCTAAGTAGAGAACCACTCTGCCTTTCTAGCCAAAGGAACCAGTGATTGCAAGAAAGGTAAGTATATCGAACATCCCTACACCTTCTACTTCAAATTCACAGACTAGTCCTCCCCCTCCCAAAAACCAAAAGGATGAACTCCAATCATTTGTTCCTAGTTCATTTCAGACATTTGACATAATTGACCATATAAAGAAAACCAAAATTCAAATGTCTGAATTTGAATTCCTGCAATCTAACCCCGAGCAGTTAGATAAGTTGGTTCAATGTGTAAAGAACCAAGTTGTCCCTATAGGACAAGCAATTCTAAAGGTAACTTGTGATCCCCCCAAGAACACATCCACCAAGAATACCTTGTTATTACTCCTCCTGCTGCTCCTGGGAGGACTAAACCATTTTATGTCTCTCTGCTGATAAATAGACACCAACTAAACAATTACATCATAGATTCTAGTGCATTTGACAATGTCATGCCTGTCAAAGTTGTGGAATCCCTTGGTCTCACACTAACCAAGACAGTTGGGAGATGTTTCTCCATGGAAAACAAACAAGTTCCATTGTTGAGATAAATCAAGGATGCCCAATTCGCATTTGCAGCATTCCTAGACAAGAGAATCAAGATGACTGTCCTGGTGGCTGACGTCCCAACATCATACAACATCCTTCTTAGGCAAAATTTTTGCAAGAATTTTGGTGGAGAATTGAGCATGGACCTGTTTGAGGCAAGGATCCCAGTCAAAGGCATTATACAGAGATTTCTCCCTAAGAAGGAAATAAAATATGTGGTCACTCAAACATCAGTGCCTAAAGTGCAAATTCTATTTGAGTCTTCAGGCATGGGTAATTACTTCCTTACTATAGAGGATGTTCCTGTCCTAGCTGATGAAACCTCTAAAAATGACAATCTGAAAGTTGGTTCAGATAAAATAGCAGAAGACATGATAGAGCGCAGTGTAAGTGTAGAAGAATCCTCCCCTCCAAACGAAGGAAAATTTGAGGTAAGGTTAGCTTCTAATGATGTATGGATACTAGAATTTGATGGCAGCTATTCCTCTACCAGTTTAGGAGCTAGGATTGTTTTGATATCTCCTCAAGGAGATATTTTTCCTTCTTCATACAAATTGTAGTTTAACAATACTAAGAACACTGCTGAGTATGAATCACTACTACTTGGATTGAAGGCCACTCAAGACAAAGGCATCAAACTCCTTCACGGCAAAGGAGATGTTGAGATGGTGGTTTGTCAGGTGAGGAGCCTGTACCAAACCAAAAATGAGAGATTGCACCATTCCGCAATTTGGTTTGAGATCAAAATGAAAGCTTTGATGCTTTTAGTATCTCTACAGTTCCTAAGGAATTCAATGACTGAGCTGATGCTTTGGCTATTTTAGTAACTCTCTTGGTTCCTCACCTTGATTTTAAGGGAGATAACTACACTATCAAACTAGTCTTTTGACCAAGTGTGCCTGACAATGCTAATCATTGGCAAGTGTTCAATGGTGACAAATAAATCATTGATTTCCTAGAATAAAAAGGTAGCTTCGAACAACTTCACTTTGAAGGTAGTGAACCAGCCCCTAAATCAAGTTCAGACACAAGTGAATAATTCCTACAACTTAAAGAGAATAAAATCCCAAAAGGCCTAGTTTCCCTTGAAAAACTATTTGACAAACATGACAGGTTCATCAAATAGCAACAGATGGACTCAAACTCCTCTCAGGAGTTTGATAAGATAAATTTGGGTACCAAGGAAAATCCCAAGATGGTGAACATTGGGAAGTGCTACACTCTTGAAGAGAATTTCAAGTTCACTGCTCTACTCTGCCAGTACATGGATGTCCTAGCATACTCCTATGATGATCTAAAGTCACTTAGGCCTAATGAAATTCACCATGAAATTCCTCTTAAAGATGATTCATTGCCTTATAATCAGAAATATAGGTAGTACAATCTAAAGATATCATGTACTATTTTGTCTGAAATACAAAAATGTTTAATGCTAGGATAATTTTCCCAATCCATCATTCCACATGGATTGCCAACATAGTACCTGTGAGGAAAAAGAATGGTGAGATTCGCCTCTACGTGGACTTAAAGAATTTGAATCAGTCATCCTTAAAGGATAACTATCCGCTACCCATCATGGACCAAGTTCTTCAAACAGTGACTAGTTTAGACAGGTTATCAATGTTAGATGACTTTTCTAGATATAATCAAGTAAAAGTTGGTGAAGCAAATCATCACAAGGCTACTTCACCACACCTTGGGGTACCTTTGCATATCAAAGAATGCCTTTTGGCCTGATAAATGTTGGCACCACTTTCCAAAGAGCAATGGACATTACTTTCAAAGATGAAATGGGTAAGTTCATCATGGTATACCTTGATGACTTGATTGTCTTTTCCAAGCACCACCCTAATCATGTGTGCTATCTACAATAAGTGCTAGAACGTTGTCGCTAGAATGGCATTTCTCTAAATCCCAAGAAGTCTATTTTTGGAGTAATGGAAGGGAAAATTCTCAGACACATTGTATCCTAAGAGGGCATAAAGATTGACTCAGAAAGAGTCAAATCCATCTAGGAGCTTACTCTACCCACAAGTAAGACTTCAGTTCACTCTTTCTTTGGAAAAGTGAATTTTTTACGAAGGTTCATCCTTGATTTCATAGAGAAGACTCGCCATATCATAAATATGATGAAGGAAAAGGTCAATTTTAGCTAGACTAAAGAAGGAAAACTAGCATTTCAAGATATCAAGACAACTATTGCCCACGCTCTAATAATGTTTTGTCTAGATTATACCAAAGATTTCACCATATATAGTTATGCTTCTGAGCACACACTTCCAACAATTCTAGTTCAACAGAATGAAGAAGGTATGGAATCTCCCATATCCTTCATGAGCTATCCTCTCAAAGATCATGAGCTAAAGTATTCAAACATGGAGAAGCATGCTTATGCGATGGTCAAGTCAGCAAAACATTTCCATTTTTACATCCTTAATTCATGCATTACTACCCTGGTTGCTGATACCATAGTCAAATCCATATTAATTCAGCAAGAGTTTGGAATGAAAAGAGGCAATTGGATTGCTAAAATCCAAGAGTTTGATCTAGTCATCAAACCAATGAAGCTGGTGTGGGGAAGGGGCCTATGCCAATTGATTACTAACAATAGACTAGAAAAAATAAATCATGGAAAAGAAGAAATTGAAGATTTTCCAATAGTCCTCTTTGTCTCCACCATGAATGAGTGGTATTCAAGTATTACTCATTTTCTTATGGTGAGTGTCCTGCTTACCTATCTCATAAAGAAAGGAGGACTGTCAAGTTAAAAGCTACTAATTTTATCCTGTGGGACAACGACCTGTATAAGAGAAACATTGGAGTGTTCCTTCGCTGCATGGATAAAGAGCAGCAGAGCCAACTTTTTAAGTCCTTCCATAATTTGGCCTATGGAGGACATTTTTTTTCTCTTAAAACCACCCATAAGATTCTGTGAGCCAAGTATTACTGGCCTGCTTTGTTTCAAGATGCATACAAATGGGTATGAAGGTGTGAGCTATGCCAGCAGTTTGTTGGAAGACCCAAGTTAGTAGATCTGCCTCTCAAGCCAATGGTGATAAAAGAGCCATTGCAACAATGGGGAATTGATTTCATTGATGCTATAAACCCATCTTCAAGTGTTAGACATGATTATGTCCTCATAACCATAGATTACTTCACCAAATGGGTGGAAGCAATTCCAACCAAGCATGCTACTTCAGAGGTAGTATGTGATTTCCTCAAGGAGAACATCATTTCCAATTTTGGGGTCCCAACCAAGATTGTCACAGATAATGTAGCTAATTTCTCTTCTCATGAGATCACTCATTTCTATTTTCATTTTGGGATTACCCTCTCCCACTCCTCTGATTATTTCCCACAAGGGAATGGCCAAGCTGAATCAAGCAATAAGAACCTGGTGACCATCATCAAGAAGTTGGTAGATGAAAACCAATGAACATGGCATAAAGTATTGGTTGATGCTTTATGGGTAGATAGAATTACACCCAAGAGGGTGATAGGTATGTCACCTTTCCAACTTTTGTATGGTCTCAATGCAGAGATACCAATCACCCTGGAATTGCCAGCATTGAAATTTGCTAAGGCAGTCGAAGATCAGACATATGAAAGCTCCATCGATAAGAGGATCATGTGCTTGACTAAGCTAGATGAACAAAGAACTATGGTGGTAGAATTAATTACTATGCATCAAAGTCTAGTGAAGAAGCTCTTCGACCAGAAAGCAAAAAACCATAATTTCTAGATTGGAGATCAAGTCTTGTAGTGGGACAAGAGAAGAGAACCAAAGGGAATGCATGGGAAATTTGATTCCCTATGGAGAGGCCCATTTACTATCCATAAGCTCAATTGTGAAAATAGTTTCCTGTTGAAGTATCAAGATGCCACGCCCTTTTCTCTACCTCATAATGGGCAACATCTAAAGCACTTTAATTCTTGAAGTATCAGATAAGATCACCTGTACTATGTATATTTGTATAGTCTTTAGTTCTATTTTGTGCTTTTCATTTTCATTTTTTGGCACCTTTCTTTTTTGGGTAGCATGAATCCATATCCCAATGGCATACTTGAAGGCACTGGAGATTCTAGTTTCTACTCCCCTTAGCTATTTTGAAATTTCAACTGAAGGAAGTTCCCCAACTGGAGCCAGCTGTTGTTCCCAAAATCTATCACTCATTTTTGGGATAACATATGAACTATTTTAGTCCTACAGGACCAAAATTATTTCTTTCCTTCTTAAAAAATTGTTCTAAGTATTCAAATTCTCCATTATTCAAGCTTTTTCAGATTTGTATAGACTCTACAAGCTTATTTTTATGGACTTTACAGGCTTGAAACTATGGACTCTATAGGCTTGTTTCTACGGACTCCATAGGAAAGAAACAAGTTCCCAACACTTAGGCAATTTCAAGATTGGTTCAATGCCTCAGTTTAACCAAAAATGTTCATTGTCAAGATTCAAACAAAAGAATGAACCGTTGAACCGTTGAACCTTGAACCAAAATGGTTCAACGGGTTCAAAGGTTCAACAACATCAGCAAGCTTAAAGAGTTAAGTGCTTCGACAAAAGTTCAAAGTTCAACCACTTCGGCAAGTTCAAAAACTTCAAAAGACTTAGCCAAAAAAAGGAAGATTGAACCATTGAACTGTTGAACCTTGAACCAAAAAAAGTTCAAAGGTTTAATGCAGTTGGTTCAACACGATTGGTTCAAGTAGTCAATTGAATGAGCGGAACACAATATTAAACCATTGAACCGCTGAACCATTATTGGTTCAATTAGTCAGTTCAATCATTTAGTTTAAAGGAGTCCCCCAAAGCTAAAAGGGCAAGTTCCCTTGCGGAGGGCAGTGAACAAAAGGTAGGTGCTCTTGCAGAGGGCAAGGAACATTCGCTCAAAGATCAAAGAGAAGGCCGAAAGGGTAAGGTTTCCTTCAGACTTTTCTCAAAGATATTACCAAGTAAAGGAACCAAAATAATTCCTTTAGAAAGATTTTTTGTGGAATAATTTCACAAAGGAAATCCTTCAGACAAAATGTCCAAAGAAATTCCTTCGGACATTTTGTTTGAAGGAATGATCAAAATCCTGGCAAAAAAGTGGCTAAGGCAAGGGAAGATTTCCTTCAGACAAAATGTTTGAAGGAATTCCTTCAAACATTTTGTCTGAAGGATTTGAAGGAAAATGCCACTCAAAGAATCTCGAAGGATAGGTACCTTTACGGGGGGCTCTCAGCACCTAGGAAATGGACCTTTCTCAAAGACCAAAAGGGACACCTTCCCTTTGGGGTGTTCCAAAGACACTAAGTCGAAGGACTTTCAAGGCTTCAAAAGCCTTAGCCAAAAGAAATGATTCTAAGAAAGAGATTGAACCATTGAACCTTGAGCCAAAAAGGTTCAAAGGTTCAAAGAAAGCTCTAAGCAAAGGAAGGAAGTGGAGGATTCTAGAGACCAGTTCAAAGAGATGGTTCAACCAAAGAGCATGAAAGGGATTGAACTAGGGAAGCGATGGAACCAAGGAATCAAGAAAAACTACCTGAACCATTGAACTATTAAACCAATGAACTTTCAAAGGTTTAAAGGTTCATGGTTCAATATGGTTCAAACAACCAACAACCATTGACGTCCCTATGGACGTCAAATTTAAGGTAATGGAATATTTGTTAATTTTCAAATATAGCATAGAACTTGAAGAATAAACCAAGAAACCAACTGAAAAAGATAGCATGAGAGATCCAATTGCAATATTAAATAAGAGAAGGCTATAGAAGATATTGAAATATCTACAAGAGAGTTATTTTCAATAGGTGAAACAGTCCACCAAGTAGTCATCTAAGCATATCAAATCAAGGACGCAGCCTATTTTTCTTCCATGAAGTAAAGGAAATGTGGAAAACTATGCAAATAAGTAGGAAAGGACTAGACAACCTATACTTTGGAGGAGACATATGAGATGAATTATCACACCATAATTAAGTCTGATACACTGTTCCAAGCATGGCCCCTTGACAGAACTAAAAATGCATTCAAGGCATTGAATGCAGTGTGGGCCATTCCATGGAAAAAAGTGCCAAGCCTTTCTTGGTGGATATATATTTTAATCTCTTTTTTTTTGCAAAGGAGATCTCACTGATATAGAAGCAAAAATTTGCCAAAATTGAAAGGCAATTATTGAGACTTTGAGCTTAGATTGTTTATCATATTTCTTTGTTTGAATGAGAAAGCAAGTTACTTTCAGACTTTGTGCTATTATAGATTGTGTCATTTAGGGGATTGTTCTTATGTCTATTTCCTAAATGTGTTCTTGTCCATTTTAATGAAATAAGCAGAGCTAGTGGAAGTAATTAGGAAGGTGTCCTGAAGCCAACTGTGGAGAGACTTTGTGCTGCCATGATTGTCTTTAGTGTGTTTGTCTATTTTCTATTCTTGTGTAAAGGATCTTGGGATGACTTTGTGCCCTCATTATCCTTTGTATTTCACTCTTGGGTAGTTAAGATGGAGACTTTGTGCTACATCTCAGTCTGATGGTTACTACGCCCCTTGTTACTAGTCACTAGTTACCTATTAGAAAGAACTCTGGCTATTTGCTGTAAGACCACTTCTGAAAGAAGAGAATTACCTTCAGTATTTCCACCTAGATTTATCCTTTGTTTGTGAATATAATCTCTAAAAAAAGAGAGATGGATGGTGTTGCGCTACCCCTGAGTGTTATTTTTTTCATATATATATAGTATATATCCTGTCATATTTTACAGGGAACCTCCCCTTGATGAGAGGATAGATTTGTCCCCTTGTGATGTGGTAAACCTGCACACTTGGCCGACCAATCTCCCTATGCTATGGTTGAAGAGACCTATTTTTCTCATCAATTAGCTAGTGACAAAATATTCACCCAACATATCCAACTTTAACTTAAGCCCAAACTCTCAACCTCTTTTACCTTTGCACTAGCTTTTTTCATTTAGGGAAGGGTGAAATATTCTCTTGAACCCCAATAATATTCATAGAAGTCCCCTAAGATATACACATGTTCTTAATTTAGTTCATCAAGCAATTCTTCACCTCAATCACCGAAACATGTTGAAGGTGAAACTTGGAAATTTCATCTAAGACCCTAAAATTTCTTCATTAAACACAAGGCAACATAATTATGCATGAAAAGAGGCTTGACTACACTTCTATCTTCTCAAAGTGAATCATCTCACCATGAATCATTTAGTCGAACCATGTTACTCCTTTGGAACTATAGAGAATGTCCTTCATCTATAGAGAATGCCCTTTGAACCTTTTGTAGACATTCTTCAATAATTTCGCAAGGGAAAAGTACCCAAAGGAAACAATCCTTTGGACATTTTGTAGAGGCAAAATGACCCTTCAAAGGTGCCCTTTGTGATTCTTGAAAAGTCAAAATTCTCAAAGGAAAAGTTCCTTTGGAGATTTTGAAAGGGCAAGATGATCCCACAAATCCTTCAAGCCTTTTGTGTGAGTGAATCGTTCAAAGGGAAAGTGCTCTTCAAACTTTTGGCTATGAAAAAAAAGTCTGAGACAAAGGATCCAAAAACTTTTAAGATCAAAAGGTAAGGTATAGACTTCTTTTTGAGATTTTGAAGTGGAAAAAATGTATGACAAAAATAAGTCTTCAGGGCTTTTGTCCAAAACAAAAGACCTAAAGATTTATTTTTATTAGGCATTATGTTCATGCTAAAAGGCTTGAAAGGTCAAAGGGATAGAAAATTTTCACTTGGAAAAATCAAAACAAAAGAATTGAAAATATATGAACATGAACCTTGACCTCCCAAGGGAGATATAGAGATAGGAGTAGGGCTAGTGACTAAAACATTGATATTCACACAGTTTGGACTCAAGCATTTTACTAAAAAGGGACCAATTACTCTAGTGTAATTTTGGGTGCTATTAAGTTAGATTCTTAACCCTCCAAAAAAATTTCATGTAGTTTGAGTTAAGGACCCTCCTCAACTATCCCCAACTACTTGAGGCATCATGTAGCTCATCCGTATAGATATGAGGAAAAGAAAATGGCTTTTAAGCTATTGCACTACATTTTAGATAGGCTTGAGATAAGTTTAGGCCAAAATGGCCAATTTTAGATATTATTTGCAAAAAAATGGTTATTAACAACCCTCCACTCTCCCATGAAGGATATCAAAGTGTTTGGGAATATCATATGGTTGTGGAAGTGAAATTAGACATCATGAAGTTTTATGCTTATTTCTAAGCCTAGGAGGCATAGACTATGCTTGACAGTATATGACCACTTATGAATGATTCCAATGGTTATAGGACTTTTCAAACATATGTTAACCTTCAATTCAAACATTTACATCATCCCATATTCACTCAAGACTATGTAATTCACTCTTTTTATCATTCATGTACTAGGTCTGCAGTATGTGTTGCCTGTGAAATGCCTCATGTCTATGATAAAATAGAGGACACTTCCCCTATTAATTTTACCTAAGTGAGAACATTTCAGATTATTTTATTTCATAATTAACTTTTTTACCAAGTTTCAAAGTGATATCATTCTTCTAGAGTCTTTAACATCTCCAATTCCCAAAACTAGCTTATAGGTCTTGTGACTGTGTAGGGTTTTGGTTTACTGAGCATGGAGTTTGAAAACCTAGTTTGCTCAACCTTATCTATTTTTTCTTTCCTCTAAGGATCTCATGAAATGTGGTGTTTTTGGGGATCTATATTTCACCATAGCTGAGAAAAGGATTGTTCAAGTCCTGTGCCCAAATCTAGTCCAACATGGGAACAAACCTAGGTTGTGGGTCACCTATAGTGGGGTTGAACCTCTAGGATTTTTAATGAGCCTAGCTCTTATGATGCATAAATTATCTCATTTAAAGTAATATATACTCATTTTTGGGGAAAGGCAAAGAAATATAATTGAAAGGAAAATCTAAGCTACTTTTGGTGATGTACCTAAATTGATTGTTTGTCCACTCTACTTGAACCTTTACAAACACTAATGAGATAAGCTAAAGACTGGATATACAACCCCAAAAGTATATTATGCATCAATATTTCATGTAGAGTTTCACCAAGTGATCAAAACCTAAGGGAAATGATGGCAAGGCCTGATTTAAGGCACTAACCAGTCAAAATATCCACATGTTAGCTTCAATCAAATGGCATTAAACACTAAACATGACTTACACAATAAGATGAACTAGTAGCTAGGTGAGATCAGAACTTGATAAAGGAGAGATTTATATCACATATGCAAATCAAATTAACATGAACACACTATACCATAATAATGGAATCTAGAAATAGTCTTCTATTCATCTCAAAAGGTTACAAAGCTCAATCTTGACAGAGTTTAGTCATGCCCACGAGAGGGATCCACTTTAAGGCTTAAAAGCTTGTATATATAACAGAATAGGAATGAGAGAGATGGGGAACATGTGTGGGATAATGGATAAGGAGTCATTAATTATCAATAAATGTGGTGGTAGTTCATTGGTTAATTTTCTTATGTATGCCTTCTTCTAGTTAGGATGAATCTTTTATCAACCAGATAACCTCCATATGCTCTAATAGTCTTCAAGTTCTTATTGGTTGATAGATTCACTAGAAGACAAGGGTTTTTTTTGCATGATGAGTCATAATCCTTCATGTTAGATAAAATATTTTCATGGTTTTGAATGGAATTGAATGCTCTAACTACTTTCTCCAATCCCCTAATCTATTCTGTGAATTCTTATGCCATCTCCCACTTGTTTGCTTATGAAGAAAAAATTATTCATATCTTGTAACTGATAAAGCCATGCTTAGTCTACCTTAGGTGGTTGTATGTTCCTACTAAATTTTGGATGATTTGACTATTATATTTATATCTTGGCATGATCTTTACTAAATTTTTTGAACATGGATCTATTATAGGCTGAAAATCAATCTCCTTTATTAGTTTTCAAATATTCAATACCTCCACCTCGATATGTCTATCACTTAAATAACTAGTGCCTCACCTTCATTTATATTTGGTTCAAAAGGACCTATTATGCCTTTGTGCATCATGGAAGCCAATAACTCTTTGCATATATGGATCTCCTTTGAAGAATGGTGAACATGATCATGAAAGGATACTGCAACCTTAGAAGACTAGGTCTGTAGGTCCATAAGCCTCTAACTAGGAAACTAACTGAGCTTTAATGACGCCCCCAGGCTCAAAATGTTTATTTTCACTCCACTTGGGTTGTGCCTAGATCTCAATTTTATATATTAATTATTCAAATGCCAAAATCCTTTGATCTTATGTGTCTACCCATGTGGCATCCTCTCGATATCCTTAACCCTTTGAATCTATTCACATCATAGATCCCCCTTGGTACAAATGAATTTGAGCCATTATATTTTACCTTGACTTGTCAACCTTTACCTAGTTCACATGCTTACACCACATGGTGGCCTTATGTTTAATCTAATCCCCTTGAATTTTCCAACCATGATCCACATCATTAGATCTTACCTATAGGATTTAACATGCATCATTGATTTGCCTTCATTTAAAAACAAATGGATACTTCATGAGGTTTAATATTGACATTTGTGTGCCCATCATTTGACATCTGCATGATCGTCATTGACATTCATATGACCTTCAATATTTGAACCCAAATGGATAATTGCCAAGATTTTTTTTTATGTCCACATGACCATCAATGATGTCTATGTGAATTCCAATGACATCTACACAACCATCACACTTTGAACACCAAATAACTAGTTTTTGAGCTTAATTTTGATGTCTGCACACATTTCTTATTCTTCAAGTTAATATTTGAAGGCTTAGATATTTAGATAGAAGTCTCATCAAGACATGATTTTTGTAGAGTAAGATCTTGGCATTGAGAAAATTGATTCCATGTGATTATTTTTCCCTATGAGGCTTTTTGAGCATACTTATAAAATTCACAAGTAAGCTGATCCATCCATTTCTGCATAACATCTCAGTGATGGTCTAGCTCTTCACAGCTTGTGTAAGTCATATTTTGACCCTTAAAATCTTTGGAACTCTACTCATCTATTCAATAAAAGCAAAATCATGTTATGGGGGATAAAATTGGCCAAAATTTCTAGCAACTCATAAGGAAGCATGCCTGCTATGCTTGAGAACCTAGACCATGTTGCGTTGTCTAGTTTAATGGGCATAGAGTCTCCTCTCTAATTCAACAATTTGATCTAAATCTAGAAATAGTTGCCAACACTTGGATAACTCCTATTGAAACAAACAAGGACAAAAAGGAACAAAACACAACAAAGTGCACAAGGCACTTATTGAAGAAAAACACACATAATGGAAAGGAAACTATCCTAAATAAAGCAAGGACCACTAACTAATGTGTTAGGACAACACTTGGACAAAAGAAGTAAACAAATAATTATGTAAAAAGAACCTAAAAAACTAGGACAAAACATGATCCACCTAGATCAAAAGGAAAATTATTGAGTTCACCTCTGTGATGAGATGGATAATGACATACCACATGTTCCCTTGCAAGCCTGGTGGTTGAGGAAACAAGTCTCCTTTTTGCCAAATCCTTTGGCATACTCATATGTGGAATGGTAGGGGGAAAATGACCTTCAATGTAAACATAATCACTTAGTGGATCTTCTTTTTTACCAATCTCCAACTAAAATTAGTGTCTCAAAGGACACCGTCTTATAATGTCAATCTTACTAGCAGCTCCTAGCTTGGATCAAGCTCCATTCCTTCACAATTTGGTTGACTAGGCTGAGGACCAAATAGACTTGTATTACTTTTGGAAGCATACCCCTATATATAGGCCCACCAAGGAGATGGTATCCCATTTTGAAGATCTAAAATAGGTATATGTCTATAATGAACTCTTGAGGTGGTAGTATTAAAGGACTACCCACTCCATGCTCTTTGATTTGCTTGACAAGGCTACTCTCTTTGGTTGTAATCAGACCATAGTCCTCTAGGAGAAAAGCATATCCTGCTCTCAAAACTTCAAAAAATTCCTACAATGATATTTTTGGCTAATTGGTAGCTTCAAGTTGCCTCATAAATTCATTAATTTGATCAGCCATTATATCCATTTCCTCATCATCTACATAAGATGGTAGCTTATCCAAGGAGTTGATAGCCTTGACTTCTTCATTCTCAACATAAGATGGTAGCTCTATTTACTCATCCTAGAAGGTATAATTGTTGCTTTCACATCTAAGATGGGTACCAATAGAAAGCTCCTCCTTATAGACACTTGCATCCTCCTCAGCACATCCTTCTTGAAACTCATTTGAATCAGTTATTTTATCATCTAGTTCCCACATGACATGTTCCTCTTCTTGAGTGTGGATGGTAAAAATGCAAGATGGATCCACTTTTTATATAGATTGAATTGTTTTAGTAGCCCCTTTATAGAGTAAGCTCATGAATCTTATAACCTTGAACTGCTTGACCTCTTATGCCTCCTTTGCTTGATCAGATGGACTAGGCATAATAGGATCCACATGATAAAATCTAGGCATCACATGATTTGGGTACATATCCCATGCACGTTTCCAAATTTTAGATGGATGGGTTTCATGAGGGATGGTAGGTAGAGTGGGCAAAGGGACAACTATCTCTTGATGTGGTAGGAAGCTTGGGATTTTGAATGGAATAGGTGTAGGATTTAGTACCTCCATAAACTACTCTTTAGGGGAGAAATCCATGAAACTAGGGACCTTTGATGGGGTAGGTTCCTCTTGATGGGGGAAGGCAAAATTTTGTGCCATTATAGATTCATTTTCACTTCTTCACATTGCTATCAAGCTCTATAACTCTACCTTATTCTACTTCTTGACATTTTGTTGCTTCACAATTACCTCTTTTTGTTCTTGAAATGTCTTTTGGACTGACTTCCAAGATGGGAAGGTTGAAGGAGGATAATAATGACTTGAAAAAGTTTGAGACTTGATTTCTAAGGGAGTCATAGGTGGCATTTATGAATATTGTGGTAAGACACATGCAGGGACATGAGATTGAGATTGCTCATCTAATATCTCTTATTTATAGATTGATATCTCTTTAGCCATTATTTGGCTGATCCTTTTCATTTATTCTATCTCGTCATGAAAATTTAGAGAGTTTTGGAAGGGTGGTTGATCTTAAAATGAGAAAGGCTCATATGAATGAGGATGAGATGCATATGGATTATGATTATAGGACTGGTATGAGCTTCCATACTATTGATTAGGCCTTACACACTCTTCATATGGTTGATATGGGTTATGGGAGGGCTGATATGGGTCATGAGGAAGGTAAGATATATGCCCTTGATAATAAGGATCATGAGAAACTTGATAAGGCTCATTGTAGCTTTGATATGGCTCTTGGTAAGGCTCATTAGGCTCATATGGATCATGAGGATCATGTTGGAACTGCTAATAAGGTGGTCAGTGATAGGGGTATTCACCATAGCTATTCATATCAACTTCATATGGAAAATGAGATGCAATAATAGATTAAAAATTTTTCAATGAGACATACCTAGGCTGATTACAACTAGAAGCTTTGATTTGGAGTCATTATTAGTGCTAACTTGCTTGATTTCAAAAGATAATTAGAGGAAAGACACACCAGCAATCTTCACACTCTTTTGGATCTTGGTCCCATCAGGTGTGCCAAATTTTTTGGAGATCTATATTTCACCCTACCTAAGTAAAATATTGTTCAGGTCCCATGCCCAAATCTAGTCTAACATGGGAACAATCCCAAGCTATGGGCCACCTAAAGTGGGGTTGAACCTCTAGGATTTTTAATGAGGCTAGCTCCTCTAATGCATCACTTAGATCATTTACACTAAGACTTACTCATTTCTATGGAAAAGTGGAAGAAAGATAACTAAAAGGGAAATCTAAGCTACTTTTGGCGATGCACCTAAATTTATTGTTCATCCACTCTACTTAAACTTTTACAAACACTAATAAGATAAGTAAAAGACTAGATCTATAACCCCTAAAGTCTGTTATCCATTAGTATTTCATGTATAGGTTCACCAAGTGATCAAAACCTAAGGGAAATGATGGGGAGGCCTAATTCAAGGCACTAACTAGTCAAAATATCCACATGCTAGCTTCAATCAAATGGAATTAAACATTAAACATGACCTATATAATAATATGAACTAGTAGCTAGGTGAGATCAGGACTTGACAAGGGAGAAATTTCTACCACATTTGCAAATCAAACTAACATAAACACACTATACCAAAATAATGGAATCTAAAAATGGTCTTTTATTCATCTCAATAGGTTACAAATCTTAATATTGATAGATTCTAGTTATGCCCAAGAGAGGGATCCACTTTAAGGCTTAGAAGCCTGTATATATAGTAGAATAAGAATGAGAGAGATGGGAAAAATGCATGAGAAAATGGAGGAGTCATTAATGATCAATAAATGTGGTGGTATTTCATTAGTTTATTTTTATATGCATGCCTTCTTCGAATTAGTACTAATATTTTATCAACAAGATAACCCCCATATGCTCCAATACTCTTCAGTTCTTCTTATTGGCTAAGATATTCACTAGAAGATAAGTGTTTATTTTGCATGATGAGTCATAATCCTTCCTTTTAGAGAAAATATATTCATGGTTTTTAATGGCATTGAATTTTCCAATTACTTTCTCAAATCCCCTAATCTACTCCATGAACTCCTATGCCATCTCCCACTTGCTTGCTTATGAAGACAAAATTATTCATATCTTGTAACTAACATAGCCATAGTCTGCCTTAAGTGGCTATATTTTCCTACTAAATTATGGCTGATTTGAATATTATATTTATACCTTGGCATGATCTTTACTATAAATATTGTACATGGATCTACTATAAGGTAAAAACCAATCTCCTTGATTGGTTTTTAGATAGTAAATACCTCCACCTTGACACATCTATCGATTGAATAGATAGTGGCCCACCTTGATCTTATTAGGTTAAAAAGAACCTATTATGCCTCTATCCATCATGGAATCCAATAACCCTTTGAATACATGGATATCCTTTTAAGAATGGTGAACACAATCACAAAATGATATTGCAACCTTAGAAGACTAGGTCTATAGGTCCAAAACCCTTGAACTAGGAGCCTAACTAAGCTTTAATGATGCCCCTAGGCTCAAAATGTTTATTTTGGTTCCACTTGGGTCATGCTTGGATCTTGTTAATATGTATTCAAATATTTGGATGATGAAATCCATTAATCCTATGTGTCTTCCCATGTGGCATCCTCTCAAGCTCCTTGACTCTTTAACTGTATTTGCATCATAGATATCCCTTAGTATGAATGAATGCAAGCCATTGGATCTACCCTGGACTTGTCAACCTTTATCTAGCTCACACACTTACACCACATGGTGGCCTCATGTTTAATTTAAACCCCTTGACTTTTCTAAACATGATCCATACCATTATATCTTACCTATATGATTTAATGTGCATCATTTATTTATCTTCATTTGAAAATAAATGTCTACTTCACGAATCTTAATATTAACATCTACACGCTCATTATTTATTGTTTGCATGACTATCGTTGATGTCTATATGACCATAAATCTTTAAAACCCAATGGATAATTACCAAGATTTATTTTAACATATACATCACCATCAATGACATCTACATGACCATCAATGATGTTCACATGACCATCACACTTTGAACACCAAACAGTTAATTGTTGAGTTTAATTTTAAAGTCTGCATGCATGTCTCATTATGAAAGTTAATCTTTGAAGGCTTAGATCTTGAGATAGAAATCTCATCAAGACATGAATTTTATAGAGTAAGATCTTGGCATCAATAACATTGATTCCATGTGATCCTTTGGCCCTACAAGGTTTTATGAGCATTACTTATAAAATGCACAAGTAAGATGACCCATCCATTTTTGCATGACATCTTAGTGGTGGTCTAGATATTCACATCTTGTGTAAGTCATCTTTTGATCCTTCAAAGTTATATAAATTTGCTTATCTCTTCAATCCAAGAAAAATATTGGTATGTGGGCCAAAATTGGCCACATTTCTAACTACTCATAGGGAAGAATGCCTGTTATGCTTGAAAGCCTAGACCATATTGCCTTATCGAGTCCATTAGGTATGGAGTCTACTCTCTGGTTCAATAATTTGATCTGAAGCTAGAATTGGCTACCAACCCTTGGATAACTCCTCTTGAAACAAACAAGGACCAAAAGGAATAAAAAGACAAAGTGCCCAAGGCACTTATTGAAGGGAAACACATATAATAGAAAGGAAACTATCCTAAAAAAAATAAGGACCACTAACTAATGTTCTAGGACAACACTTAGAGAAAAGAAGCAAACAAATAATTATGTACAAAGGAACCTAATGAACTAGGATAAAACATGACCCAACTAGATTGAAAGGAAAATTGTTGAGTTCACCTCTATGATGAGATGGAGAATGACATACCACATGTTCCCTTGCAAGCCTAGTGGTTGAGGAAGCAAGTTTCCTTTTTTCCAACTCCTTTGGCATACTCATATGTGGAATGATAGGGGGAAAATATCCTTCAATGTAAACATGATCACTTAATGGCTCTTATTTTTTACCAATATCCAACTAAATTGGTGTCTCAAAGGACACCCTCTTGTAATCTCAATATTACTAGCAACCCCTAGCTTGGATTCAAGTTCCATTCTTTTATAATCTGGTTGACAAGATTTAGCACCAAATAGACTTGTATTAATTTTTGGAAGCTTACCCCTATCTGTATGCCCATTAAGGAGATGATAGCCCATTCTAAAGATCTAAAATAGGTCCATTTATACATTAAAATCTTGAGGTGGTAGTATTTAACGACTGCCCATGCCATTCTCTTTGATTTCATTGACAAGGCTACTCTTTTTGGCTACAATCAGACCATAATCCTCCTAGATAAAAGCATATCCTACTCTCAAAACTTCAAGCAAGTTCTGCAATGAGATTTTTGTCTGATTGGTTGCCTCTGGCTACCCAAAAATTCATCAATTTGATCAATCATTATATCCATTTCCTCATCCTCTACATAAGATGGCAACTCATCCAAGGAGTTGATAGCCTCAAATTATTCATTCTCAACATAGGATGGTATCTCTATTTACTCATTCTTAAAGGTATAATTGCCTTTTTCACATATAAGAGGGGTACCAATAGTAATGTCCTCCTCATAGACACTTGTATCCTCCTTAGCACATCCTTCTTGAAGCTCATTTGAATAAGTAATTTTCTCATCTAATTCCCACATGACATGATCATCTTCTTGAGTGTGGATGGTAAAAATTAAATATGGATCCACTTATGATATATCTTGAATTGTTTGGGTATCCCCTTTATAGAGGAAGCTCATGAATCATAGAACTATGAACTACGTGATCTCTTATGCCTCCTTTGCTTGATCAGATGGATTAGGCATAATAGGATCCTCATGATAAAAGATAGGCATCACATGATTTGGGTGCATAGCCCATGAATGTTTCTAAGTTTGAGATGGATGGGTTTCATGAAGAATGGTAGGTGGAGTGGGCAAAGGGAAAACTATATCTTGAGGGGGTAGGAATCTTGGGACTTTGAATGGAATAGGTGTAGGATTTGGTACCTCCATGAACTACTCTTTAGGGGAAAAGCCATGAAATTAGGGACCTTTGATGGGGTAAGGCAAGATTTTGTGCCATTATAGCTTCATTTTCACTTCTCCATAGTGCTATCAAGCTCTCTAACTCTACCTTATCCTACTTCTTGATAGTTTGTTGCTCTAAAACTACCTTTTTTGGCTCTTGAAAGGTCTTTTGGACTGACTTCCAAGATGAGAAGGTTGGATGAGGATAATAATGATTTGAAAAAGTTTTATACTTTATTTCTAAGGGACGCATAGGTGGTGTACATAAAGGCTATGGTAGGACACATGCAAGGGACCTAAATAATCCTTTGCTCAACTAGGGTACAATCTAGATATCCAATAGGTATCATCACTATGATACTGGATTCAACATGGTTATCCACCTTATACCTCTATTAACCTTCCAAACTGTATCTTTCCATTAGATTATATTAGTCTATGTACTGAGTCAGACTATAGGTGTTCATTACGTATAAGTTGAAAGGCTCTTAAAGGTGGTCATATAGGTCTGAGCATTATATTTCATGTTTTTTATTTCCTCTAAGGTCATTAGGCCATTTCAAACCTATTTGAACTCATTCCTATGTTGAGATAATGCTATCATTATCCATCATCAATGCACTTTATGTATGCAAGTTACTCCAAGTTCATTTTGGCTTCAAATACTATAGTTCTCTAAATGTTTCCAATAGGAATTTGACTGAGTGGGAAATCACTTAACCCTCATTCTCTCTTGATCAAACAATCACCTTATTATGTCAAGACGTCACCTCTAGTCATAGGCTGTAGGAAAGAAACTATTATGCCTACCTATACCTCATATATCTTTATCATGAGATGACACTTTGTAAGTCAAAATCCTTTTTCAGAGAGATTAAGGTCAACACTCCCATTGTAACTTTATAACTCTGTGAACATGGATCTAGGTCTGATTTTATGTGTTGAATTGGTTTTCACAACTAATATATAATCCTTTTAAATGATTTAGACCTATTATTGTTACCTTGAGAAACTTCTCAACACCTTGGAATTCCTTACTCCATCAATATGATTGTTCATGCCTATGTCTAACTCGTTATAGATGCTTCTTTTGAATAGTTGATTGTGATTTTATATTCTAGACCTTCAAATAATCCTCAAATAGTAAAATGTTCCTATTTTCATTTTGAGAGTATAGAACATTCATGAATTCCTTCTAACCTATGCATTTCTATTAGACACCACTGTATAAGGAAAACATATCTCATAGCAGTTGTTAGTGGTGTTAGGGTAGTGGATTGTGTGTAAGAGCTTCATGAATCTCTCGAGTATATTTCAACCAATCTATAGAAATTTCAATGAAGAATCTGATCAACCATTCTATAAGGGGTTTATTACCAATTTATCAACTTAACCTGAAGCCACTCATAAGAGGACAAACTCTGTAACTATGAAAACACTATTTTGTAGACCATTGATGTCAAATTTTAATACAATGAGATGGTTTTGCTTGTTCCTTCATATCCAAACATGCAGCACTAGGTTTTAATCACCATGAGAAGGATTAAATACCTTTCAAATCCTCATACACCACTTGTTTCACATGTATGAATTCAAACATATGAGAAAATTGAGGTGTTAGGGATGTGTAGGTAGTTTGGGGACACTAGCAATTCTAGTGATTGTTCATGAAGCATAGACCACTAATATAGAAACCTTGAACATGAAATGGAAGGCCATAATACTAATAACATCTCCCAATTACACTCACTCTAACTTCTATTCTCTTATCCCTACTAACAAAAACATCTGACCTTGTTGACCTGACCAAAAGAGTGATGAGAGAGAGAGAGGCCAATTTTCATCAAATTTAGAGATATTGAAGCTAATTTCACCTAAAAATGAACTATGGGGATCTCAAGAGACTTCCATAAAGCCTCACACATGCCAAGTGAGTCACCTTAGTTTGTATAACTACTTGGGACTCCATTTTTTGTAGTGATCTTGTTTGTTCATTGAAATTGCCACTTTTGATTTCAAAAATTACCATCTGACATTTTTTGATAGGTGGTACATTAGATTTCATCTTAAAATATTTGTCCTTTGATAATATTTATGTACAACTCTTTGACATGACCAAAAGTGACATAACATGACATTAAAATAAAGTGAACAAATGTGACAAAGACAAAACATATTATGTGACCTCAAACTATGTCTTGGCCCCTAACTTGACCATAGGACCAATTTCAAACCTATGGGACCCTATGAAAGTTTGCACATGCAAGGGGGGTTGACAAAATTTGACCTAGGGTGAAATTTAGTCAATAATACCTCTCATTTATCTTATTGGTGGCACAAATCCACAAACTACAATAATAGGCAATACTACAAATCATCCTACTGTTTGATTAGCTTGCTAGACTCTATCTCCTATTTTTTTACAGCTTGTTGTTTTAATTGTCTAAGGGGTTGGACCCCCTACCAATGGTGTCATACCGAAAACAATTGGTCACAAATTTTGTATAGGTTGCATAAGCACCAGTCTGATTGGTTGGTAAGGGATGACCTAATGTACAACACTCCTTTCACCTCCTACTAAAAAGTCTCTTATGTATGAAATAAATACAACGTCTCAATAAAAAATTTATATTTATGTGTAAGGAACCAACTCACATACTTTAGGTAGATGGGAAATAGGCACTTCCACAATATTTCCTCTTTTAATGTCTCCTCCCTTAGGTACTTTAATTTTTTCCTCTATAATTTTCTCTTGCTCATAGGTATGTATTTATTCATCATCAGAGTGGACATCCTTTGCATGAGAGTCTCCCTCATGCCACTCCCATTATGCATGAGTCCTCATGGCATGTCTTGAGTCAAACTTCCCATTATTCCTAGGGTCCTTATTATCCATCACCTTTTGTTGAGATTCATCATAATTGTGCCTTTAGAGCTCACACTTGCATGGTTTTTATACATGTAAAAATAAATATGCTAACCTATGCAATCAACTTATTTAGGTTTGGTTGAGATAGCTAATGCAATGGATGGATAGTGGTAAAATATATATATTGAGTTGATTATTCAAAGGAATGGAGTTTTATATAATAGGTGGTATGGGATGCATGTGATAAAACTAGAAGAGTTTTGTCACATCATGATGTTTTTTAATGGCTTTAAATTATTAATACATAGAATTCCAAGGTCCCTCTATCTCTATGATAATGAGGAGGTGAACCTCCTAGTCAATGATGGGAATGGTGAACTAGATGTGATCAAATTTGATAACTTATGGAATATGGTCAGTTATATCAAGTTAACTAGATCCTATCAATGCCATACATGAAATTAATGATATACTAAAAGGCTAGTCTCGAGGATAAAATAATAAGGGGTGAGTGGATGACTAAGCCTAAATGATGTTGAACTAATGACCTCTATTTTTGGGTAATATGATGATAGGGGGATCAATAATCTACTCTTGCTCATCTAGATCATTGAGGGAGTTGAAAAGAATATGGGTAATGGGTGTGGATTGGAAAAATTCTCTTAAGTTCAATGTTAATGTTAGACTGAATGTTAATGATAGGACCTGGGGCTCTGACTCTGAGAAAAATAATTGTTCTAAGAATGAGTGGACTCTCTAGGAGTGTTATCCAAGAAAAAATACAAAGGTGATGTATAAATCATAATATCTTGTTATGAGGATGGTATGTGATAATACTTTTTGTTCTATGAGAAACAAGGTTTTGGGGTGCTCGTGCTCTTAAGGCTTTGATTGTTTATTTATTTTTGGGATTTGTAATGTTTTAATTCATAGGAAGTAATCTAAAATACCTATTCAAAATAAATTATTGAAATAAAAGAGAAATGAAGAATAGGACATAAATTAAATAAATATATGAAATTCTTATTTTTTTTTGTTTTCTATCTCTTTTCAATGCATGCAATGTTAGAAAATAAAATCTAGCCTAGCAGTCCAAGTGTTGGTTTTTATCTTTTCCTAGATGCAAACTAAATGATTTTTTTTAATTTTTTTATTTTAAAATTTCAAATGAATGAGACTATTATGTGAAATGGATATATTTTTAACATGCGATAATACAAAATCATATATAGACCCTAAGAGGCAAAACTACCAAGTATCCAAAGTTTCTTCTATATGTGAAAGCTAAAACTAGTTCTTAGTGTTTTAAATGAATGCACACTATGTTTTGAATGACTTGATATTGAATAAAAGTGAAATCTAAGTTTTGATTTTATAAATTAAAAAAATGACCCCATCTCATGTAGATGAAGAAAATCAAATCTAATATATTAATTTTATTTATCTATGTTTTTCTAGGGTTTCTACATGTTTGTGTGTTTGATTGTTTGTGAATAAAAGCTTATTTTCAAAACTAAAACAATGATGTGTTTTTTCCTATGAAAAATACCTAATGTTTGAATGCAAAACTACATGTTTTTAAGGGATCTAATATGTAAATGTAAACAATAAATAAACTAACTATTATTTTTGTTTCAAGTGAAGGAAGGAAAGAGAAATTTATTTTCCTATCTATTGCATTTTTGGATTGAAAACTAAGGTAATAAATCTTTACTAATCTAATCTAATGAATAAATAAACAAAAATAAAATTGGAAACCCCCAACCTATCAAGGTGAGACCAACTAGAAACAAAGAGACATATTTGATGTAAATTTATGCTCAGTATGCTAACTCCTCCACTTAAACAATATTTTAGGAAATTTCTAACCAAGGATGACATCAAAAGAATAGTAACAAAAGGAGAATGAAGAAGAACACAATTCTAAACCAAGAAGCAATTGTGGCTAACTGGTCTATTGGGTCATAATTCTACTTATCAAGTTAGTTGGCGCTAGATGAAGGGGCCCCTTAAATATTTTAATAAGTACACATGATTATCTAAATATTTTGATTTTGGATTGTTATTATTACTAACTCTAGAAGTCCATTGTATACCTTGATTTGATAAAGGAATTCCAAGAATTTTTAAAATATAACCAATTTCACCTACCAATTTCAACCCTTATCATCATAGATCAATGGCCTATCGTGTAGGATCAACTATTAATGTGCCTCGATACATCCATGACTTACTAATAAATCTAAATAATTGACTTCCTCTATTCAATCTTAATGAGGACATACAATTGAAGAACACGCAAAGTCATTTAAAGCTTCTTTGATACTTCTTAATGTTATTCATGAGGATCGGGCATGTATAATTTTCTCTTTTACCTTTAAATATGCCACATATGATTGGTTTTATAACCTTCATGAAAATTCAATTAATAAATGGACACAATTCAATGATGCTTTCATAGCTCAAATTGGACAAGTCACTAACCTAAAAGTATTATATCAGTAGTTCACAATCCTAAGGAGAGAATAATGAACCAATCATATATTTTAACATAATATTTAATAAAATGTACATCTTTATCACTGCATTATATAAACCCAATGACACATTAGCACTTAAGATGTACAAAAACACTTAGGACTCAATGCCATTTATTTTCCTACACAGAGCCCCAATTATTTATAATCTTCCAAATTCCTATGAAGAAACCATTAAGGCAAACATATAATTGAATACTAAAGGGTATCATGCCTTAGATGTCCTAAATTTAAATCCAAGTCTCTCGTATTTGAATCTATTTATTAATGTCAATCAAAATATTCTAGTGTCCAATCCTACCCAACTAGTTACCTTTGAGACATGTAGATTCAAATTAGAATATCGAGTTCTTGAACAATTTGTTTATTAATACCTATCAACAAAATATAAATCAAGCTTTGGTCCTAATTAATAATAACACCACTTATATTACACCATAAGACTCCTCAAAGGGAGGTCCCAAACAACAATAACACCACTTAGATTACACCATAAGACTCCTCAAAGGGAGAACTTGATGCCATATATCACATGGTTCAAAAACTTAGTGGTGATTTATTGAATCTTCAAAAAAAATTATAATGCAATATGGGAATGTTAAAACTAAAATTACACATTTTATAGGTACAATCAGCCCTTAAATATATCAAACAACAACCCTGAGCCTTTACCAAATAAACTACCTGAAAGTGACTTAGCTTTACCTAATTTGTGTTGGGTGCACAACATAGCTCGGCATGGGAAATTGGATTGTATCAAAAGCCTTTGAAATATTTTAAAAATATATAGAAGGGTATGAATTATTTTCCAGTCATTCTAAGGTTGCAAGCAGATCCTCCATACCAAGTAAAACTATGATGTTTGAAACTTATTATTTCCTAGAACCCAAGGAAAACACTGATGAAATTCATGTTTTTCAACAATATCAGAGGAATAATTATGTCTTGAGAATTATAATGAAATAAAAACCTATTACTACTTATAGTCCTCCTAATAATAGTGTTACACCCCCATATCCAAAAGCAAATAACAACCCTCCTCCTTCAAAATTAAATGATCAACAACATTAGATAGATAGATATCTAGATAATTTACTATTAGTAAAGATGGCTACAATATAGTGGAAAATATCAAGAATATAAATAAAATATCACTTTCTGTGAGTTAACCCAAATTAAATAACAACACAATTTATTTTAAAATTCTTGATTGAGAAACCTAGACCATGAAATCAAAAATTAGCACAAATGAACATGGTAAATCATAAGAATGAAATTGAAGTTCCCATTTTTATTATTTTTTGTATGAATTTATAAAAAAAACTAAGCTTTTTCCATTAAAATATGAAATTGTTGTACTTTAGTTAGACAAAATAGAGGACCCCATTATAGGAGAATTGCTCAATGTCCACATGCAACTAGCTAAAGAACCCAAAGTGTAGCAGTTTGTAGACATATAAGTGGTTTAAATCCCTAAAAATTATGGAATGCTTATAATTCATTATTGGTAAAACACACTCAATGGATATATGGCTACTTATTGTTCCCATATGTGTACCTTGGAGAGGTGTTTCAAAAATTTTAGAGTAGATAGGGAACCTCAAATGAAACACAAGATTATATAGTATAATTAAAAAAATGAAGACATAAATTTTATCTTATCTGACAATGGTATTTACACTCTGTCCACAAAATATGTTCCTAATAAAGAAAAAATTGCTAACCCATCTGGGCTTTAGACCATATATTTTTGTGGGACTTGTTCGAGATAAGGATCATGTGTAGGAATTTATTTAATTGACCCCACATAAATCAATAAATTTATGCTTATAGATTGAAATTTTATTATACTAACAACCGTGTGTATGCAGATTTAATTTTAGGCTTGAAATTTTCCCTTAAGCACAACATTGGAATTATCTTGATTCATAGTGATTTTGAATTAGTAGTAACATAAGTGAGGAGTAAAATTGTATAAATATTATCTTATCTAAATAAATAAAAACACAAAGCCTAAGATTTAATTGAATCAATATATGCTCTCAACATCATACCTATCCTTAGAGAACAAAACCAAACTACATATTCTATAATGTTATCTGCTACAAATTTAGCTCATCTTCAAGGATTGAAGCTGCATAAGTATTTCTTTGAGTTTAATCCATGTCCTTTGGTTTCTAATAATGTTTATAATCTAAATGTGTTTGATAATGATCATAAAATCATCCAATTTCTAAATAATATAGGGGTCTTCAAATCATAAATTATTGATGAAAAGAATATAGACCTAATTATTAGATATGGAATAGGAGATGATGGTATTTTCCAGCTCAAAGAGAATTGAATCCCAATATGGATGGTGTCCTTGGAGAGAACTTTTGTCCCAAATGTACACACTAAAATTAAAAGGCCACCAAAAATAAATAAGGTTTCACCCTAGTTAATTTAGGTGCATAAGAATATCCTCAGTGTATTAATATTGGATTAAGTTATTCTGATTCTAAAAAATGAAAAGCTAAACACTTTATTACAATAATACAAAGATGTAATTGCCTAGTCCTATGATGATTTGAATTTTTTTGATCCTAGAGTTATCAAATGTACAATACCACTTATAGAGGCTCAAAAAATTTATAGGTAAAGATAAAAATTAGTAAATCTATTCCTAGTACCACTCATTCCTAAGGAGGTCTAAAAAATTTTGCATCCAGAATTATTTTCCTAATCATACATCAACTTGGGTGGAAAATTTGGTTCCTATAAATAATAAAAATGGTGATATTGGATTTTGTGTTGATTTTTTAAATTTGAACAAAGCATCAAAAAAATATAATTATCCTTTGCCTTCACTTGATAAGGTCATCTAAATTATTAGTGGATATGAGATAATGTCTTTTCGGGATGGATTCTCAAGTTATAATCAAGTTTTAGTTGATAAAGAAGATATAATTAAAACCACCTTTAATACTAGATGGGGGACTTTTGCATACAAGAGAATGTATTTTGGTCTAATAAATGCAAGTACAAACTAGTGTGCCATGGATTTATCTTTTCAAGGATTAATAGGTAAATAGATCATCTTTTATATGGATGATCTTATTTTTTTCTAAAATAATAGGTCAAAACACATAGATAATTTGCAAAGAGTTTTTGTACCAATGAAGAAGGTATGAAATTTCTTTAAATCCAAAGAAAATTATTTTTGGGGTCACAGAAGGTAAATTACTAGATTTAATTATATTTATAAAGTTACATTTCCTAATAGTAAAGGAGTTGAAATCTTTCTTTGGGAAAATCAATTTTGTAAAAAAAAATCATTTCCAATTTTTTTGAGATTGGTAGAACTCTAAATGCCATGCTGAAAGAGGATGCTAAGTTTTAATGGACACTAGAATCCAAAAAAGAATTTCAAGATATCAAAGATGTTATTTCTCATATTCTAGTTCTACTTAGCCTTAATTTTACAAGTGATTTATTCCTTTACTCATTTGTATCTGATCACATGATTGTAGCAGTCCTCATGTATAAAGTTGAGTAGCATGAAAATATGATAACATTTATGATTATGAATATCAAGGATGAAGATTTGAATTATTTCATGATATATAAGCAAGAGTATGCTCTAGTCAAGGTCGTGAATAAATTTAGGCACTATATATTGTGCAAAAAAGTCCATGTAATCATCCCTGATCTGGAAATGAAGCTCATGCTTCAGAAAAAACAACTAGGAGAACACATAGAAAAATGGATGGCAAAATTGTAATAATTTTATCTCAAAATTAGGATGGTAAATATGATACAAGGTTAGGGTCTCATCCAGATAATAATAAGATCAGATTCCATAATTATTATCACGCAAGCTGACCAAGCTAAAATATCAAGTAATGATTGGTATGATCACATCATACATTAATTTTTTTATAAGAATTTTCCTTTAGAGTTGAATAGAGAATAGATAAGAGCTCTCAGGTTGAAATTAGTGTATTACATGTTAAAGAATTGAGTGTTGTATAGAAATAATTATGAATTAATTTATCTCAAATGTTTATCTAAGGAAGAGGTAGAAGATATTTTGAGCCATTCTCATAAAATATTGAGAAGTGTTCATCCCTCTAATAACACAACAACACATAAAATTTTGAGATTTGGATACTATTGGCCCACAAATTTTAAAAATACACACAATCATGTGAGAACCTATCATTAATGTCATATATTCATTAAAGATAAATGTAAACAATTATGTTGTGTTAACCATTAATTGAAGGTCATCCTTTTGCCCAATGGGACTAGATTTTTTCGGTGTTATCAATCTCAATTCATTTTAAGGGTGTAAATTTGTGATAAAAATAATTAATTATTATAGAATATTGACTAAAGTTGTTTATACTAAAAATTGTAGAGAAAAATATGTTATGAAATTCCTTAAAGAAAACATTATCACAAGATTTGGAACACCATTTTCACTAGCATGTGATAATGGGCATGCTTTCCAATCAAAAGAATTTACATAATAGGACTACAATAATAAGATTATAATAATTTTTTATTCTAATTACTACCCACAAGGAAATGGTATATTGGAACCCTCTAGTAAAAAATTAATTGATGCAATAAAGATATTTGAAGATAAAAAACCTAGAGACTATTACTTTTTGTCGAAGTATAAATTATGGGCAAATAGAATTAGATACAAGTAAAATATTGAGATATCCCCATTATTTTAGAGTATGGTAAATAACTAGTTTTTGCAATCACTCTAAGATTTTCAACTTATCAATTCATAGAGGTATTTATGGAAGATGAAACAAAATTCAATCAAGATGGTTAAATATCATCCAAGTGGAAAATGCACATGAAGAAGCCCTTCATAACTTCATTAGACATCAAGATGTTTGTAAGAGACAGTTCAAAAAGAGATCAAAATTAAAAGCTTTAATAATTTCATATCTGGTCTTATTATGGGATAAAGCATATGAGAAAAAAGGGCAACACAATAAATTTTTATCTTTATGGATTGGTCCATATCAAATTTAAGAAATGCTCAAAAACAATGTTTCCAAATTAAAATATCTACAAGACAATGATTTAGCCTTTCCTGTGACTAGGAAATACCTAAAGCATTACTTCATGTTTGTACCTTCATAAACTACTTTAGAGTGATTGTAAGTCATATTTTAAGAGTAGGAATATGTAGGTGGTTAGATTAGTTTCTTTCATTTAGCTGCATTTTTGTTTTGTTATTTGTAGTTTAGTTTTTCCTACTTTCATAGTTAGATGTTGTTTTCTATAGGTATAATAGTTTTTATTTCTTAGTTGTACATGTTGAATGAGTCCTTTAGAACAATATTTTAGTTTAATAAATATCTTATGCCAAAATTATAATGCATACATATTATTAGCCAAATTTTGGCTACCATTAGAGAAGTTCACAAAAAACGTGGCCAATCAAACCTACACCTTGATTGACCACCTTGAAAATATCTTTGTAAGTCATGCTTAACATTATTTAAGGTATTTTTGATAAGTCTAAGTTTAAGTGTGAAATCAAGATTGATGAAGAACTATGCTCAAGAAGACAAGGTGGGGACTTTTCTAGGATAACCATGGTTCAAAATTGATGAATTTGACAAATGAATTAAGTAATTAAGTTGATCATATTGTTTTTTAAGTAGTTTTGGAAAGAATAAGGTAGTTTTGGCAAGTTTAAGGTATGTCAATACTTTAGTCTTAATGTATATTCAAACATTGAAATGATATTTGCTAATTATAAGCTAATATGAAGGTTGTTAAGGATAATGGTATGTAAATTTACATGTGTTAATACCTATGAGAAGTTTAATAATGTGAAAGAGGTAGAAAGTAAGTCACAGAGGACAGTTTTAATCAAAAAGTGCAATTACCACTCTTGTAAATAGTTACAAGTAAAGGTTCTTGGCCAAGAAGAGAGAGAAAATGTGTTTCAAGAAGATCAAAAGACCAAATAACATTGGAATTGATTCAATCATGTTAAACCATGCTTAGATAAGATTGAAAAATTCCTTTCAAATAAAAAATTACACCAGATAATCCATCAAGATCTTGGCAGGCTCACAATGGTCACCTTTAGTTGCTTGGTATGGATAGGAGAGAGAAAATTAGAAACTAAGATATTATAAAAATATGGGGGTCCTAATTCCATGATACTTAAGTGAATTTGTATTTATTTCAAGGGACTATTCTTTATTAATTATTTCTAATAAGTTAAGTTGGTTTAAAACCCTAACTAAACCCTACAAGCTTAATTTTGGGCATTTTCAGTGAAAATGTGAACTCATTGGTAATGAAAGAAGGTTTTTAAAGTATTTTAAATACTTATCTAGTCCCCTCAATCCATATATAATCATATTAATAGACGTGTAGGTCATAATGAGAAACACCTTCTAAGAATAGTGAGTTTGCAGGTTTAAGCTTGGAGGGTTTTGTGTCTCCACCATGACTCAAGTCCATATAAAGAGTATGGAAAAGTTGTAAGACCATATATATATCTCCTTTGAATCTTGTAGAGACATAAAGAACCTTATAATGACATCAAGGTATAGGTTTTCATAAGTTTATTATTGGAAGGCTCATTTTAAGAGATTACAAACCTAGGTTCCAAATTATTCATCATTTCTACTGTGACCAAGTGATTTGAGGAGATATATAGTGAAGTAAATATTCAATATGTATGCCACCTTATTAAAATATCATCAAATACCTCATGAATATTTCCGGTTCAACTAACCACTTATAGTCAACTCAAGCAATGTGCTAGTGGACTGTGTGCATTGAATTGAAAACCAAGTGAATTGGGCAAAATCCATTTTACATGAACAAAAATCATGTGATCAAATAATTATCATGGATATACTATTTTAAACATTAAAATGGAACAAATATTCCAAGTAGAAAACCTTCACAATGACAAGAACCTCATACCTTAAGGCCTAGCACTTAAGAGAGCCTAATGTGCATACACAAGTCTATTACAGACCTAATTGAGAAAGAGATTAATGGTGCAGTGATTGAGTGGAAATATGGGAGGTTAAAAAGATAAATTAGGATAGTATTAGTAGGGTCAACCTAATTTGCATCATCAAAATACTAGAATAGTCTTAAGAGGGATTTTTCAAGTGGAACATAATATTATAGGAATCTAAATGTTGACCTATAGGTTGATGGTGGCCAATAGATGAGATTTTGGTGTCTAATGAGAATGTTAATGGGTGGGTAGAAGGCCAATTAGAACCTATAAAAACTCTTAATCACTTTTAAATGATCCCAAGGGCTAAAAAGATGGTTGAAGAAGGCCTACATTCATAATTGTAGTATGGGTAGTCCAAATCAAATACACAGGCCTGTCATAAGAATATGCGGAGTAAGAGGACTGTATGTGATTTGAAAAGTTCTTAAGATTTAAGAGATGGATTTAATGCAATGATATAATGCCAAAAATTTGAAGGAGCTTACTATAGTGGAGAAGGTTCTCATAGCCAAGTGGGCTATAAAACCTCTCTTTTGAGGTCTCTCAAGTTAATTGAGCTTAAGTATTAACATGATAAGACCTTTGAGGTATTTAAATAACAACCTTGAATATATTTGAGACATTATAATATTTTACAGAGGATCAGTTAGTTACAAATGGAGATAAAATATCAAATCATGGTCACTAGGTTCTTTGCTTCAAAGTTATCTATAAACCCAAGCAGTAGGTATAGGCAGGTTCTAATGAGTATAAAGGAGTGCTAAAGAGTATGTAGAGGTTAGATAGAGAGTGTATATGGTTAATTATATGATTTTAGAATTTAAAATATTGTGTAAGCTTGCCATTAACGTCCTAAATGAAGGTAAATGAAGACCTGTAGGTCTGTAGACTTGTAGGTCCTAATTTTTTACCAAAAGGATCAAGATATCATAGAATTTGAAATTGAAACTCTATGTTGAAAATTTAATAAGACCAAGTGGTGTTTGGATATGATTAATAGGACTCATATTATTTTTGGCATCTCATTGAAGAACAAAATCAATTATAGAAGCCTTCTTAAGCCAAACAAGTAACTAGCCAAAATGGTCACTTACAGACCAAAATTTGAAACATGAGTGTCTCATCCTAAATTTAATATAACCAATGAAACTCCTAGGGTGTCAAAAAGACCTAGGTGGAGATGCCCATAAGGTGTAAATTTAGTACCATAAAAGAAAGAATGCTAAAACTAGCCACTAGGGTCACCTTCATATGATTTGTTATAAACCCCAAACATGAACTAAGGGCAGTTGTGGTAGGTTGTAAAGGTAATAAAGGGGAGAAAATTCACATTTAATTTATGTTTGAATATATATTATGGAGGATTTTGGATTCAATATAAACACTCACACCTTTTTTTATAAAATTATATCTCTTGAGTTCACTAAACACAGTCTGCCTAGCATGAGAGGCATCTTCTCTTGCTCAAAATGCTACAAAGGAGTTGCATGGGAACTAAATATAATATGGATTTTTATGTACCATTATATGATTGTAATTTATGTCATTAGTTAAGTGATTAAGGCCTTAGGATTTATGAATCATAGTTAAGATGATAAATAGGTCTCAAGCTACCAAGAAAACTAGAAATGACTTGATGGGAGAAATGCAGCCTTTAAATGCCATAAATGGTATATTTTAACATTTTAATTGATTTAATAGTCACCATAACTCTATTATACCTTTGATGAAGTATAAATATATCATGTGTGAAGCGTACAATGTATAAAATAAGCCTAAGAAGTAAGCCTAAGAAGCTTAATTATATGCCTATTTGTGTGTGTGCAAGGTGGTGGTAAGCCCTCAAATCAGGTAGAGAGGATTTTAAAGCCTAGGAAGAGGTCATATAACCCATATTAACATTTAAATATATCATAAGGTGGTATATGATCCATTTAATCCACCAATTTGGGCTAAAAAAGGTGACTGCCCTATTTTATTGTCCAAGAAACCTAGCTGTAGACCTATGGAGTACTCTTGGAGAGCTTCCATTAAGTATATTGAGTTGTCCTATTATGGTAAATTATTGAGAATAATATCATCAAGAATTATAACCTATTAACTTCTTGATAAATGACTCTAGTTACCTCTTGGGCATGAGCGTACACCTAGGCTAGGATTTTGGCCATTTCTTGGTTCACCCATCTACACAAGGGTTGCGGATTTCAAATTTGACATGGAGAATGATTAAGAGGTCCTAAAAGTGATTCAAACATTTTTTTATGTTTCATACGTGTTAAGGATGTGTATATCCAAATATCAATTTCTTAGGCCTAGAGACCTAATTGAGGGCTAATGGAAAGAAGAAATGGGTGGATCAAGTACACATGAAATTAGTGTTTGATCATGAGATTTTTTATAGAGTAGGAAGAGATGAATGGGTACTCAAATATATATTTTTTTCTAGGAACATCTGTAGAATGTTATAAACAAGGATATTTATAGGTTTTGAGGGCTACAAGGAAATGAAGACAAGGATGAGCCTTAGGTGTGAAATGGAGTGTTAGAGAGTGTTTTAGGCACCCAAGGGGTTGATAAAAAAAATTAAGGTAAAGAGAGGTATCTCATGGAGATAGGTTGTATAAATAAAGATAAAAACAAGATTTGAGGCATTTGGGCTAAAGAGAACTAGTGAAGCTTTTGACTTTTTGAGGATAAAAGAAGAAGTTTACAAGAACTACAAAAGATTGGCATGGAATATCCTAAAATCATAACCAAAATGACACATGTCAGGATATATACTTGAAACTCTTTCTAAACAAGAATTGGTAGTTTAATGAATGGTTGATGAGTCACCCAAGAAGACTAAGAGTTACTCTATGCCACATTGATGAAGAGAAGATCAGTTCAAAGCACATACATATCGATAAAGGACTTCATAACTTCCTATTTACATATTCCTCTTTCTTGTAAATTTTTCATTTTGAGATGAAACTTGTCATAAGTCTCTCCAAAATTCTCTTATTCACTCTCTCTCATTCTCTTCTATATATTTAGCCTTATTTAGCTTTGTAATGGATACTCTGCTAGAGTATGGTAAAGCCCTACTCATTTTTATGCCTTTGATCAATGAAAGACTATTGGTTTTACCTCCTTCTATTATTGTACTTAGTGTGTGTACATGGATGGTTGATCTTGTTAAGTGATTTTATTATTCTTCCTTGACATGTTGTCTTATTCTAACACCTATATGTAATTCAAAAGATTCTTTTGCAGGTCATGTGAAATGCGCAAGTGAAGTTCAAGGGTTATGTGAGTTTGTTTATTCATTAGTGTCATTTTAGATCTCTTGATTAGTCATCATAGCCTAAACAACCATCACAACCTTAATATTGAAATTCCAATGTAAAGGATTTAGATTAGGAGTAGTGTATGTTTATATTAGTCTCATGGTCTACATGTGTAGAAGCAACTGGCTGATAGTGATCAATTTATTTGGTGTATCACCTCCTTAGTTAGTTTTCTTTCATGTTATTCTTCTCCCTTTTCCTTTGGAATCTAGTAGTGTATTTGTGATCTTAATTGATACACCGAGGGGAGATAACCCTATAATCTAGAGGCTTAGTCCACTTAGAGGTCACCCACAACCTAGGAATAATCCAATTGTATAGATCAAAATGAGAGGGATTGAATCACCCTCTCAAAGGTGAAAATTTGAACTATAACACATATTATAGGCCAACAAATTGGATGTTTTAAGTTGAGAACACTAGTAAATGTTTGAGCTTGGGAGGAACTAAGTAAGGTTTAAATTCATATAAATCATTGTTCCTAAATATTTCATGTTATATTATGATTGAAAATCCATCCTATTGAATTATCATTAATATTAGAATAGTTATTACATTGAAAAATAAATTTACAATTGAAACACTTTAAAATTGTTTGGGTAGAAGTCTATAATAAAGGGAAGATTACTTCAAAAAAATTATCTAGTAAATTTCCTATCTTGACTATATTGGTTCCAAACCATCAAAAGGATTTTAAAATCAGTAAACACATAAAAGGTGGAAAATAAATTCTTCAAATAAAATTTAAAAAGTAGTTTTCTCCTTAAGGAAGTGATTTTGGTAATCTCCATGGGGGCTATGGATGTCCAGTTGGAAATGGAACAAGGCCTAGAATGGGGCTAAAGGTATCTATGTTAATGCTATGCATGCCTAAGTGGTAGTATATCAATGCCTAAGCCTTCCATTTCAAGTATAAATCTTTTAAAATTATATATATATATATATATATATATATATATATATATATATATATATATATATATATATATATATATATATATATATATATATATATATATATATGGAATGCCCATCATAACTTATGTTGAGTCACTAATCTTGAGTTATCTTAATAAAACCTATGGTAATGATAATTTAATCATTGAAAACACATGTACAGTTCTTTTTATAATGTTTAGACTTTTTTATCATTAAGTATTTAGTTGGAGGTTTCAGTTCTAATAACATAATGGAATTTTTTTGGTACTTATGTTTCACAACATTTCACCACATAAGTCACCATTTATTGTCACTAACATACCCCCATTATTTTGAAATGGAAACCCCCTAGATTTGAATAAATATCTCTTAGTAAATGCATGCTTAGTGGGATTTGATTTTGGAAAATGATTGATCTATCTATGTTAATTTGAATTCAACATATTAGTCATGTTTTTAATTCTTTCTTTTTGACTTCTAATGTCATGTTTAAGCACCTTGGATGTAGGACTCATATGCGTTGATTGAAATACTTCATCACTATACATTAAGTCATTTTGTACTTTTAAGATCAAAATCAAAGGAGGCCTTGTTGGAATTTTTTCTAAAAACTTTATTCATTAATTACCCTTAGAATTATTTACTCTCGATTTGTATGTTTGGTATGTAGGTTCTAGATATTATTTACACTTAGTCACATATAATCTCACTCAATTGCATGGTTCCATATTGGAATTAATCTATTGTAGAGTTTAGAATTAATGAGGCTATCCATGTGTCACATTTTGGCAATATTCATAGTTCTTACAATATTATTTCAAAAATTAAAATGTAAGTACATTCCACATGTCATTTTTACATCCAATCATGATGTGTTAGTCCAAGGTCATAACATTCACATTTTAAGATTATTCACTATGAATATTTGAGTCAATAGAATGGTGTTAGGTGTCAAAATCTTGTTCAAACACTATTTTTAAACCTATTGTTCAAAACCTTTGCAATGTAGTGCTATAGTTATGGGAATGCAACCTTATCATACACTACCACTTGTCAAAAACTAACATCCTCAAAAAATTATATGGTCCAAAAGGAATGAACAAAGGGATATAATTTTATACCCTTGAAAACTAAAACTCAAAAGGTAAGTGCCACTTGTCATCATCACATTTATTTTTAGGAAAAGGGAGACCTCATATCCATTCACTGGTTATGTCACGATTGTGAAATATCATACCATTTGAAACAAATGATAAATCAAGATGATGTGATGACACACAGTTTTCAAATGCATAAATACCCAAGGCTTTGACTTAATATAATATAAATCAAAATATAAAGGGTACCATTTGTCATATAAAGTTGACTAAGCATCTCAACAACCTTCATTGGAGCATCTCAACAAAGACGCATGTCCTATCCAATTTTCCCCATGAACATAGAGGGCTTAAAATCAAAATTTTAAAGTATGAGTTGGAAAAAACAATTTAAGTCCATTAAATTACACTAAGGAAAAGAACATTCAAATCCATCAAGACATGATTGCATAACCAAATGCATTCAAAGCAATTAAGTGAATTCACATCACCCTAGTGACTCAAATTTCATTCACATATAACTAAAAAAAAAATACTCATACTATTGTTGTATACACCCTAAATCTATCTTCAATTCATCCTAATTATAGGTATTGTACTAACACCACCACATTAATTATTTAATTACACCATATCATTTAATTAACCCCATTTAAACTTACTTCATCATCCCATGAGTAATTAGATAATTAATCATTACTAATTAGTTAATTACTTCCTAATTAATTATTAACTAATTCCATGGATAGATAATTATTTAAAATAAGTAAATAAAACATTAATTATCATCACCCAGTCAACTCCTTAATCAAAAATAAAAATCAATCCTCTCATCCAAATCAATTCCAAATAAAGTAGTTAATTCTTATATTAAATAAAAATTAAATTTGTTAAATCCCACATCAAAAGGAATTAAATCACTTAACTCCATTTCAAACTCCAATCAAACCTTTGATCAAATTGTAAACTCAATCTATGCAATTAGTTAATTCCTTAATTTATCCTTACACATCCAAAAATCAAATAAATCAATAAATTATTTAACATCCTCAACAATCAATTAAATTGGTTTTAAATCAAATAAAATCATGTAAAATTTAAATCAATAGTATTTAATCTCATCCATCCAACTCAGAGTTTCCAAATATGATCAAGATAATCTTGACTATCCGTTCTCATTCAAAAATATATAAATTCACCTTTCATCCTTTATTTTAATCATTAGAAAATCATCATTTGATTAGGATTTTTATTTTGAATTTGAATGTTTGTCATATTTCAATCATTAAAATTAGGTATACATTTCCATAATCTTGCATGATCCATTGAGCAACCACAATCCAAAAATCACAAAAACATCTATCCAATGGAGGAGTCTTCAATTGGTAAGCAAAAGTGATTTTTTCTTGTTTCTCTTTCATTGATTCAACTAAGGTTTATGTGAAGCTTAGAATAGGAATTTGGATTTAATCTCAGTTTCTAGTTTAACTTTAAGTCTTAGCATTCACATTTTGATATGATCGATGAGATGCCCAGACATACCCTTTGTCCATACACATTTTACTTTCATTATGCTTATAATTTACGGTATTTTATGTAGTAAATATATACATCATAAAAACATTATCTTTAAAACTATTAGATGTTTTGTGGTTCACATAGGAATAATCAAAAACCTATTTTTGCTCAAAAAAATATTATACAAATTTCTTAGAATTTACAACTTAGTGTTTTCAGTAAATTTAACTTAAGTATCATTTTTTTTTTTGGAATAAATTTCTAGGTTATATCTATTTTTTATTCTATTCAAATACCTCTTTCAAATTTCCAAAATTCTTCACATAATTGATATAATTTTTTATTCTTTATTGTCCACATTTTTAGGGTTTCTTTGTGACTCATCCACCGTATTTGGTGCATATCTCAATCATAACATATCTATTTTCAAAAATATGAGAGGTTTTTACTATTTACATATAAATAATCAAAATTTTGTTTTTGTTAAAAAAAATAATGTATGGATTTCCCAAAATTTAAAACTTAATTTTTTAATTAAATTTAACTTAAGTCATAAAATATATATCATTTTTCAAATAAATTTTTGGGTTCTATCTATTTTCTGATTTTCTTCAAAATCCTATTTCATATTTCTAAAAACTCTAATGGATATTTTATAATTATCGATTCTTAGTTGTGCATGATATTTAGGTATTTATAAATTAGTAATCTATATTTTTACTATTTTTTAAAGTGTATAAAACATCGTGTGATGAAGATGGCATCCAAAAGTACTAATAAGTGTTTCTGTAGCACCACTTGTCAAATAGTTTAGATCTAAAACACTTAATAATCAAAAATCAATTTTTTAAACTTGTATTAGTGTTTCTTTGTATCTTATTTTAGTATCTAGAGTTGTTTATGATCTTATCTTGCACTAAAAGGTGATCTAGAGAATCATAAACAACCTACTTACTTTTGTTTCCCTCCCAAGTCAACAACTATGTATACTCTATCGTCATGCTAAAGTATGATATTGGAGATTAGAAATAGGGTTGATTTTTTATTTTTATTTTTTTTAGGTGTCTAGTGACTTTGGGTTTCATCACCAAGCATTAGGAAAATACCCATTTTCTAGTGGGCTATATAAATTCCTTAGTGTGGATGTTGCCATTGGCTAAGCAGTCACCTTTTTTATAGGCACTGTGAAGTGAGGTGCATCCACCAATACCCATGCCTACAACAACACCCTTGTCTCATAGATTCAAGCCTCAATGTACCATAGGTATATAGAGGATATCCTAGATAATCCTCATTTAAACCTTTATTAATAACCTTTAGTCATAATCACATAGTTGTTCTAATAACAAAACATTGCCCAAGATCATCCACCATATGCCCTTTGAGGCATTATCGATGGGGTACTATTTAGTTACACTCCTACTTGACTAGATTAGGTTGCATTGATTAGGTGTACTTATTTTCCCCCTTTACGAGAAGCTATTTATTGTGTCAATCCAAACCAAACTGAATCTAACAAATAATAAAAATTGACCCAAACTTATAGCAAAAATTTGAACTATATCACCAACTACTAGACTACAAGTTAGAATGAACCCAATTTTTTTAAAAAAATCCTTTTGGTAGAGACCCATTTCATTTCAATAATCCCACAAGAATGAATTCACAATGATGATATTGATAGCCTTGTTGATTAGAGTGAATATAACATTGAAACCAATAATGATCTCTTTAAAACTACCCATGGCCATACTCAAGCTAGCTAATACCTCTTTGAAAATAAAGATCTCATACTATAGCTTATAGTGATAGGGGCTAGGCTTCATGTTTTGATGCTAAAAATTTAAGCCACACTATCAATAAGAAGGACCAAACCCCTCCTAATCATGACCAAGGTACATCTAGAAACCCCATTGTTAAAAACTTAGAACCGACCAATGAGAATCCCTAACCACATGTTTCCCATGTACATATCAATAAATGGAAATTAGTTATAAATGAACAAATGCAACAAGACCATCAACAAGTTGTGTCTAACTAAATCCAATGATTAAGCCAAGAATTGACAAATCTAAAATCTTATATCAATCCTCCTATCACAAATCCTTCAAATCAAAAATCCAACAATTAAATATCAAATATATATCAAATAAATGTCAATCATACCCTTGGTAACCCAAATATAACCCTATCTAATCAGTGTCTATGCCACTTAAGGGCATGCCATTTTCCTAAGAATAGAAAGCCATGAAGGATACCATTCAAGGAGTGTAAGATGGGAATCAAATTCAAATAATAAAATACAAGTTTGAATAACTATGCCCTCACCCCTTTGATAGAAACATGTTAAATATGCCTTTTCCCTCTTACTTCAAACCTCCAAAGTTAGAAAAGTATAAAGGAAAGGGAGACCATATCAAATGTTTCTTTATAGTATGTCAAGAGGTTGCTTATAATAACATATACTTGCTATACTTTTCACTTGAAGCTTAATTAACCAAGCCTTATAGTGGTTATTGCATCTACCAAAAGGGTCCATCACTACCTTTTCAAATCTCTTTTAGAGATTTTTAAAGCATTTTTCCTAAAATCTAGAACATGAACTTACATTTATGGACTTTTACAATGCCAAACAAAGAAACAGGGGAAATTTTTCCTCCTTCTTGAAACAATGACGAGGTCTAGATAGTAGATTTACTTTGTCTATTCCTAAAAAATGATTGGTTAATATCTTCACAACCAACCTCAATGAAGATATGGCCTTCCACTTGTGAGTCCATTTTTGTAACTCCTTTGATGAAATTATTGAAAAGGGATTCCAACTTAAAAAATTACTTGTAGCCAAAGGACTTGCCAAAATCTTCAATAAAGATCACCAAATTCAAAAGCAAACAAAAAAGCCTAGATTATTTAATAAGAATAAGAAGGTATTAGGTGATGGGGTAACTAATTCCAATCATATTCAGAATGTTCAAAGTACCCCAAACATTACCATCCCTATAGGCCAACCTAGGTAAGATATAAAATTAATAACTTACACTTCTCTAGGGGAACCCATTGAAGCAATATTATGTAAACTTGAAGCTAAAAATATGATAGTGTTCCCTCAAACTAAACCATTTGATGATAACATAATAAAGCCTACATGGTACAAGGAACATGAATATTATGACTTCGACAAGATCAAGGGTCATTCCACAAACTGATTCAAGAAACTCAAAAACTATGTTCAAGACTTAATTGATCATGTAAACATAGAAGTAGAATGAAATGCATCCACTTAAAAAAACTAAAAATTAGGGATATACAAAGATCCCTTTCCCAATCATGACCAACCTCATTCACATATGAATCAAGGTCAAAATCAAACTAACAACATCTATTCCAAGAAACCTTCTCATCCTTTTGATTCAGTAGTCAATCATATCATGAACAACCATATCACAACCATCAAGGTTAAAGCCAAATATTGTGTAGTTATAACTAGGCGCACTAAAATAATTATCCATAGTCTTCCCCTACCTACCCTTGATGGTAAATACAAAATCATCAAGTATCTTGAGAAAACACGTGCCCAAATATCTATTATAAACCTTCTCAATACATCAACTACTCATAAATATAAATTGTATAAAACTCTTCAAGAGTTAATATTCCCCATAGATATTGATCTAATGCAATTTCAAGCACTCATCAGGCACTTGTGCTCAAATCATCAACTTATCTTTAGTCAAACTGATATATCTAGAGTTAATCCATGACGTAACTTGCCCTTGTATATTGAAGCTTACATTTCTAGACATAAAATAAAAAGGGTACTTATAGATAATGGTTCTAATCTAAAAAAATGTACCTTAATCTTGATCAAGCATATTGGTTACTTAAATATAGCGTTAGATCCTAATACAATCACCATCAAAGCATATGAAAATGCATAATAAGAGTTAGTGGGTACCATACACCTTCCCATTATTATTTTACCTCTCATGCATTAAAATTTATTACATGTCATTGATATTGATCTTCCCTATAACATCATCCTTGATCAACCATGGATTCATGTCATGAAAGCTATTCTATATTCCCTTCACTAATGTATCAAATTCCCACATTCCACTATGGAAGTTATCATTCCTAATGACCCACAACCCTTTTATTATTGTAACATATTGGAAGGGAGATATCACAAAAAAAATTGTTGTCCTATTACCAAAAATTCTTATGAAGAAAATAAATATATGACACTAGAAAAACCAAAACCTTCTTCCTATGTCCATTTAGATGATCTACCATCCACATCTAAAAACCCATTATCCACGAGTCCATCTTCCAAATCTAATTTTAAGATCATTAACAAAGGCATGGAAGAATATGAAATCCAAGATGCCCTTCATGTGGGTAAACTTTTCGTTTCTCCCAAAATTCATGGTAGGCTTAACCTAAAAAAGAATAAATAATAAGTCTCTCATTTGTTTGGCAAAACCTCTTTTAGATATTTTATGATTTCACAGTCCATACAAATTGAATATTATAGATTTTGGAATAATTATGTTTGTCTATTTTTTCACTATTCAAAGGGATGTGGATATAATTTTAAAACTTTTGTAATGGATACCCTCTCATTTAATACCTCGTGTGACCATTATTATATACACTATTTTAAGTAGTATGGGTTTGTTGTTCAATCATAACTCATATTATCCTAATGAAGGATCATGTGTGGTGATCTGAAACATCAAATAAAAATAGATTAACATGGTTATTCCAAAATTTTTAATGTTCAAAACCTCCTTTGTAAAAACATGAGTTCTTTTAGATGAGAAGATCAAAAATTTAAATGATTTTTGGTTATACAATGATGGTCTAGCTACATGTTTAAAAAAAATGAATATCTTGTCTCAAAATCAATTATGTGCAACACCATAAACTACATAGGCAAAGTATTAGGTCCACATGAACAAAGAATCATAGAACCCTTAATTTCTCATGAATATAAGGAATATCATGGTGTTAGATACAAACCAGATGGTGGTGATTCATATGATTAAATTATTGATTATTATACAATTTCTAAGGAATCTTCTTCTCACATTGAAACAAGTTCCATCCACAGTCTCTACGAATACCTTGCCTTCACCAACCTTTTTAATGACAATTCAATCCTTACCATGAACATCAATCTCCCATATCCTTAATTCATTAATCAGAACCCACAAATAGATGCCTATTAGCCTCTTCCAAAATGATGTAGTTATCATAGACTTTGTGGGAATTCAAGATGACATTTCACTAATAAATTATAAACAAGGTTTTGAAATCAACCCAAAAACCTATTATGGAGAAAAAGAAAATTTCCATAATCATAAAAAATAAAAAAATCAAAATAAGAATAAATCCAAAAAGCCAAAGTCCCATAGTAAAAACCACTTTGAGGTTCTATTAAAAAATAAGACTCAAAATCAAGAATAAAAAATCAAATCTATTAGTGAAAACCTTTTTGAGGCACTAATAGATAAGAAACTCGATCTCCATTATAAGTTAGCACAATTTTAGGATGGTTCCATATCATATATTGAAGTCAATATAAAAACAAAAGTGAATCCAAAAATCATTAAAATTGTGGCTACTCTTAATCTCGTAGAATATGTAACTTTCATTTCTCTCCTATATGATATTTTAGACATCTTCGCATGGTTAATGGTGTGTGAGACTATTAGTCCCAATCCCCTTTGGTATCAAACCATTTACACTTGCCTCCATGATCACACCATCCCTTCAAATCTTTCATGCCATAAAATAAAATCCTTTATCCAAAACATATCCCACTTTACCCTCCTTGGTGGCACCCTCTATCCTAGGGGCTATGATGGAAAATTGTTAAGATATTCAAAAAGGCCAATTTAGTAATAAAATAAGTCCCTAAAAAAATCTATGGAATATACATTAGTGGTATGTTCTAAGCACATAATCACCCAACATAAGAGTTACTTAAAGAACCTAATCATAAAAAGATATAAAAAAAAGTCATCTAGAGGTGAAAATAATTCTTATGTAGCCTTGAAAAAGTACCATGATGAAACCCAATTTCTGGCATCATGATTCATGTGTAATATCCATTGTCTATAAGTACTCATATACTTAGGGGAAATTATACTCCATCTCATCCTAAATTATTCACATCCATCTAAACCTAAGTCATTATTATCTTAAACCATCCTTTTAACCAAGTCATCCCATCCTTGCTAGCATGATCATCCTTCTCCTTATTTTTTATCTTGATTAAGAAAATGAAAGAGATCTTGGACATGTTTTATAAAAATCTTGTTAACATCACACCTCTACAAAAACATGTAATATTTTTTGGTCTAGCATGAAGAAGATTGAGCATATGATTCCCACTCAGTCCTTAAAGATCCATCCCTCATTCCTTATGCATTTCACCCGGTATTTTTATCCCACTCCATCTATTATTATATTCTTTCCCAATGTTAACACTAATTTTACCCTTTGTTCATAGCTTAGTTATCAATCCAAAAGTCCATAAATATTAAAAAACATTATAAAACTTACAAAAATCCAAAAAAAACTCTAAAAACCCAAATCAAGTGCCATTTTTTTCTTGTTATTAGTCTAGTTACAATCATTAATTTATTTTAACTAGATCATCATAGCTTCATCGGGGTATACCATTCTCAGTCCAACCCTTTTGCATAAAGTGTTGTTTGGGGAAAATCAAGGCTAATAATATCACTATCCTTTCTCTTTAAAACATGGGGTTTATATCTTGATCATGTTGGAATAACAATTATTGAGAGGGGGGGTGAATCAGACTTCAAAAAATTTACAACTTTACTTTTTCATTCATGAACTATCAAAATAGTATAGTGAATTATCAACACATTAAGAAGTATGAGCATGAGATAAGAACATAACACATAGAAGACTTATTTGAGCGGGAAAACCTCAAGGGGAATATAATACACTGATTATTCAAATGGAATATAGTCTTATAAGATAAAATTCAAGATTTAGTGAAGCACCAACTTTACTTGGAGCACCAACCCCATCTAGCCAAGCACCCACTTGACTAGGCTTTATCAATCACCTACTTGCAAGGAGGCACCAACCCCCTAGATGACTCAGTACCAATTAATACACTTTAAAACCATTTATCACCTTTAGAACACTTTTTTTCTCTTATAAAAAATTATTTTCTCCTTCTTCATCTCTTCTCTTTATTCAAACCCTCTCAAACAATGTTCTAGGCTTCTTCGCTCAACTAGTCCTCTTCTTGACTTGATTAGGTCATATGACCTTGATTTTCATCTATATTACCCCTATTATATCTTAATTATAGTTTATATACACTATAATTATGGTCTAAAATATCTCCTTTATCTCTTAAAAGTGTTATATCTTCTATTTCAACACACATATTCTCTAATAGGCAAATTAGCCCTATTAGGCCTTGTTCTTATACTAGGTTCTTATTCATACACCTATTGGTTATAAATACACACTTTACCACTTATATTTACAATAAAATAGTCCTTATTACATTCCAAAAACATTAATAAAACATTAAAATAGGTCAGTCATAGCATATAGGACCAAAAACCTCTTTTAGGCCTTAAGGAGGCCTAATTCAATTAGGCCTTCATTAGCATACATTACCCTTTGAACTCTTTGGAACAATATAAAACTTCTCACATAGTAGTAACATATATTATTTCACTAAAATATACCCATACAAATCTCATCTTATGTTCATGACACCTTTTATCTCCATCCTACTTGAAGTATGCCATTAACATTGATCACAATTAGGCTTGTGCATACCCAGAAGGTCTATCTTGAACAACTGAAGAAAAAACATAATTTTTTCAAACAAAAAAAAATCATATAAATATAGCCTTAAATACCTAAAAAAATTCACCAAGTTCATTATACTTATTTACATAGGGAAAAAGGACTCAAACCCTTCTCTGCAAGTAGCCCACTCAGATCTACCAACTCGCCTCAAAACACAATCATGGAAATAATGACCTAAATCACATATATAAACATTTTCAGATACTTAAAATGCATTTATATGATCATATTATTTAATTTTACCATTATTATATAGATATATAATATTTTTAAATGGAAATATTGGTCTTACAGACCAATCTCATAGTCTTATAACTCACTATCTAATTTGAACTAGATAGGTCAACTTATGAGTAATATTTTCATCATATTAATTGATATATAAAACATGTATGCAAAAATAAAATGTATTAAATTTATTTAAAAAATTCTCAATGTACTTGGATTCATCCCTAATCCATTATAACATATCCCCTAATCAACTTATCACTTTTGCCTAGTTTTCTCATTGTTTGCACCATTAGGTCTGTTAGCAACTGGTCATTTTAGATGATATATTTAGAAAACCTAAGGTCTATAACCTGATAAAAAAATACCATGTAAATAAAATATAAGTCTAAATATTTTTCCTCCATCCATTTAGCAACTTTGACTTGGTCAACTCTGACTGCTACAACAAATTTTTGAGAAACAAGGCCTTTCTTATAGGGTCCACTTATTCACCTGACAAACATATCACACCTAAAGATGCTTGGGAGAGTTGAATACATGATTTAATATTTTTTAGATTCATTTGAGAAAATTCTTGGCTTTTTTCAACAATATCTTTCACATCGGGTCAGTGTTAGGGTTTTAGATAGGGTTAACATTATTTTTGGTGTTAACAATTTTTCATAAAGGACTGCCCCTCATTTCCAAAAATAATGCCTAGAGATATTATCTATGATCCTTTCCCATGTATAATCAATATATTAGGTTCATATGTAGAGCTTACACATGCTAATGAACACTTGAAAGTCCTTCTCAGGTTGATAACCCTTCATTCTATGCACTCAAGAAAACTCAAAACCACTTTTCATGCCTTTTCTTGCAAAATTTTACCTCAAACATGGTCAACACAACTGGGAAAACCTATCACACCACTAAAAATTCTCACATGATCATTCTTATCTTTAAATCTAAATCTCATACCTCATTTGGCCATCATCTCTCTCTTTGCTTGTTTGGACCTTGACCTAAAAACCACATTAGGCCTTGCAACTGACCTTTAAGACTCTTTTCATGCACTCTCCACCTCACTTACATTCTCAAAAAATTTCAAACATCCTTCATATGCCTTGACAATAGAGCATGATGCCTTATTAGGCCAAGCAAGGTCTAGAGGTGGTCTAGTTGTATACCAACTCTATATATCCCACCCCTATAGGCTCATTCTAAGACTCTCATGAGTGATCCAATGCCTTATATGCATGCTCAAACAACCTAATATAGTCTCTTATTCCTCTATGAATCCATCTTACTAGGCCGCCAAGCTCATACCTTCTCAAAAAGTCTCTTCATGAAGTGACCAATGTCATGACTAGGCTTTTCAAGCTCTTGAAACTTAACAATTAACCTTAAAACACTTCTTTATGCTCTTATACCTTTCCCATATGTCTGACAAACTCCTCAAACAATTTCATACCTCTCAATGAAGCTATCAAACAAGAACATTCTTCAATGACCTCATGAACACCTTTCTTAAGAACCTTTGACATCAATACCAAACTTCAACAACATGAACAATGCTCAATAGCTTGAAGGACACAAACAAAATCCATTTGTTTATTTGTATTTATGTGTTTTTGTAACTTTTTTTTTATTTCATATTTTTGTTCATTGTTTTTTTTAAAGTCTTTTATCTTTTCTTATTTATTGTGTTATGTCAGTCCCTATGTGGATTACAATAATTTCATCATGGTCCTCCATATTGTGGTGCATCATATCATACACTATATTAAAAATAAGGTTACTCAAACATTTGTAATTTCATGAAAGATTAGTATCATTTTCCATCACATCATCAATATCCATTTCTAACATCCATGTCTTCTAACTAACTATACAAACTTAACATCCATTATCACTCCCTAAGTCTAGATTATACATGAGAGTGTTAAGCCATCCCTCACATTATCACATACATATACAATAATATATCAAATCCATGATATCTTTAAACATGAGCCTTCATCATCATATCATCAATCCATTTAGTCATTTAATTCTTTGATTTATGCTTGCACATCCAAAACATTCAATCAAATCAAAACTCATAGTTTTCTTGGAATATATCATTCCCAAATCAAAACCTATAGATTTTTTGGGATATATTATTCCCAATCTAACCTTTTCACATATATCATTACTTGGATAAAATAAAATCATGTAGGCCTTAGATCAATTATGTTAACATCATCCATCCATGACATCCATCATAACATCTATACCCATAGTCATCATACTATAGACACTCATTACATGAGGGCCATCATATTTTATTTATTCACCCCCACCTCTTCATTTTAACCCCTAATCCCCTTCATTTCATCCTTGTTTTCATTTTTTAAGCCCGTCTATGTCTTTTCATCCCCACATTTCATCTTTAGGGTGCATCACATCACCATTAACCTTCTAATAAAGATAGTAGGATCATATTCTTATGCCTATTTTAATTTTATAAATTCTTTGAATAGTTGTTGCTTATTCTAGTCACAATGTCCTTTTAAAGAGGGGAAAATATAGACACCCTAATTTCACCACGCTAATTTTATCATCAATGCATCCTAATTCTAGGTGTCATACTAACACCACCATATTAATTAATGAATTTCACCATGTCAATTAATTAACCCCATTCAATCCCACTTCATCATCCCCATTAATAATTTGCTAGTTATTAATTATTAATTAGTTAATTACTTCTTAACTAATTCCATGCACACATTTTTGTTTAATATAAGTAAATAAAACATTACTTATCCTCACCTAGTTGACTCCTTGATAAAAAGGAAAATCAATCCTCTCATCCAAATCAATTCCAAATTAAGTAGTTAACTCTTTTATTAAATAACAATTATAGCAGTTAACTCCCTCATCAAATGGAATTAAATAACTTAACTCCATGTTGATCCCCATTCAGACCCTTGATCAAATTAGAAACTTAATCCATGCAATTATTTAATTCTTGAATTTATCCTTGCACATCCAAAAATCAAATAAATCAGTTAACTTCCTCAACAATCAATTAAATCAGTTTTAAACCACATCAAAGCATGCTAGCTTTAAATCAAGAGGATTTAATCTCATCTATCTAACTTAGAGTTTCCAAATATGATCAAGCTAATCTCAACCATCCATTTTCTCATTCAAAAAACTATAAATTCACCCTTTATCTTCATTCTAATCATCAGTTGATCTAGATTTTGAATCTAAATCTAAATCTTTGTCATCTTGCAATCATTAAAATTAGGTACATGCTATCATGATCTTGTATGATCTATTGAGTAGCCACAATCCATGCCACAATCCATAAAACTTGAGAAAATTTATTAAATGGAAGAGGAGTCTTCATTTGGTAAGCAAAGGTGAAGTTTTCTTATTTCTCTTTCATTGTTCGAATTGAGGTTTATGTGAAACTTAGTGTAGGAATTTTGATTTAATATTAGTTTTTAATTTATCTTTAAGTTTTATCATTTATTATTATATTTGAATGATAATTAAATTCATCCTAAATGTAAAGTAATCATAATTCACCATGTAGGCCAATGTTTAACATCTTTGCTCATTCAATAGAGAAATGATCTTCACGGACACAAAATTTGATTTTGAAGCATTCAATATGGGCTTGAAGCACTATAACACCATATTTGAAGAGGTATAAAATTGTAAGGATGAAATTGACAATGATAAAATTCCATTGGCTTTGCATGAGTACTCATCAGACATCATGGCCATCAAAGCATCCAGTCTACACCATACAACTACCTAAATGGAGGTATTCCCTTATGTAGACCTAATTTGAAATATTTTATACATTACATCTTGTCATGATGATATAGTGAAAATCATTGAAAAATAAAAACCCAATTGCTTATATACTTTATGTCACTTATAATGTGTATTATGGATAGCCCAAGCCTAACCTGGTCTATAATCAAGAAGTAGCCCTATAATTATTGAAGAATAACAATGGTAGATAAGTCCTTAGGGATTGGTCTGATAACCCAAAAAGTTTTATTTGCAAAAAAAATGAATATAATTCATATTAAACAACTTTTATAAGGGGTCTAACTAGAAATGACCTTAATGAATACACTTTTTAGAGTTCTTTATATAACATGTGTCGATGAGAGGTGGATACCCTTTCTAGACATGATAATTGATGACAGGAAAAATCATGCCTTTGAAGAGATAATTTTTTTCAATTTGACACAACAAGTTTTAGGAGTCAATAAATATGGAAAATTTTATATTTTTTCATATCTAGTGGATGAAATTTGTGCTACAATTGATTTTATAAACATTTTAGTATGGACCCCTAACTCTCAAGTACTAGTGCATTCAACTTTCTCAAGGCTATACATCTATAAATTCATGTAGAATATTTAGATTATTTCTAACCCAATCTATCAAATGTTTATAAGGATATCAAATAAAATCCTATCCTTAAAATGTCAGAGGAGATAAGGAGACGATTGGTAGGTATTGGCTATTGTTGGTACTACCCCAATTGTATCATGTTCATAATTGATGACACATTTGAAGCTCCATTAACATTGCCTAGTTTTGTACATGATAAATTGGTAGAATAAGAAATAACATATCATATTATTCATGAAGTTCATGGTGTCTATAAAATAAAAAAACATGCCCTTGTGCACTGACTACTTCTTCAGGTTGGACAGGCTAATTTCAAGGTATGGGCATAATTAGCTAATGTTGTAGCCTAAAAGTTTTCATTTTCATTCCAAAGTAATGTTCTCAAACATTGGGATCCCAAGGGAATAATGACTACACATTTGTGGTCACTAATGGGAAAGGTTCATGTAGTATACCACTATGAACCTCATACCTTGGATTAGATATTTTTAGTGCATAAGATGAATAAGAATTTTAAAAAAACATACAAATTATTGGGGTTATAATAGAGACTACTAGATGACTTCATTGGAGGAATAAAAGAGAGACTCATGTCACTAAAGTATGAAAAAGGCATTCCTTCCATTGATTTTCATTTAAAGATGAGAATACTACAAGACCTTCCACCTACACCTACTTTTCAAAGAGCATCCCCTACACCTCAAGTAATATAGTCACCTCCTCTTAATTCTTCAATTCAAGTATCTATTGTTGAATAGTCTATTAAACCATATTAAACCACAAGAGCAAAATCTAGATGGAAATGAACAAGAAAAGGTTCATATTTTCAATCAAATTCCTCTCATTTTATCATATGCATGATATTTCCCCCCCCCTTCTCTTACCATGCCATTAAAATGTGCCACCTAATACCCCTACTCTCATCCCTATGCAAGAAGAGCATAGTGCTAAAACAACACCCCATAAAATGGATGTTTAAATTATAGAAGTTTATAGATGGCACAATGATCCTATATATATCACTCAAGATGCCCCTACTCTTACATGTTTTCCTCATGTTGAACAACTCCATAGTGTCACCATTGCTCTTAGTATTTCAAGCATTAGAGTAAATATTCCTTAATTTGAATAGACAAGTCTCTATTCAAGAAAATCCACAGTTATCCTAGATCATCCTATAGTGTCTCAAATTCATGCATTTATTCAACAAGTCCCATCTAATCAAAAGTAACAATTCCTTCATATGCCAAGTGTTGAGCCAATTATTATTTCACCATCCTCTAAGGTCATAGTCTTACCAAGGTTTTCAATCATAATTGCATATCCATTGTCAAAACTTAAGTAGTCTAAGGAAAATCAAAATAGGGACAAGAATTATTCCCACCTGTCTTCACCATAACATCTTTGTTCGTCACTCCACCCAGGCCTTATCCTATTATTCATACTCTTCCACCATCCACATGTACCAATTTTGTGTTTCTTGACACCAAAAATCATATGTTATGATTTCATATTATCAAACCCCACCACCCTCTACTAATTCATTCATTACTTTGCCTTTTGGAGGGAAATATTGGATACAAAGGATGTATGTATCCAAGTTACAAAGGCAAGAATTGGTAATTTTTGACAAGCAAAAGGTCATGATGAAAATTGAGTAAGCTACAAGCTCAATGAAGAGGGTTATGAAAATGATGATTTCCCAAGATTCCAATACAATCATATATGAGACTGAGGAAGAAATCTTCACCTTTAAAAATAAAATAAAAATTAGAGTAGGTGAAAAGGATGAGTTCATATAATATCCTAAGGTATTCATCACTGTTACAGGGATTATGGCCAAAAGGGTTGTCCAAGGGATAAAGAAAAAATAAAAAAAACACTAGAAACTCAAACTCAAGCTTCAGTCCTTGATATGTTTATCATTGACGTAGATAAAGCATTGGAATATTTATATAATTTATTGGTTAGTCAAGAATAAAATCATTATTTTAAGGCATAAATTTAAATTGTATCAGGGTAAAATTATGTAGTTAGAAGCTAGATTATTTACTCTTTCTAATGTTGATAACCAAGATTTATGTCCTCATATTGAAATAATGTCATTGGTTGACATTAATCTAGTTTAAAATTTTGTATTTAACATGAGGACATCCCTTCATATATGGGATGATGAAATGCATGTAATAATTCTATCTATTGACAATGTTATGTATAATAGGCAATTGGTCCCATACACACACGTCACAACCCAACTAATATTTTCCATGTTAAGATTTAAATAGAGGATTTAACATGTAAATGAAGGAGGGATCAGTGATATAATTGATTTAGAAACATATGCAAAAGATAAATTTGAGGGAGTAACTGCAACCAAAGAATTCTTGCATGTTCCACTTATAAATCATGAGATGTTTCTAAGAAAAACAAAGGTGTTATTTAGAACACCAATTCTAGATAGAGATAGAGTGTATAAGTAGTTTGAATCATTTGAACTCATACTTAGGATCCTTCATGTAGCTCTAGTTGTGACTATCAGTCCCAATACTTTAGTACCTATAGTTACTACTCAAGCACTAAATTAGCCTTAGTAATCTAGGAGTATAGTAAATATTTAAAATTCTAAGTTGTATTTGTAGATATTATTGGCCATTTTTGGCCCACATATAAAATTTTTCTTAAGTATGAAAAAGGGAGATTTTAGGCAAGGAAATGGCAAGTCTTTAGGATGACTTTGGGTTTTCCAACAATGACAACTTTAGGTTTCTGAGGGCATAGTGCAAATCAGGTTTCCGACAATGCTTAACTTCTAGATGTTTTATAAGTAGAACTAATTCAGGTTTACAAACCCAAATTACTCATAGACAGTGTATTTAAAGTTATCCAAGGATAACAACTTGATTAATTAATAATTTTTGAGCAGTCAAAAGCTCAAAATAAGTAAAAGGGCTTGACAAACCTGATTTAGTCTTAAAAAATAGTACTTCTCAGGTTCTTCAAGGGACGAGTCTTTTTCAAAAATTTGAAGGGCATTTTCAAAATGCTGAAGGACCTTTTTAGGGAAAAAGGGACCAATAAACTTTTTTGAAGGTCCTCTTCAACTTTTTTGAAGCATTTTTCTAGAACTTGAAGGTACACTTCATAAATCCAAAGGGATTTTTCTTCTCAAAGTGGACAGTTGCAAGTTTCTCGAAGGGTATGTTACCCTTTGGAAGGACCATTTCAAAATTCCCAAAGGGTATTTTTCCCTTCGAGAGGATCATTTTTAGAAGTCTGAAGGGACATGTAGGAATCCTAAAGGGTCTCTCACCCTTTGGGAAAGTCCATTACGAAGGGTCCAAAAGGCATTTTTAGAAGGAAGAGAGAAAGAAGGAAGCTTTGGACAAATTGTCCAAAGAAATTCCTTTGGGATTTTTGCTCAAAATAAAATGTTGAAGGAATTCCTTTAGAATAAAAACTTGAGACCAACAAAGGAAATGATGGGCCAATGGATGTCAAAATCAAGATAAGTGACTAGCCATTGGAAATAATCAGGTTTGAAAAGCCCAAAGTCTTAAGGATTGGAAACAATAAAGTGATAAGAATTCAAGATGGACAAGTCCAAAGTAAGTAAGCTTAGAGAACCCAAATTACTCTACATAGATTAAATCAGGTTTCTCCAATTACTTTAATTAAAAGGCTTTATAAGTAAAGGATCTAGGAAAGTCCAAAGTTGGAGAGATCAAAGAACCTAAATTACTCTCCCTAGAGTAAATCAAGATTCTCCAAGTGCCTGACTTAAGCTTGGTATAGCAATGCAAGAATCATGATACAATGAATGAAAGGCTACCACATGGCATAAGCTAGAGCAAAAAGGACCAATCAGTAAAAGACAAGTGGCACAAGGATGACCAATGAGCATGGGAGAGTCTAAATGGTTGGTAGCTAGAAATTATGAAGGCTTTCATCTGCCATAGTTCACTATCTACAATCATCATTAAACATTTAAATGCATCATGCCAAGAAGAGACATTCCAACTGCTCACAACATGGCTTCTCAGATGCACCAAATAAAAACTTAAAGATGGAAGGGGCTCACTAGTATTGCCTAGTGATCTTGAGAGGCACATTTAGGAGCAATAAGGAATTACAACATGAGAGTTCCCACCATCAGTGACTTCTTCTTTCTTCCCCTTCTCTCTTCCCCATTTTCTATATAAATAGAGGCCTTGGAGCCAAGCAAATGATCCTCGTATTGGTGATAGAGTTACTCTACAAAAATCACTTTGTAAAAGACTCTTTTGAAGTAATACAATGAAGAATTTTATGTTTTTATCTAAAAAAGTGTGTATATTTGGTTTCATTTGCATAATATATGATTGTCATTCATCACCTATGATTGTTTTTAGCACCTTATTTTTGATCTTTTTAGTTTTTTATAGGATTGCATGAAGTGTCTATGTATTAAGCTCTCTTTGAAGTGCTACCAATTCATAGTGTCTCTCGTAGACCTATTTTTGTTATCCCTAAAAGTGCAAGCCTCCCTTCAACCTCCACATAAAATTTCTATGCCTATGGCCTTGAGATAGAACCATAATAGCCTATGTCATAGTTGGGTTCATTAGTAGTTGGCTCTTTTCCTAGACCAAGTGAATCACTTATTTTTTGTTCATCACCTACCTTAGCTTAGATTTAATTTTTAGTCATCCTCCTACCCATTTTCATTATCTGATAGTATATTTTAGTGTGAGGTCAAGAGCTGAAGTGAAGCACTTGAGGAACTAGCCTCATAAAAAAGCCTAGAGGTTCAACCTCACCATAAGATACCCACATCTTGAGGTTGTCCCCATGATTATATATGGAAGTGAGGGATCCTAAAAAACTCTCTCATAAGGGTGAAATTCCAAGCCTATAATATATATTTTATTTATTGCATGCACTTTATCTTTGTCGGCGCAATGCCATCAGTGGCCTATTTATAGATTATATTTCACCTCCCAAAGAAGGAATATTTTGGTAATGTTGACTATTTTGACAAAAAGTCAAAATAATTCAACCCCTATAGTATAAAAATTGATATAGGGGCCTTATAGGGTGTACCATGGTCATAGTGATGTGATTTGATGTGTCATTAGCTTTGTCATGGTCACTTTTAGTCCTTTATGTCTTATGTCATGTTAGGGGTAATTTTTGAGTCATTTAATGAGGTTTGTATTGTTTACCAAGTATAATTTTTTTAAAATAGGTTATTAAATGTCCCATGTTTTAGTGGGGGGTTAGAATTACTATGTTATAATTGACAAATTACATGTTTTTACATCAGAGCAAGAAAATAATTGAAAATGTGGTAGTTTGGGCAGTTTTAGTTGGTTGTATGGATTTTACAAGAATTATTGCATGTGTGGAAGGATCTAAAGTGACCCTTCAGGTCCATTTAACTCATTTCCATGCTTTATTAGCTTTTAAAGTCCCAAAATTGGCCTAAAACCATTCTGTTCCTTCATCGCTCTTCTTGGCATGTAGAATTGGTCAATTGCTTTTCTAATGGTATGACCAAAAAGGGTTGTTCAAGATAAATACACTTGATGGTATATATTAATATTATTATAATTAAAATTCATGGAATGATTTCAATTATTTTTTATTTTTGCTTTATGAACCATTTTTTATAAGTCTACTACCCTTTTTATGCATGCTCATCCCCATACCATACAAGTTTCTCTATTGTTTGCAATGGTCTCTATAAAATAGGTACTATACATGGTACTTAGGAGCATAAAAATATTATTTACATTATTATTGACATGTTTTTCAAATGTGAAAGTCAAAATATGGGCATGAATCATCTTGTGGTACTAATGAGGGACAATGTCATAGTCTGTAGGCAAGACTTCCTCAGTAGTGGAGTTTCCTTTCTTGTTTTGGATTTAAAATTAAATTTGATGTGGTTTTTCATATATTAAAACATGATGATTAGTCTCTCCCAAGGAATTTTTATCTCTAATTCATCTCTTGAGGGAGTGAGAAGTCAATAAGCGTACACACAGTCAATCTCGTGTTGACATCTACCTATAGGTAGGAGAAAAGAGAGCCTTGCACAGCCGTGAAGATTAGATATAAAGGTTTAAAAGTGGTGAGGGGTTTCTTGAGGAATAGGAAGTCAAGTTTAAACCATTCAAATTTATTGAGATTGTTTGGGACAACTAATTATCTAACATATATAATTCTACCTTGTATACTATTGATATACATCTACAAGTGTCCCAACAGAGGGGTGCACAATTGAATGTAAGGTGTTTGAAATTTTATTGTATATTTAATAAGGTATTGAAACATGGAGATAGCCATATCATCAATGGTGGAGTATTAATATTGGTTATAGAACCAATCTACCATGCGTATAGTTATACACCTTGTTGCCTCCTACAAACCTTCTGCATATGCACTTATAGGTGGTCCAAATAGAGGAGAGAACATTGAAATATAGGTGTTTGAAACTTGTTTAAACATATTTAAGCTTTGATAACATGAATAATGTCATGGTAATCATGGTGGCTCCATAATATGGCAAATAGTCTTGAGTCCATGCCCTTAAGTCAAGAAGGTTGCTTCAGGGATACATTACCCTAAAGCCTCTAAAATAGGGACTATACATTTATTTTGATCCTTTCATGACAAAACATCTTGAGGTACAAACTAATCTAAATATTTCCATTATGGATCCATAACATAGGGTCAATGCTTTGAAAAGAGAGTTTGGTTGTTTAGCCATATAATCAGAGTGTAATTAGGTCTCCATTTTAAGTATTATCTCAATATAGAACGATAGTATTCTCTATAGTAAGTTGAGTCTAAATGGATTTACAACACTATGAGAATAAATGGAGGCATAACCAAAAGACAAGTTACCCCATTTGAATGAGGGTAAAACTAATAGCTAAAATAAAATTTAAATAAGTTTAAGTCCAAGACTACCATCTACAGGGGGCCTTTTGGTCCAAGAATGATCATCTATAGTTGACTGCAGGGTGACAATGCAATATGAAGACAAAAATTTGGGTTTTGGTCTAACTTAAGGCATGGTATGGAAAAGTTAAACTATGAGATGAGACTAAATTAATTCAATAAGGTCTTTGTAGACACCAAAATTGTGTCAACTCCCCCTTGGTCCCCTCCTAAACACTTACACACTTTATTAATTTAAAATAAATTACTTATTTTAAATTAATAACATCACCCTTGACATCACCCATGACACCTCACCTTGGACACATCACCCTTAGACCATTTCTCACCCTATGACTCACCTTGAGACTAAGTCATCCCAATCCTAACTACCTATGACTTATTCTCACTCCCTATTTATTCCCTAACCAATTCTCGTGCTTAATAACCCCGTCATTTGACCGTTCTCCAACGATAAATACACTTGGTGAATGGAGAATGGGCTTCTTAGCCCTTTTACCCATTCTGTACCAGTTGATGTCAGTCAATTGTCAGTTGATGCCAATGGAACCGCTGATGTTGGTTACATAAACCGACTTCAAACATGAGTTAACCCCCTTAATTCTCCCCAAACGCTCTCTTCGACTCTCAGACACTCTCTTTGACAGCTCTTGGATTCTTGGATGCTTTTTGGGACTCTGATCTGCCTCTCTCTCTCTTCCTCCTAGACTTTTTGACATCAACAGGCACTCTCTGAGACCAAGCATTAGACTTCGATTAACGCTCCCCTGGCTACAGAAACAACAGGAACAAGCGTTCACACCTCTGGTTCTCCACCAAGCAGAGCTAAGTATTCTTATTCTATTTCATTTCAATTATTTAGAATACATTAGTAATTAGATTCTATTTAATATTTCTAAATATTATCACCCAGACCAAACTTCCTTCCCAGAGAGGCTGAAAAGCCTTCCTTATACCCTTACCCTTTTTGACAACCTATCCTCTACCTTTGCCTTTCTGCGGACCTTATTTGTCTCCCTGCAACCCTGCACAGACCTTTTAAACTCCCAAATTCCTTTTGTCGACCATGGACATAACCCAGAAACCCATCCAAGGACCATTTCCCCTACCGACGTCAGTAGTATAACCGACGACGACAAAATTTCCCCTATCGATGTCGGAAACCTAACCGACAACGGCAACATTGACAAAACGATGTCGGCAGGACTATCGACATCATTGACTGTGAGAGACTGAAAGCAGAATATAGGTACGTGTTATCTTTATTTCTCTTTCTTAGTCTTTCACCATTTCTCTTTATTTGACACTCTTTTATTAAAAAGTGGACTGTCATCCCTCCAGGAAGTCTTTACACTTTTGGGACCGAGCATATCGCTTGGCAGTTCACCATATATCTATCTAACAATATCCTTGTTTGAGTTTCTTTCTCTCTACAGGTGTCTTCCTCCATAGACAAAGAGGAGTCCCTTCAACGTCTAGATATGGTGCACAACTTAATTTGGGTACGTATAAACCCCTGACCATTATCTTTAGTTTCTTATTTCTTTTGAATATAAATAGCAAAAAATGAGTAGAAACATTCTGGCATGCCCGGTGGGACCCTAGAGTTTTCCTTGGGTTCATTTCTTCTAAAAATCAAACTTTCATATAGTTGCATTAGGAAAAATATTTCTTCTTGCATCCTTCCTCTTCTTTCTTTTTATTTTGAAAAGACACCATCAACACAAGTTAAAAAGAACTTCTTTCTTTTTCTTCTCGTCACTTCTTTCCTGCATCTTAGAGTAGTGAAAATTCATACTCTTAACCTTTTCCTCACTTGTTTGCATCTAAACAATACATTTAAATTTGGGTTAAAATATATTGCATTTCATTCCTGCTTGAATGCATATTTAGTTCATCTAGTAATTAAAAATGCATTATGAATAAATCATAGTGCACATATGTTACATGACCAGACCACATTCACAATTAAACATTTCAACATACTTGAGACAAGGCCCGTCTAAGATTTCGTCACCTAGCGGATACCTTACCCTTCTTAGCGATCCTACTTGGACTTCACTACTAAGGGGAGGACCCACTCTGTTCTTTGGCAAAGTATAAACTATAGGCAAAGTATATATTGGCTAAGCGGCCCAGCTCGGCTCTGGGTTCATGAAGTGAAGGGAGCAAGCCCCTAGCACCAGGCCACGTACGAAACCTAACACAAATTTTTGAGCACCAAAACATAGCCTAAAACCAACCTTAGACTTCCTCTTTAGGACCCGTTCTAAAAGCCAAATTCCCAAACATATTCTTCTAAGGCATAAGCCACCACGACTCTAAAAATTATTCTTAGGAATTTAACGTTTAGAGGTTGCTTACTATCATCTACTTTTTTGTTCTTATTTGATTTTTTGAGCTGGTAAGGACGCATTATTCTGAGGTCCAAAAACAACTCAAAATTTCTCTTTATTCCAAAAACTTTCAGTTTTCTGAGTTTCTAAAAATACACAGACACCGACATCGATTTTCCCACTGACATCGACAACATCCTCATCGACATCAGTTTTTCCATCGACGTTGGCAACTTATCTTCACTGACATTGGTTTCTCCATCGACGTCGGTCACTATCAATAAATTTTCTTCTCAAACAACAAGCTTAAAACCTGACTTTTTTGCTGTCAAAAACACATTCTAGTTTCTAAAACTAAAATACACAATTTTTAAAACCTAAACATATTTCGTCTTGGATGGTTTTGACACGTAGTCAAGCTAAAACTCTTGTTGACCACGCAAGGCAACAACCACTTCCACCTTCACCCTTCATAACAAGTCCTCTAATGGAGTATACTTCAGATACTGAGCATACTCCTATCCAACCAACCCCTGACCAACTTTCAATTATTCCCAAGGGGATCAAAACTTTGAGAGATTCCTTGACCACAACGTCAAGGCTCTCCAACACTATCTCGTGAGAAGCCAAACGCGAGATCCTTCAGGCAACCCAATTTATGGGATGCCAACTTCCTTAGTTGAAATGGCATTAATATCTACAGCCTCTGTTACCCAACCTATGGCCACTCAGGCCATCACCTCAACCAATAACCCAACCATAGCCAACGTTCAAGATTTAGCCTCTCCTGCTATTTCTGGACCTACATCCATCGGGGTTTTTGTACCCCCTCAACCATAAACAATTCAACCAAGTTTGACACATTTTCAGAACTTGATTGTCTCTACCCCACCCACTCTTGCACCCATAAATACAAGAGTGACTACCTAACCTCTAACTAGTATTGCCACCACTCAACCACCTTTGGCAGCATCTAGTCAATTTGTGCCCTCTAACTTCATGGCACAAGCCCCCTTGACCTCAATATCAGTCCCTATGATGAACTACCAATATGTTACATCTACCCAAATGCAACCAAGTACGTCATACGCCCCTCCCAATGCCTTCCAAGTACCTTACAACCTAGGGGGTGCCCCTCCTACCAATCCATTAGCCGATCTAATCAAGATGTTGATGGATAAGATGTCCAACCTTGAGACATCCATTTCTGGTGCAAGCAATGTTCTTTCATATGAACAAATATGCAATGAACCCATCCACCCTTCGGTGCCTATTAGACCATATCCTAACCAGTGGGAACTCCTGAAGTTTACTCATTTTCAGAGTAAAGAGGACCCACAACAACACCTACGAGCATTTAGACATGCTTGCTACCTTATAGCACACGATGATGCATTATTACTTCGCACATTTTTTATGTCGCTTTCTAGCACCACCCTTGACTGGTATAGCTCTATTACCAGTCATTCACTCTTTTCTTTCACTCAACTAGCTCAACTATTCCTCGACCACTTTTCAATCAACATCACCAAGAAGGTCTCCATCACGGACCTATATTCTATTAGACAATTCGATGATGAATCAATAGCTAATTTCATTGCCCATTGGAGAGGTTTGATCAACCAACTCTCCTTTTCATTACCTCAACCTGAGCTCATAGAGCTCTTTTCAAGAGCATGTGCTAAGCACATCTCATCCACTTTGTGGGTTCAAACATTCTGCACATTTGACAAAGCTTTCACCATGGCCCGAAAGCTTGAACTGCACGTAGTCGAAGAAGATAGGGTCACATTGCATAGTAAAAATACCAATGCAAAATCCAATGACCCTTCTTCCAAATCTTCTTCTTCCTACTCCAAGTCCAAGGGGTCAGCAAATGCTGTGGTACTTAGGTCATCATCCTCAATAACAACTAACCAATCTCAGCCTTCCACATCAAAATACATCACAAGACAATTCCAACAACGGTATGTACAGCATCAATATACTCCAATTGGAGAATCATACACTTCCGTATTGGATAAACTAGTCAAGCAGGGGGTCCTCAATCTCCCTCAAATTTGACCACCTCAATTTGACCCCTCAAAAGCCATCCCTACATGGTATAGGGAAAATGACTTTTGCAACTATCATCGTGTCAAAGGTCATGACATAGACAATTGCAAAACCTTCAAAAATGTTATTCAAGACATGTTGGACAAAGGGGATCTTGTTTTGGATAACCCTATTGTGCCGGCCAACCAAAACATGGATGTCTTTAGACAACCATTTCCTAACCATCCTCCTGGTCAAAATAACATTCAAACCATAGCCGATGACCTTCACGAGTGTAATATACACATGGTCGACATGGTTTCTAACCAACCTCTCCCATAGTCTGAAGAGGTTAATTAACTTATTTCTTCACCATAGGTAGATGAGCCTTCTTCTCCTATTTGTCCACCATAGGTAAAAGAGTCTTCTTCTCCTAATTGTCCACCACAAGTAGAAGAACATTCTTCTCCTATTTCTCCACCACAGATAGAAGAGCCTTCTTCTCCTATTTGTCCTCCATCCACCCCTCTTTCACATGTAGGAGAGGCTACTTCAAATTCTCCCATATTGGAGGATGCTTTGATGACACCAACACCAGTGGCTTCACCCTCATCCTCCTTATCATCAATGGGGGATCATACTTCTCCCACTCTTAGACCACACATCGAAACCATGATCATCCCTGCGCTCTATCCTCTCAAAGAGCCACATTCGCTAACCCCTTCTCTGCTGAGAGAGGAACTTGCCACCTCACCCACTTCGATCGAAGAAGATCTGGTGAAGGTAGATTTGAACCTCGCCTTGCACAATAGTAGTCCTCACACTAAACCAAAGAAGACTATTAAATCATGTCAAAAAACTCCTCCACCTTCACCATTACCATCTATTTTGGGTCCACATCCTTCTACTTTAAAAGGAGTGCTCCCTATTTCAACACCTCACAGAGGCAATTTGCCTCCATTACTCTCTTCACCTATCAAACGTATACTTCCTCTAAAACATTCAATGCCTCTCACCAAACAAGTGCCATCTACACATGTGGCCACACCACCGACTAAAAAGAGGACACGACAAACTCCTCTTACAACTCCTAAACATAAGTTGTCAATGTCTACTGCAACAAAGAGTGTAGACCCATTAAGGGGGTCTTATGCTTCGATGTTATGCTGATTGTTGTAGTCCTCTAGCATTACTCTCCCGCCCATTAAACCATATCAACCTCTCAGACCAAAACCATCTTGGTTCGATGACACTAAAATCTGCTGGTATCATCGCACACCTGGGCATGATACTGAGCGTTGTTGTGCCCTTAAGGTTGTCATTCATCAACACTTGAAAAAGGACACCCTTTTCATTAAGGATCCTCTTGATCATCCTTTCAACAAACCACTGACACCATCTCATGCCTCACAAACATCTTCACCTAAATCAAAATTCCAACACAAGACTTTAGTCCCTCAACCACCTTCCCCTCCTTTATTCGAAATCAACACCATTGTTGTGGCCACTAGGTCACAAAACCTACAGGATAAAGGAATAGAGAAGGCTTTTATCCCTTGGACATATCCATTTGCCAAGCCCTCTCAATCACCAAAACCCAAGATTTCTATCTTGGGCTCATCACAACTATCATCTCTGAGGAAAATTCCTCCTAACTTCTCTAGTCCACATGACATTTGGTATAAATGACTTGTGGACTACTTGACATATTTTATCATCCCTCCTAACCTCTCTGAAAATAAATGATGAGCTTTTATCAAAAGTACTGCTCACTACACCATGCTAGGAGGTCTTCTCTACAAACGAGGTCTTGACGGCCTCCTTCTCCAATGCCTAACAACCACTAAGACTTCTCATGTCATCAAACAAATCCATGACGGGATTTGTGGGGGACATTTTAGTGGTAACTCACTTGCCAAGCGCATCCTCCACCTGGGCTATTATTGGCCCACTCTTAACCAAGACTGTAATGACTATGTTCGGTGTTGTATCAAATGCCAACAACATACTAACCAACTTCACGTCCAACATCGACCAACACATGCCTACAACAAAAATCTGAAAGAGCGAGATTTCAAAATCAGAGATCTCATCCTTAAAGATAACCAACATGTGACCAATATGGAAAGAAGCAAACGAGACAAGTTTGCTCCTAATTGGCTTGGATCTTACATCATAACACAAGCATGGATCAAGTACCTATTGTCTGTCTTCTTTCGAAGGCTAGCCAGAACTTGATCCCCTTAATGCCTTACATCCTCGACCATTTTATTGTTAATCAAGTAAACATTCACTTGACGTTTAACTTGAGTTCATCCCTTGAGCAACCCCTCATCATCGTCATGCCTATTTCTTTCAACCCTTTTTCCTACAAACATTAGTCGACCCTTTTTTCAAGCATGAGTACCTTGTCCTAATAAAAGGGAAACCCCTAAACCTCTATAGTCAAGTCCATGACCAAAAGTTCAGTCAAAAGCCAAAAAAATAATAAAATTGGGATGCCTATTCAAAGTTCATAAACTATAAATGTAGACTGATCCCTCGAAGGATAGCTACATAATTGCTGTAATTGATAGACTGCTCCCTTGAAGGACAACTATTCAACGACATCAACACATACAAAACAAAATATAGACCACTACCTCGAAGGATGGCTATGCCCAAATTTTGCTACAAACACAGCACCATATGACCACAAATCAAGACAAAACATCCCTAAGTGGACTTCTCGCATTGATCAGTCTACCTAAAAAAAAAATGACTGAAAAACTATTAAATCATGGACTTGTCTATAGTCGTTCTCAGGGTCACCTATAAAAGGGGAAAATTTATCCCTACTAAAAAGGGTTACCCTATCCTTACATATCACATAATCACACCTATTACCTCAACATACTCAAGGGATTTTGAGCTCACTTAACATCTAGTGATTCGAATACTTCTCTAACATAAACCAATGGTCAACAACGTAATGCATGAATGGGGCTTTTGTTTAAAAAAACCTTATCTATGCAATCATTATGGTCCTTGTCAATGAAAGAGCAATGCACCTTTCACTTCTTATACATCTTGGTCACACATAACCAGACCATTAACCAACCAAACCAAACCAAACCAAACATTTTCAGACCACTAACATGACATATCCCATTCACACTAGTTTTTATGGACAATAATACACATAGAAACTATCAACTCAACACAATTTATGTCAAGAATAAACCATTACTTGCTGAAGCATAAACATACACATTTCATTTTTAGCATACACCATCACTAATATGGAAAATTGCTAGGGATGAAAAACTATACAACCAATGTTACAAAATACACCATCACATAATATGGAAAAGGCTGTAACATCATCATACTCATTTCATTTTTGGCATACACCATCACTAATATGGAAAATTGCTAGGGATGAAACACCACACAACCGATGTTATAGAATACACCATCACATAATATGGAAAAGGCTGTAACATCATCATACACTCATCATTTATAAAACATAACCAAACCAACTATCAACCATTCTGAACTACATTGGCCTGAGGCCCTTAAAACAGGGGCTATGTAGGCAACACTCAGTAGACATAGAGTCTTCTGAGGTTAGTTTAGCCATCCATTCATTTTTCTACCTGATGGACAAACCATTTAAACCTATAACCATGACCTAACATAGTCCAAACCCAGTCCATAACCTACACTCTTCTTCCCTTTTGGTGAGAACTACATTGGCTTGAGGCCCTTAAAACAGGGGCTATGTAGGCAACACTCAGTTGACATCAGAGTCTTCTGGGGTTAGCTCGACCATCTGTTTATTCATCTACCTGATGGATAAACCATATAACCTTTAATCATGACTAAACAACTAGCCCTGACACTACAAAAGTCACTTTTGACACCTCATGGGGCACATTAGAGATCACACACATCTCCCTGACCACACCAATGACCATGGAGATCGCGACTATCTCCTCAGAATATGACCACTTTTGAGACAACTTTGTCTTGGTTGTTTTTATTGCATATATGCTACCTCACGAATAGTTAGCAAATTGTATGCACCCCACATTATGACCCTCACAAGTATCGGATCATGCCCAAGTTGATCCCCACTACTTGTGACATTTTCATGTTTTTTAGGAGCACTTCCTAAGCCTAGGATATTTGGAACACGATGACCATTGGAGCTATAGCTTTGATCGTTTAACCCAATCAGATACGATTAAAAGTTGGGGACCAGTTACTTCAATTTTAACACTCCTCAACCTTGACTGTGACAATTTGACCTACCTATCATGTGAAGTGGTATACACGCAATCTCAACTATTGCAGCATTCACACTCCAACTTCACCATATCCATCCACTGCCTATCAAATCGGCACCCGATATCAGGTTACCTTCCCTTGACTCCCGCTTTGAGGGGGAATGCCTCATCAACATACTTAGGGCAACCTACACTTATTTTTGTCTTGCAGTTCATCAGAACAACCAACAAGACAAAAAGGACCTCATCCCATACCTGGGGCAACTTACTCCTATTTTTGTCTTGCAATTTGTCAAGAACAACCAACAACACAAAAAGGGGCAAATGTAGACACCAAAATTGTGTCAACTCCCCCTTGGTCCCCTCCTAAACACTTACACACTTTATTAATTTAAAATAAATTACTTATTTTAAATTAATAACATCACCCTTGACATCACCCATGACACCTCACCTTGGACACCTCGCCCTTAGACCATTTCTCACCCTATGACTCACCTTGAGACTAAGTCATCCCAATCCTAACTACCTAAGACTTATTCTCACTCCCTATTTATTCCCTAACCAAATCTCATGCTTAATAACCCCGTCATTTGACTGTTCTCCAATGGCAAATGCACTTGGTGGATGGAGAATGGGCTTCTTAGCCCTTTTACCCATTCTACACCCGCCGACATCGGTCAACTATCGGCCAATGCCGGGGGAACCACTGACGTCGATTACATAAACCGACTTCAAACATGAGTTAACCCCCCTAAATTCTCCCCAGACGCTCTCTTCGACTCTTAGTCGCTCTCTTCAATAGCTCTTGGATTCTTGGATGCTTTTTGGGACTCTGATCTGCCTCTCTCTCTCTTCCTCCCATACTTTTTGACATCAATAGGCACTCTCTGAGACCAAGCATTAGACTTTGATTAACACTCCCCTAGCTATAGAAACAACAGAAACAAGCATTCACACCTCTGGTTCTCCACCAAGCAGAGCTAAGTATTCTTCTTCTATTTCATTTCAATTATTTAGAATACATTAGTAATTAGATTCTATTTACTATTTCTAAATATTATCACCCAGACCAGACTTCCTTCCCAGAGAGGTTGAAAAGCCTTCCTCATACCCTTACCCTTTTTGACAACCTATCCTCTACCTTTGCCTTTCTGTAGACGTTATTCGTCTCCCTGCAACCCTGCACAGACCTTTTAAACTCCCAAATTCCTTCTGTTGACCATGGACATAACCTAGAAACCCGTCCAAGGACCATTGCCCCTACCGACGTCGACAACATAACCAACGATGACAACATTTCCCCTATCGATGTCGGCAACCTAACTGACAATGACAACATTAAAAAATCGACGTTGGCAGGACTACCGACATCGATGACTGTGAGAGACTGACAGCAAAATACAGGTATGCGTTATCTTTATTTCTCTTTCTTAGTCTTTCACCATTTCTCTTTATCTGACACTCTTTTATTAAAAAGTGGACTGTCATCCCTCTAGGAAGTCTTTACACTTTTGGGACCGAGCATATCACTTGGCAGTCCACCATATATCTATCTAACAATATCCTTGTTTGAGTTTCTTTCTCTCGACAGGTGTCTTCCTCCACAGACAAAGAGGAGTCCCTTCAACGTCTGGATACGATGCACAACTTAATCCAGGTACGTACAAACCCCTGACCATTATCTTTAGTTTCTTATTTATTCTGAATATAAATAGCAAAAAATGAGTATAAATAATCTTATATAACAAGGTAAAACATTGAGTGACACTTACAGGTATGTCTCTTCTTGAGTAAAAAGCACAATCACACAGTCTGCAAACTAAGCCTAGGTAGTGAATAGAGTACATGTTAGGAGAGTTGGAAAAGGTTAGGATGATGGATATGATTGGGACCACTATCATAGTGGTGATGACCATCTCATGTGATCCACAAGAAAAATACCAATCTCCAAATTTAAATATATAACCATACTTACAAACCCTACACAGTCGATGAGTTCAAGAAGCTTGTCTTAAGGTTTTTTTAAGAATAGAGGAATCTATGAGCATGAAAAAAACATGAAAATTGGTAAAAAAAAACATCCATAGCCTAACCAATCCTCTCATATCCTCAAAATTACTAATATAATAGGATATATGCCCTTTGTTCTAACTCAAACAGAGGGCACTCCTAAAGAAGCTACCTTATAGGTTTGACATGAAGAGGACAAGGAGATGTGTTAGGAACTATTGAAACATTACAGAAGGTTGTGGAGAGTGACTTAAAACATGAAAAACTACCTACAGATGCTATAATACAAATATGGTGGCCTAAACCCATAGAAGTATAGTCATGCTTAGTAGGCCTTGACTAGGCATAAAGTCCAATTGGAGGGTTAATCCCATTCCTAACACTAAGTGAACCCTCCAATAACTTTTATCACCTTCATAAGGGGGTATGAGTTTTTTTTTAATAATTGGTCTATAGGGGAGATCATAAATAAGTCATTTCTTGGCTTAGGAACACTTTAGAGTATGTAGAATGCACTTACAGAGCTCAAGAGGCTAATTTCAAAAGCTCACACCAGTATGGACACTTAACATGGATACCTAAGGATATAGGATATGTTGAGGAAGATCCTAAACATGCTTATAGTGAGATTTTTTCATAGATTGAAAGTCTAACTTTTATGAATGAATGCTAAGGGCCAAAATGTCCTACAACCCTCTAAAACCTTGGATTTTGACTCGATTAGAAATAAATGAGCAAAGATGAATGAAAATGAGATAGTATGACTTGGAAAGTGATTGAGACTTGTAGATAACTCCCTCAGGTTCTTCCCCATCTAGTTGGTTGATACCCTACTTGTATAAACAGGGCATAAGATAGGTTTTCTTGACAAATTTTGATGTTTTTTAGGTACAAGGGAGTATTAAAGGATGAATATCACTTTTGGAGATCAATTGGGACCTAATATAACCCATTATTCTCATTTATTACTTTAGATAAACACATAGACACCTTTTCTACCTCCTTCACTCCAGGAAGTCTGTGGAAGATAATGAGAATGGAGGGTGACCACCAAATGATAAAGTGATATGTTTAATTAGGAGGCATTTTAAGATCTACCTAATGGATTTATATATAGTATCAATATTTATAAGTGTCATAGCATCAATTTCATGGATTGGATTGAGAAACTGAGGACCATCTTGGTGCTAAATGTGAAGATAGACCTGTAGGACTAGTGATGGTGACTGCAAGTAGTGTAAACAATTATTCAAAAGGAGACCAATAAATAAGGACACATATAATGCATGTTTTATCTTTTTATTAACTCCCCCATCATAGTGCACATGTGTAAACTATTCCTAGTCTTCTTTGGAGTGCTCAAGAGAAGCCAATGATGAAGGCCGTTTCCAAGAAGGTAGTTGAAGGGTCCTACACCAAATTTGAGGAGTTTTCATGCTTGGAGAGAAATTAGCCAAAAGATACATTTTATGGTGTATTTAAAACTCTACTCCTCTGAAACATAACTTATTCTAATGCCTTGACAAGTGGCAATGTGACCCTTGAAATCTACTTCTCTCTTTCCTTTCTCACATTTTATAAGTACTAACCATTTTGGATCTTGTTTTCTAATTCCACACCTAGAATTGTGAATCCCTACTATTTTGATGTTGTAATTTGCCTTAGAATAATAAATGAAATATAGTTTTTAGTTTATAAACATCTTGTATAAGTGTGTGAAGTGATGTATGGTGAAGTCTAATGATAAGCTTTTATCCTTGCTTCTCTTTATCCTTTCATGTTTGGTGCAAGAAGTTCTCATGCTAACATGTCAAATAGAGTGTAGCTAGTGTGTTTTATTACCTTAAAGTGTACAAGTTCCCTTAGAGTTTGTAATCTAACTTTTGGTCTACTTACCTTGAGTAGTTTCATTCATATCACCTCCATATTAAAATACTAATGTTAGAGTATTCTAGGACTTTGAAGCTAGTGGTGTAGGTCTTGAATCTTAGTGCAGGAGTATGATGATCATGTGGAGATATTCATGGTGTATCACCCCATTATATTATTTTAATTTAATTCAAAACTCTATCCCTTTTCACATAAGCAATCAATTATTATAGGTGATAATCACTTAAACGTCAATCTAAGGAGCTAGCCTTTAAACCTAGAGGTATTCAAATGTTTCAAAAATCTTAGAGTAGGATTAAAAAACCTCCTCTAGGGTACAATATTTGGTGCCAAAATTTATAGCATGCCTGGTGGGACCATTATCCTAAATATAACTTGTCAAGGTGAATGTTGGTCTTAACAACATCACAACTGCATATGGTGTGATAATCAACATTTAACGACTCCATTCAAGGTAAAATCTAGTTGTATACCATTATTGTGTCATATATTTATTCTTATACTTCATGGTCCTTACTATGTTCTCTTTTAATAGAGTTTCAATCCCATCAATCCACCTCTTCAACCTGAATTTCCTCTTAAAGTTCAACATCCTTAGCCTATTCTACCTTTTGAGGAGCAAGAGAACTTTTCTAGCTAAGAAGACCAAGAAATTGAAGAGAACATGGCTAGGTATCATGCCTTCCTAGCCTTTAACATTTCAAATCCAATCCATCTTGATGCATATGATGACATTCCCCCTAATTCTACAAAGAGTGTACCTACATTCAATGGTTAAGGCCATGTCATTTCTAGTGATCATATTAGGGATATCTAAAATTTATATAGTTTTCATAATGTCAATAAGGTTAACATTTCTATTATACTCCTTGAAATTTCCCTTAGAGTGAAATAACTTGACTAGTATAGGACTTTGCCTGGTGGATGCATCACAACATGGGATGATTTTAGAGAACTACTAACTTCAAGGTTTGAAGACAAGAGTGACCACACTTCACTCATTCACAAACTCAATATCATCCAAAGAGATCCAAAGTATATAATGCATGATTTTAATGATATATTCTAAAGGACTTGTCATAGGTTACCTCCTCCCATGAAAACACCTGCTAGATTTGTGTTTCCTACATACTTGAGGGTTATTGGCATGGACATAGCCATCATACTACAATCCATGGGTGGTTTCACCTTACCTGAGGCATATGACCTTGCCATTGGAGATAAGAATGGCCTCATACAAGCTAGGAAGTTTCTTCCAAAAGTGTTTATTCCTATATTACCAAATACTTTTGTTGTTGCTCCAAGTGTTTCTCAAGTTCCCAATGCCAACACCAATTCTATAACTGCTCCTAAGAAGGTAGATTATGCCATGGGTAAATATGCAAGAATTCAGTTCTTATAATCTCAGCTTAAGAAAGAAATAAGGTGAAAATGTGATCATACAAATCCTTACCCATATCATCATAAATATGGTTATTAAAATGGCCAAGGGAGAGGTCAAAGGCATCCTAATTTTAATAGGCCTACCATTGCATACAATCCACTTTAACCTCTAATACAAGATCAATGATACCAGTGCATAGTAATCTAATCCAAGGAGAGGAATGGAAATAAGGTCAATTCATGGATGAAAATGAAGGTGTCTATCAAGCTCTAGTTTCTCAAGGAGGAGTCACTCCTCTACTATCAACAAAATATGAAGTCCTAATGCAATCAAGTGAAGGGTGGTAGCCTCAAGTGGTAAGTTTCACTAACTCATTAGTTGAAGAAACTTATGCTCTTAATCAAGGAAATTAAATTTTAGACAATGGTAGATCTAAGAGGAAGGATATATGGTATGTTAATGGTGTTCTTATAAATTCAAGCATCCCTCCTATAAGGCAGAAAATCATGAATGCAAGTATGGCAATCCCTACAAATCTTGTGTCTACTTTAAGTTGGAATCAAGGAAAGTCTACTCAAGGTGATTCAATACCTCAAGTTCAAAACACTTCCTTTCCTCCAAGCACACAAGATAAATTAATTATTTCTTCTCTAAACATTGTGGACTCATTGAAGAATGCCAAGCATCCATTACTCTTTGGGATGTCCTTCATATGCCTGGACAAAAGGAGCTCTTGAAATAATAGCTATCCACTATCCATGTGAGTCATCCATCACCAAGCCATGGTCATAATTTTTTTTCTCTTACCAATGACCCTAATAAAATTATATAGGCATCTACTAAATCTAAGAAACCTCTAACTTTCTACCTCACTCTCATTGTGGGGGACAAACTAGTTCATAACTGCATCATTGATAGTGAAGTTAGCACGTTAGTGATGCCCAAAGTTATAGCTAATAAATTGGGTCTAAATTATGAACCACATAGTAAAAGGGTGATTTAATTGGATGGTACACCTACAAAGTTAGTAATATTGATCAAAGGGTTGAAGGTTTTCTTGCATGGTTGTCCTAGTTTCCCCATCCTCGAAGATATAGTAGTTGTTGACTTGCCTGCCCTCTTTGCTATCTGCCTCTCAAGAGTTTTCACAACCAAGATAAGAGGATACCTCTCAACTAATTGGTACTTCTTGGCCTTTAGGATAAGATATGGGGAAAAAATGTTTTCTTACATGGTTTTCCTAGTTTCCCCATCCTCTAAGATATAGTAGTTGTTTACTTGCCTGCCCTCTTTGCTATCTGCCTCTAAGGAGATTTCACAACCAAGATAAGAGGCTACCTCTCAACTAATTGGTCCTTTTTGGCCTTTAGGATAAGATATTGGGAAAAAGTGACAATAAGAACTTAACCACTTTTTAGGTTTCACATTGAGCCCCATGTTGAAGCAAGTTCCAACTTGAATTGTGTCATAAGAAGAGTCTATTATGGATGATGGTGCTTCTTCTAAGATTGAAGGAATTTTTTATTTTTTTCTAGATGAGTATGGTAAATATGCTTATGAACATGATCCATACACTTATTTTGAGAAAACTGACCTTGGCACCTATATCATCCATGAGGGAGCATTTGAGTAATCTGAGGTAAGCATTGAGCATTCTTTCTCACAAGCTACTGAAGGTAACTATTTGATTTAGGTGTATGATGATGATATATTGAAGAGAATGATATATCACTATGGTGAAAGGAACCATATAATTCTACCTGAAATTGATGAAGCAACACTTGAAGATGACATTCATGAGGAAGAAGATGACCTATGGCAAAGGTTCAATGTCATAAGTCAAGAGTTTGATCAACTAGGTAAGTCTAATCCTCCTCTAAAAAAGTGTGAATATAATAATATGTTTGATAATGAGTAGGATGATGAGTGTCCTATTGTGAAAGAAAGAGAAAATCATATCAAACATGAGAATGTATGTCTTACTACTATCAAAGAGGTTTTAGTCATAGAGAGACCTAGTGAATTCAAGGCAGACATGTTTGTACTTGAAGCACATTCAAGACCTTAGCCTAAAGATAAGTCATTTTTAGATATAATAGATCATGAAAAGACCAATCTTGATGATCCCATACCTCAATAACATCATGCCCAAGAAGAAGGTAAGGTTGAGATAGCCTTGATCATACCTAGATTGTAGTTTTAAGAGCACCAATCAAACATGATAGGAGTCAATAAGGTTACAGTTCCAACCAAAGTCCTTGGAAGGTGAGAAGGAGAATTAATTAAATCTATAAATAACACAATTGAAAATAGGAGATCCAAAGATGGTAATATTTTTTACCATCAACATGAGCAAGTTTTTGTTGATAAACATGCCTCACTTGATGAATTGCTTTCATGGAGTAGTAAAGATGCAAGAGGAATCATCTTTGACCCTAGTTGAAGCATGGTAAGGTTTTTTTCACCTCAAGTTTTAGGTCTTGTAAATATTAGGATAAATTAAAACCCAGATCTATCCCCAAATTCCATACAAGAGAAACTATGAAATGAATTAATCAAACATTCAAAAAATAAACATAAACATGCACATAATAGAAGATACTAGATTTAACATGGTTCACCCAAGATGGGCTACATCCACCAAACTTGTCCAGTATATTATTCCCAACAATATAAGGGAGAAATAAAATCCTATAATAAACCCTACTACACCTCTCTACCTTTTGTGCCTCCTCTCTATGTACAATATTTCATTAATACATCACAATAATCCATCTCAGCCATATATAAATACATTTTAGGGTGAAAAACACCTAAAAGTAACCTCTACCATCAAATCTGGAAACCTTTAATCAATGGCCCAGATTGACTATGAAATTACAATTTAACAAGACAATTTTAATTAAATAAATCTTCAAGGCGTGCGGCCCCTAGACCCCTCATCCTTACAACCCCCTATACCATGAGGGATTCAAAGAATGGAATCCAAACACAACTGAAATATCATCAAAATTTTAACCTCTGATCCTAGAAGACAATCAGGGTCCACATCTAACAATAAATATTAGTATAAGTGTGTCTTTGTTTCAGTTGTGTGTGTGTTCCATAAGTGTTCTTGAGAGCACATGTGTGTGTTTTTTTGGTGTGTCTTTCCATATTGTTTGGTGTGATTTAAAAATAAATAAATTTTCAAACTTGTTCATAGGTGAATCCATACCCCAATGGATAAGAGTAGGCTACTGGTCATTGGCATAGTTGGCTTGCCACCCCTAGGAAATCACCAAGAATGTTGACTATTTTAACCACAAGTCAAAATAAGTCAACCCCCTATAGTATAAAACTTTATATAGGGTAATTTTAGGGTGTAACATGGTCCTAGTTATGTAATTTGCTGTGTCATTAGCTTTTTCATGGTCACTTTTAGTCCTTTATGTCTTATGTCATGTTAGGGGTCATTTTTGAGTCATTTAATGAGGTTTGTATAGTTTACCAAGTATAAAAATGTTACAAGAGGTTATTTAACATCCAATGTGTTAGTGGGGGTCATAATTATTGTGCCATAATTGATAAACTATAGGTTTCTACATCAAAGCAAGAAAATAGTTGAAAAAGTGGCAGCTTGGGTAGTTTTAGTTTGTTGTATGACTTCTATAGAAATTATGGCACATGTGAAAGGATTGATAGTGAACCTTCAGGTATTTTTGAATCATTTCCACTCTTTATTATATTTTTAATTCCCAAAATTTGCATAGAACCATTCTATTCTTTAATTACTCTTTTTGGCATGCAAAATTGGTCAACCAATTTTCTAATGGTAAAGCCAACAGGGGTTGATTCAGGATAAATCTACTTGGTGGTAGATATTAATTTTATTATAATTCCATTCATGGTAGGATTTCAAAGATTTTTTTTAAATTCTCTATGAACCATTATTTATAAGTCTACTACCCTTTTTATGCATGCTTATCCCCACGCCCTATAGGTTTATCTTTTATTTGCAATGGTCCATCCAAACCAAGTATTGTATGTGGTCCTTAAGAGCATGAAAATAATATTCACATGATTATTGGCATGGTTTTAATGTGTGAAAGTTAAAATATGGGCATGAATCATCTTTTGTTTCTAGTGAGGGGCACTATCATAGTCTGCAGATAAGATTTCCTTAGTAGTGGAGAGTTTTATTTCTTATTTTGGCTTTCAAATAAAATTTAATGTGGTTTTTCATCTCTAAAAACATGATGATCAATATCTCCCAAGGAATTTTGGTCTCCAATGCATCTCTTGAGGTAGTGAGAAGTCAATAAGGGTACACACAGTCAATCACGTGTAAACATCTACCTATAGGTAGGAGAAAAGAGAACCGTGCATACTCATGAAGATTAGATATAAAGGTTTCAAATTGGTGATAGGTTTCTTGAGGAATATGCATTCAAATTTAAACCATTAAAATTTCTTGATATTGGTTGGGACAACCAATTATCTAACATATACAATTTTGCCTTGTATATTGTTGTTATACACCTACAAGTGTCCCAATAGAAGGGTGAATAGTTGAATGTGAGGTGTTCAATTTTTTTTGCATGTTCATTAAGGTCTTAAAACATGGAGAGAACCATAGAATAAATGGTGGAGTCCTAAGATTGATTATAGAACCAATCTACCATGCATATAGTCACACACCTTACTATCACCTATAGACCGTCTACATATGCACCTACAGGTGGTCCAAATAGAGGAGAAAACATTGAAATGTAGGTGTTTGAAACTTGTTTAAACCTCTTCAAGGTTTGAGAACATGAATAATGTCATGGTGATCATGGTGGATCCATAAGATGGAAAACAGTCTTGAATCCATGCCCTTAAGTTAAGAAGGTTGCTTCAGGGATACATTACCCTAAAGTCTCTAAAATAGGGACTGTACCTTTCTTTTGATCCTTTCATGATAGAGCACCTTCAGGTACAAACTGATCTAAATTTTTATATTATGGATCCCTAACATAGGGTCAACGATTTGATAAGAGATTTTGGTTGTTTAGACATATAATTAGAGTGTAAGTAGGTCTCCATTTTAAGTATTATCTCATTGTAGATGACAATATTTTCTACAGTAGGTTGAGTCCAAATGGCTTTACAACACTGTGAGACCAAATGGAGGCATAACCAAAAATAAATTTGACCTATTTGAATGAGGGTAACACTAATAACTAAAATAAAATTCAAATAATTTGAATTATAGTGTTTTGACCCAGACTACGACCTACAAGAGCCCCTTTTGGTCCAAGAATGATCATCTACAGTTGATTATAGAGTGACAATGCAAGTTGAACACAATAATTTGGGTGTTGGTCTAACTTAAGGCATGGTATGGATAAGTTAAACTATGATAAGAGACTAAATGACTTCAATTAGGTCTTAGATCAAGAAACATAAGGTCAAACACTAAGTGACACTTATAGGTATGTTTCTTCTTGAGTAAAAAACATAATCACATAGTATGAAAACTAAGCCTAGGTAGTGAAGAGAGTACCTATTGAGAAAGTTAGAAAAGATTAGGATGATGGATATAATTGGGACCAATATAATAATGGCGATGACCATCTCATGTGATCTAGAAGATAAGGACCAATATCCAAAGTTTAATCTATAACCATACTTATAAACCCTACACAGTTAGTGGGTTCAAGAAGCCTGTCTTAAGGTTTTTAAAGAATTAAGGGATTTATGAGCATAACCAAACCATGAAAATTGGTAAATAAGGCTTACATAACCTACCAAAGCCTCTCATAATCTAAAAATGACTAAGATAATAATGGAGATTCCCTTTATTCTATCTTAGATAGAGGGCACTCCTAGAGAAACTACCCTACAGGTTTGACATGAAGAGGACAAGGAGATGTGTTAATAATTGTTGAAACATTAAATAAGGTTTTGTATATGAATTAAATAATTAACCAACATGTAAAATTATCTATAGGTGATAGAAGACAAATATGGTGGCTTAAACCCACAAAATACAGTTAGGCCTTAATCGGGCTTAAAGTCCAATTGGAAGGATAATCCCATTCCTAACACTAAGTGAACCCTCAAATAAATTTTATCACCTTCATGATGGGGTGTGTGATTATTTTTAATCATTATTATACATGGGAGATCACAAATAAGTAATTTCTTGGCTTAGAAACACCTCAAAGTATGCAAAATGCACTTGAAGAGCTTGAGAGGCTAATTTCAAAAGCTCACACCAGTATAAACACTTAGCATGGAGACACAAGGAGATAATATATGTTTAATAAGGTCCTAAACATTATTATAGTGATATTTTCTCATAGATTGAATGTCTAACTTTTATGATTAAATGTGTAGGGCCAAAATGTCCCCCAAGATTCAAAAACCCTAGATTTTGACCCAATTGGAAATAAGTGAGAAAAGATGCATCAAAATGAGCTATTATGACTTTTAAATTGATTTGGACTTGTATATAACTCCCTCAATCTCTTCCCAATATAGTTGGTTGATACCCTATTTATATGGGCAGGGTATAAAATAGGTTTTCTTGACAATTTTTGATGTTTTTTAGGTAAAGGGAGTCTTAAAGGATAAATATCACTTTGGGAGATAAAGTGGGACATAATATGACCCCTCATTCTCATTTATTACTTTAGATAAACACATAGACACATCTAATAGCTATCTCATTCCATGTAGTATGTGGAAGACAATGAAAATGGAGGGTGACCACCAAGTGAAAAAGTGATAAGTCTAATTGGGAGACCTTATAAGGTCTACTTAATGAATTTAGGGAAAATAGTAATATTTATAGGTGCCATATCACCCCTTACATGGATTGGATTGAGAATTTGAAGACCATATTAGTGTTAAATGTGAAGACAGACCTGTAGGACTAGTGGTGTGACTGCAGATAGTGAAAACACTTATCTAAAAGGAGACTAGTGGTTAGGGACAAATATAATGCATGTTGGAGCTTATTATTAACTACCCCATCATAGTGCATATGTTGCAACTATCTTATTCTACTTTGGATCACTCAAAAGAAGCCTATGATGAAGGCAGTTTCCAAGAAGGTAGTTGAAGGGTCTTATGCCAAATTTGAGGATTTTTCATGCTTGGAGAGACATTTTTCCAAAGAGACCTTTCATGGTATAATTAAAAATATACTCCTCTACAACATAACTAATTCTCATGCCTTGAAAAGTGGCATTTTGACTCTTGAGCTCCACTTCTCTCTCTCCTTTCTCACATTATATAAGTACTAACCATTTTGGCTCTTATTTTCTGATTCCACACCTGGTATGGTGAATCCATATTAGTTTGATGTTGTACGTTACCTTTGAGTAATATATGAAATCTATTTTTGAGTTCACAAACATCTTGTCTAATTATGTGAAGTGATATATGGTGAAGTCTAGTGATAAGATTTTATCCTTGCTTCTCATTATCCTTTCATGTTTGGTGCAATAAGTTCTCATTCTAACAATCCATATGAGTGTAGCTGGTGTGTTTGATTACATTAAATTGTACTAGTTCCCTTAGAGTTTGCAATATGACCTTTGATTCACTTACCTTGAGTAGTTTCATATATATCACCTTCATATTGAAATACTAATGTTAGAGTATTCTAAGACTTTGAATCTAGTGTTGTAGTTATTGTATCTTAGTACAAGAGTATGATGATCATGTCAAAATATTCATGGTGTATCACCCCATTATATTAGTTTATGAAATTTTTTATCCATTTTCACACAAGAAATTAGTTAGTATAAGTGATAATCACTTAAAGGTCAATCTAGGGAGCTAGCCCTTAAACATAGAGGTCTACCTCTACTATAGGCAACCCAAAGGCCTAGAGGTATTCCAATGTTGCCCAAATATTAGAGTAGGCTGAAACAAACTCCAATAGGGTGAAATATTTGGTGTCAATAGGTAACATCAACACAAGCTTCAAAAATTTAAGGAAAGTCTATGAGTTTTCATTGTTCTCTTTCTCAGTTTTATGTTATGCATGAATAATTTTATTTAAGTTAACCGATTTGTGAGATTGATGTATGTTTATGATTTTAAAAATTTGTATTGAGTTAATATTTATTATAACTATTTTGAGTGCAAGTATCTCAATTTAATTATGATTTTTTATTCAATGTGTATAATAATAATTTATTAAATAACAACATCCTTCTATATCAACATTAGATAATTGTTTTGAAAATAATCTCCTTAGACTCTCTATTGTGTCCATTTTTCTCTAAGTTATTACAAGAAAAGGATATACATTAGTTTTAATTGCATGCTCAATCTCATTAAATTAATTTACTTTAAGGGTATTGTTCATGCTGACATATGACATCTTTCTTTTCTACCTTACCTTATCTTCCGTTTTTTAATAGATCACACCACCTTAGTATAGTTCCATATGTGAATAATTTTGTTTTGGGTTTATAAATATTTAGATAGTCCTAGAGTATATTGTTTTATCAAATGTTCTAAAGTGCTTAAGGTTGGTAAAAAACCATATCATTCAGACCACTATTCCACCATGTGGTTTTTTGAAAATTGAGTACCTGCAACTCGTGCCTCAGAGTGGGTTACCATTGATCCAAAAATGAGAGGGATTTATCCCATCAATTTTTTGGGGTGTGTAATAAACGTACATAAATAGATGGTATAATATGCATTGAATTAAATATAGGATCAAATAATTTTGGATAATACTATAACATCTTCAACTATGTTATTATTGTCACTCAATCTTGTACCATTGGAGAGGTTGTTCAAGCCTTATCCAAATTGAGTGAAACATTGGATTACCTCTAGGCCTATGGGTTGCCTATAGTAGAGGTACACCTCTAGTTTTAAGGGCTAGCTCCCTAGATTAGTCTTTGATATCTTATCACCTATACTAATTTCTTGCTTAGATGGAAATAGATAGAAGGAAACATGAAAGTAACATATTCTAATGAGGTGATACACTAGATTTATCTCCACTAGACTATCATACACTTTCACTATGAAATATGATTCACAATACTAGTTTCAACATCCTAGATTGCTCTAACAGAAGTGTTTCAAACATGGAGGTGATATGCATTGTACTTCTCAAGGTGAATGAACAAGAGGTCTGATTACAGACACTAATACTACTCCTTACACTTAGATATATAAAAATACACTAACTACACTTCATGTGACCTATTAGAGAGAGAATTACTTGCACCAAACATGAAAGAGTAAAGAGAACATAAGGATAGATAGTTACAACTTGTCATTCCACTATGCACTACTTCACATAGTTAGACAACAATCTATGGACTCAAAACTAGATTGGAAATTTTTTATTCAAATGAAAATACAATATTCAAAGTTACATGATAACATGCTATGCATATGACTCTTTTTTTTGAGATAAGTGATTTTTAGGAATAGGGATCAATCCCTCACCTCAAAATGGGGGAATTTATCTAGATTTTATATATCCAATTTTTTCAAGATGAAATAAATTTACAAATATGGATCAAAATATGAATAAAAAATGGATCAAGGACCAATATACATTTACTTCTGTGATCAAGAATCAAACTTTAAATATCATAATGTACTCTAAACTTATAGAAACTGAGAAGATTTTGCTTATAGTTGTAGATAATGGTATCATGTTTCATGTACCATTATGATTATTTATTAATATGTTCAAATTTTAAATTCTATTGCATTTTATTATATTCACATTGATTTGCCATGACACTAACTACTTATTGTAATTGTCAGTTGCTTATAGATACACTAGTGTTATGAACATCGATGTGTGGATGCACCCCTAATCCAAAATATAATTGTTTCATCATTTTATCTCTAATTAGGTACATGTAAGTGCTTCAATTATTCTTTTAGTTTGATACACATGTGCAAGACACACACAAATACACACATGCACACATCAAAGTGGGGCATTATGTAAACACCTAATTTTGGTATAAGGCTTATGATTAAAGTATTTTTAGTGTCATTTTGTGCATATGGATCATTGGTTCAATTTAGGGTTTTATTGGCACTTTTAGTTTGTGTATCTTCATCCTCCCCTTCTTCTTCATGTGGTCTCATGATTTTATGTTTTTATATTTTTATCTCTCATCTTTGTTCTCTTTATGCCTACAAGCCTTTTTTCTTCTTCCCCTATCTTTTCTTCTTCTAGTATGGAATCGATAGTCTGTCAATTATTTCCCTTTAGTTTTTTGGGGGCCTTATGCCCTTCTCTATTATTTTAAATGTTTATACCTATGATTATCAAAATTTTCACTTTTTATTTGTTAGATTATGTGCCAATAAGTTCATTTTTTAAATTCAATAAAACTATATATACAAACCCTCCTAAAGGCATTTCAATAATAAGTATCAATAGAAATTGAGCCTTAACACATTACAAATTCTATTTTTATACTTTTCAATGAAATTCAAGGCTAATTAGATGCATACTTATATCAAAATAAAGACTAGGAGAATGTTCATGTAGTTGCACTTGATTATCTAGGGAGAGAAGTTGAAGTCCTTTCTCTCACTTAGGTTGGGATTACACACACACACACAAGAACTACACTGGTTCTAATTCAAAGTATGAAAGATATATGGCTAAAACTCTTCAAGATGTTTCCCACTATAGTTAATCCAAAATTTTATTATTCCTCTTATAATACTTTGTTGAAAATTAGGTCAAAGACAAGGAGAAGACAAATGATTATGTTTATGCCACAAATTTGATAAAAATGAAGATAAGACCCTATTCATCATCTCCCTGTATACACATTCAAAAATTTAAATTATCATAATAATAATAAAGCATAGAATTAGTTGTTATGTAAAATATTTATCAGTAATATAGGTATGCAATTGGTGACCTTATGATTCAATCTCATACAAAATTGATGACTTGTCGATTTTGTCATCTTCCATAGTGCAAGGCTAGATTATAGGGTTTCATTTCAAAAAAATTATAGATCTTGTTTCCAATCTCAAATTTTTATAATCCAGCATATATTTTATTTTCATATCTTTGTCTTTTCATCATTTTTATTCCTTATTCAATTATTGTCATGTTTTTAGTTACTATTTCTAGGCATAGTCTTGATTCAATTGCCATAGTTTTTTAATTTTATCATAGATGTTTATTGTGCCCTATTTTTATTTAGTTTTTATATGTGATATTTAACCATAAACCATAAATATTATTAAAACTTATTATAAGAGGCTTTAAAGGCTATTGGAGCAATTATATTGAGCATAATTATTGGACCATAAATTATAACTAAAAAATTTTAAGTGATATCTAATGATGTGATCTATAACTTTTTACTTGGTAAGAATTCATGCCATGTATGTAGTCCCCTCTATGTTACATAGATGCTTAATTTTTTTATGAGGGATTAATATATACTTGTCCTATGGATGATGTTCCTTTCCAATTTTGTAAAATGGTACAACCCATAAAAATAGTCATTATGCATCTCAATACATCAAATTTATTTATTAGAACACCCCAAAAAGCTAGTACAACTGAATAATTAATTAAATTTAAATAGGGTGAAGGTATTAAATCCCAAAAATATAGTGGCACTCCAATTGATAGTATAGAAAAATAATTGTCAAAGCTTAAAGTTACTCCAATCATCATCGAGGAATATAAATATGACATACATAATTTTTCTATTGGTCAGTGATATCTTAACCCAAAAAATTATGGTATACCCACTCAATAATCTATACCTTTTAATACACCATATTAAAATTATAAATGTAAAGGACCTATATTGGGCACTTGTTTCAATACTAGTAAACTAAAATAACCTCTTAACCTTGTTTAAATTACTTTATAAAAATATAGATTTGGATTGAAATGTATACAAAAAAATGGGATATAAAGATCAAATTTTAGGAAAACATGAGCAAGGTATTATAAAACAATCATTTCAAAAGCTTGTCAATTTAAAATTAATATTAGATATAGTGAATATTATTGAGTGTAAAATTCACCTATTCAAATTAATAACAGGTATCTTGACACTCATACTCATGAAAGTGCTATATAGTAAAAATATTTACATACTCACTTTTCCAAATCTAACATGAATCACACGCAAGGGGTAAATATTTTCATGGCCTTCTAGATTTTACATCCTGAATTGATTGATGAGATAACTTCACCTGATCTTGTGCCTATTAACATTTTATTTGATGATGAATCCCTTTAAGAATATTTGGGATCGTATGTGGATTTACCTTCTTAACATTATGATATTGAGTCTCATTTTTAAATTGAGAAATCATGCATATTTTGGGGAGTGTGATCCCTCACTTATAGATGAAAACATGCCATTAGATGGTCCTAATTCTTTACTAAATGATCCATATGTTGATGATTAATCCACATTGCTAAATATAGAAAAAAAATAATTATGCTACAAAGGAATACCATAAAATGTTATTTTTTAGTGCATTAATGAGAATGTATAGATATACTACAAGATTTACCTAATCTATTTACTTTGCCTTGTGTTAATATGTCTAGTATCGATCCATTGATTATGGTTCATAATTTAGTTGTTCATCTTGATGCTGAACCTATTAAGCAAAATATTTAAAAGATGCATCCTACAATTTATTTATTAGTGAAATATGATATCCAAAATATATTAGAAGATGGTTTCATATGATCTATTGATTATTCAAATTATCTTTCCAACATTGTCTCAATTACCAAATCAAATGGAGGCATTAGGATTTACACTAACTTAAGAGATTTAAATAAATCATGTCTCAAGGATGATTTACCATTACCTAATTGATATGACCATTGATTATATGATATGGTCTGATATGATTTATGTAATGGATGAATTTTTAGGCTATAATAAAATCAAGATCAATCCTAGTGATCAACACAAAACATCATCTACAACTCCTTTGGGTATATTTTGCTAGGCTGTTATGCCCTTTGATCTTAAAATCATTGGTGAAACTTATCAAATGGATATAATACATATATTACATGATTACATACATGATAGTTTAGAGGATTATGTTGATGTTATATTTTGGAAATCTAAGAAGTGTGAAAACCATCCTAGAGATTTGAGGACATTTTGTGAATGAATATTAAAGTATAAGGTATAATTGAATCATAAGAAATGTTTCTTTGGTGTTATATATATAAATTTATTATGTTATTAAATTGATTTAATAGGTATCCAAGTTGAATTTAAGAAATTACAAGCTATTTATGACATGCTTCCTCCTAAAGGTTTTACACAACTTAGACTTTTACAAGGAAAAATTGAAGCCATTAGACAATTTATTACTTAGTTAATCGATAAAACCCAACCATGTTGATGACTATTACACAAAGGCACTAAGTTTGAACTATTATAATAGTTAATTTATTCTAGCCTATATGTAATAAATGTCACATGGTTTAGTTACACCTTTAATTGACATGTAACATAGGTTAGTTAAGTGTATTATTTACTATGTGTGATTAGTTACATTATGAGGCTTAATCCCCTATAGATTAGAAAATTTAATCTCACTTATTTATGTATAAATAAGCACCTCTTGTAGTGTTCTAGATAATGCAATTCCTTTCCATCTTTCATTTGGCATCAGAGCAGGTAATCCTAAGGAGGTTTCAAAGTGGTGGAGATAAGGTGGAGATTGAGAGATAAGTTTTTGTTAACCTTGATAACAGTGCATTGCTCTAATTTTTGCCATCCCATGATGAATCTCTAATAAATTATGGAAGAAAAAAATTAAAATTTCAATGAGGGTTTAATTTTAAAATTTTAATTAAGGGTTTGATTATTAATATTTTTAATTATTTGATTATTAAAATTACATTTAAAGGTTGATCTATAATTTTTGTGTTTACCACACACATATTTTGGATCTAAGATCTATGTATAAGTAGGTTATTTGAATTGCTTTTCAATAGGATATCTTAACATTTAACAAAGAAAGCCTCCAATCAGATCATGCCCCTACTAACTTGATCAACCTTTCTACCACTTTGAATGTTTACATTGACTGTCTAAAGAAATTTTAGACCAACATAAGTACCATGTTGGATGTGGTTGAGGTCACCCAACCTTGAAGTGCTTCAAGTATTTCATATATACCTAAATATCATTTATTTATTTTAGATCGATCCTCTATAGATTGATTCAATTGAAATCAAGAGCTACTCTAGCTCTCCTTCCATGGTGCCATTTGACCTATATCCAACTACAACCTCTAGATCAACCTAAAACCAATGGCTCATATTAGTCTCCTCTATGTCACCTATGGATCAATAGTACATTAGCTAGAAAACAAAGAAGAGATCCCTTTAGAAAGACTCAATATCTATCACTTAGTAATTTGGACTTGATGCACACTGATCTATTTATACAGTTTATTCCCAGTCTTAGAGGGTACAAATACTTTCAAATTTTTGTTGATAATTACTCACAAAAAATGTAGGTATATTTATTGAATACTAAAGACAAAACTTTTCAAGTCTTTAAAGAATTCAAAGCCATGGTTGAAAATGAAACTAGTAGGAAAATTAAGACCCTTAGCTCTAATCATGGGGGGAATACACCAGTAAATAATTCTAAGCCTATCTTAGTGTGAATGGAATTAGTTGATAATTGATAGCTCCATATTTAGCTTAGCAGAATGGAGTTGTAAAATGGCATAACAGAGTCATTGTGGAAATGATTCAGCTTGATTTTATTCAAAATGATCATCAAGCACTTGTGGTCAAAGATATAGAATAAGGAAGTTTATGACACAAAAGTTATGGACACTTGAGTTATGGTTATTTGATTTAATTGAGAAAACAAGATATGGTTTGTGGTCTTCCTAAACTTAAGTAATCTTATGATATATGTACTAGTTGCTTAGCTAGAAAACAAAGAAGATCTCCCTTTAGAAAGACTGAATATTGATATGCTCTAACTCCCCTTTGTTGGTGCATTTACTTGTATTTATTATTTATTATGATACACTAATTACTTATTGTAATTAGTGTACTATGTTTATTAATAATTTTCACCAAATAGGATAAGCTTGCTTAGCTAGTAGTTAACTTGGACACCTATCTTGTTACAGTGGAGTTCCACTCCACTATTCAGGGTAAGATAAGATAAGATTGCTTAACTAGTAGTCAACTTGTGTTGATCATTTACATAAGTTGGACACCTATCTTTTTAGTGTGGAGTTGCACTACACTATTCATGTAGTCAAATATCAGTTGAACTATACATGTTGTGTGAGTTTCTTGATCTTTCATGCACACCTTGCTCTATATAAGCAATGGTTATTTTTGTATTATATATCATATTAATATTGAATTATCAGAGCAATTCATCATTTTTTTTATTATCTTGGATATATAGTTATTGTTTATTATTATTACTATTTTATCTCTTATTTATACATTTTATTAGATTCATTAGATCATGTAGCTAATTCTAACATGGTATTAGAGCTATCTTGAATCTATTGATCACTAAATATTCAAGATAAAAATATCTAGATATAGGATCAGTTTTTTGATTTTTTATACAAGCACAAATTGGAGATTTATGGAGAGTTTTTGAGCTCATCATTGAGTTTAGAGTGCTCGAGATAGTCAAAATCATCTATAATTTTGTCCAAATTGGGTACATGAGGCAAAATTGGCAAGGGTCTGATTCAAAAGCACCACACCCAAATCTGATGGGTATCTAAAAATTTAAGCTTTTTTTTTATAGCAAAATGGAATTCATGGTTGTGTTTGAAAGACATAAAAACCTATATATCTATATAAAATTTATCCAATTTGGACACAGTCACCTTGAAGGTAATTTTTTTTTGCTCCCAGGTATGGTCGTATAGACAGTATGGACTGTTCAGACCCAAAAAAAAAATTGGCAGGCCTCATGGATCAGTGGGTAGATTTGAAAGGGAAACTTTAGGAGATAGCCATTTAAACACTAGGAGATATTTTTGAGTGAATGTTTTTTTGAAATAGCTTAAAATTCATTCTCTTCACTATTGTAATTTCATTTTTTTCTATATTTTTCCATATTTTTCCAAAATTCAAATTTTTATATAGTAGCTCTTGCCCATCTTTGTTTTTACAACTTCAGAGGCTCATAAATTTCACATATGACCCCGTATTGAGGTTCTATTTTTCTTGAAAGTTAACATTTTTTTTAGCACAACACATTGGTGTAGAAAGTTTTGTAATACAGTGCATATTTTTTGTAATTTTATACTAGAGGGCCTAATTGAGCTTTTTGTAAACTGGAAAAATTATAATCCAACCTTGTAATTGCACTCAATTATAAAGTTCCAACAAATAATTTTTGGGTGAGATAAAACTGAGTAATTCAAGGGGGTTTTTTAGTGTGTTTTTTATTTTGATTTTTGCTTTGTGATGGTTTATTTCCAAAGGCATCATGGGGAATCCTAAGTTCTCACTATTAACAACATATAACTACAACACATGGAAATAGAATACTTATAATACATTAATGATATTAGGATATACGCCTTACATAACAAATCTTCTTACTCCACCTACTGATGTAAAAGAGTTACAACACTTTCTCTTTGAAACTACTAAGGTAATTGGATGCATTCGATCTTACATGTCTTTAGATTTGAGTTTCCATCTTGACAAATGTACAACTCCAAAAGAGGCTTGGGATAAATTAGCATCATTGTTTGACAAAATAGATGAAGTTTGTGGTTACCAAATTGATAATGAACCCATTAGTTTGGATCCTAAAAATTATGCTACAATACAAGACTACATCACTAAAGTCATAGATCTTAGATCACAACTTTCTGAATGTAAAATTGATAAAAAAAGATATTCAATTGATTTTTAGTGCCTTACATAAATTATGTCTTGAATATTCATCCTTTGTCTCTAGCTTTCAGACTCATAGGCTCACATTAGGCACATCATATCAAATCCCCACCTTTGAGGTATTCTCTAAGATTTTAATGGTTGAAGAAGAAAAGTTAATAATTATCAGTCTAATCAAGTCATCCAAATCTCAAGCTCTAATTGCAAGTTAACCTCAACATAAGCAAGCTTCAACATCAACATCGAATACAAGTTCAAGTAAAAAGAAGTAGAATAATCAGAATAAGTCATAGAAAGATAAGAATAAAGGGAAAAAATCTTCCTCACAAGGAGATTATAAATCCACTAATAAGAAAGGGGATTCACAAAAAAGGACTGGTACTCCTTGCCCTTATTGAAAAAGGGGGTTTCATAGTGAACAAGATTGTTGGAAGAAAAAGATTGATGAACTTAAGGGTTTTCTCAAAAAGGATAACATCAATCAATCAAAGGATTCTTCCACTCCTTCAATTTAGGAAAAGAAAAAGCTATGACACTAGTTGCACTAGTAAATTCTCCCCAAGTCATGGGTAATTGACTCATGTGTTTCACACCATATGGGTTTTGATCAAGAATAATTTTTTGGATTAGAACTAAGTTCTTTGCCTCATAGGTGATGATATAAGGTAGATGTTATAGGAAAAAGTACAATTGATGTTGATAGTGGTGTATTTGAAGATGTATTTTATGTGCTAGAGTTATCAACTAACCTTCTCTCTATCTACCAAATCACTCACTTTGATACTGGTAGGAAAGTTGAGTTCACACCTAATTCTGTATCAATCAAAAAATTAGAGGATAATTCCTTAGTTGCAGTGGGAAAAGTTGATAATAATACTCAACTTTATTTATTCTCTTAGTTTGTGCCTCAGTCTTCCTCTACAACTTTGCTCTCACACACTGATTCAGTGAGCAAGCTATGGCATGAGTGGTTTGGTCATCTGAACTACAACTATTTATAATAGCTTAGTCAGTAGGAGATGGTTATATGACTTCCATAGATTTATTTTTCAAGGGGTGTATGTCATGGTTGTGATTTAGGAAAACATCCAGAGGATAAATTTGATAAAGGGAAGGCTTGGAGGTCCACATAAGTCCTTAAACTTGTTCATAGTGATTTAGTGGGTCCATTACCTACTTTTTCTTTTAGTAAAACCTGCTATGTTCTCACATTTATTGATGACTATTCTAGATATACTTAGGTTTATTTTTTGAAACTCAAGAGTGAAGTATTTGATAGATTTATAGAGTTCAAAGCTCTCAAAGAGAAACAATCTAGGAAGTATGTCAAGATTCTTTGCACAGAGTAATGGGAGGGAATATGTGAACAATAAATTTGAACAATTTTGTGCTCTTAAAGGAATTGATCTTCAAAATTTAGTTGCATACACACCTCATCAGAATGGTATAGTAGAGAGGAAGAACAAATTCTTAAAAGAGATGGAAAGTTGTATGATTCATTCAAAATCATTAGTATCTGAGTATTGGGTAGAAGCGATTAATTATGATGCATATATACAGAATATAGTTCTTCATAAAGATTTAAAGGGGATAACACCTCTTGAATCTTAGTGCAATAAGAAGCTAGATGTGTATCATTTCAAAGTCTTCAGCAATCTAGCATGGGATCACATACCTTCAGAGAAGCGTAGTGCTTTAAAACAACAAAGCCAAACTTGCATATTTATGGGATATCCTGATGGTGTTAAGGCATATTGGCTCATTGATATAGATTCACATGAGCTTATTATAATGAGAAGTGTTTACTTTGAAAAAATTTATTTAGTCTTGTCTTCTACCATTTCTTATTCTTCTTCCTTACAAGAATCAGATAGTAGTGACGATGATACTCTTGCTTCTTCTACTCATAAAAATGATAAGGTAATACATTTTTCTTCTCATTTATTTTATTTATTATATTTACTTGTATTTATTATTTATTTTGGTGCTCTAATTACTTATTTTAATTAGTTTATTATGTTTATTAATAATTTGCACCAGATAGGATAAACTTGCTTAACTAGTAGTTAACTTGGACACCTATCTTGTTACAGTGGAGTTCCACTCCACTATTCAGACTAAGATAGGATAAGATTGATTAACTAGTAGTCAACTTGTGTTGATCATTTACACAAGTTGGATACCTATCTTTTTAGTGTGGAGTTGCACTCTACTATTCAAGTAGTCAAATATCAGTTGAACTACATGTGTTTTGTGAGTTCCTTGATCTTTATCATATACACCTTGCTCTATCTAAGTAATGGCTATTTATGTATTCTATATCTAATTAATATTGAATTATCAAAGTAATTCATCATATTTGAGTTATTTATTCATTTTTGTTATTAACTTAGATATACAGTTATTGTTTATTACTATTACTATTTTATCTCTTATTTATGCTTTCTATTAGATTCATTACATCTTGTAGCTAATTCTAACACCCTTCCATGGTGCCATTTGACCTACATCTAATTATGGCCTCTTGATCAACCTACAACCAATGGCTAATAGAAATCTCCTCTACATCACCTCTATATCAATGGTTTCATCTGCATTTGGTACTCTTCATCCATATGGACTCACCATCTTGCCAATTTTGTTTGGATATGTCAGTAGGATTAAACCCCTCTTTCCAACTACATTTTCCATCACTCCTTGTGTTGGCATAAAGAATGAAGAAGAGATGATTAAAAAATGTAGATAATAAAAGATTGATTCAACTAAAATCAATTTACTCTAGATCCTCCTTAGCATCACCCAACCCCTGCAAAAGACATAGCTGGCATATCTATGTAGCTCCACACCCAAGGAAAAACATCCAAATGTCATTCCATATTAGGTTCAAGCATTATTTTATTTATATTTTTAAAAATTTAGTCTAATTAAATAATTATATTTATTATATATTTATATTAAAGGATACCAGATATATTAAAAAATTGGGCTAAATATATAATTATATTTAAATATAATTGTATAATATCAAAAGTATATAATTATCCAAGAGTGGGAGGAGGGATTTATTAGAGGGCGCTATCCCATTTATGGGAGGAATAAAAATTCATTTTAATTTTTCAAATTATCATTCTGTAATTTTTTTAAAAATGGTGAATTGTCTAGCTGAAGAACCTCTTTTGTTTTGCTTGACAAGATAGGCTATTTTTTTTCCCATAATTTTAAAGACCAAAAAAGGGTAGGGGTATTTTCTCACAAAAATCATCATACAATGGGAAAATTAAGTTGTAAATTCCTTGGATGCATTTTTGGTTGAAACTGACACCAAATTTCTTAGTTTTCCATTACATTATAGGATGCATTTTTGAACCAACCTCAAATCATCATACAATAGGAAAATTAAGTTGTAAATTCCTCGGATGTAATTTTGGTTGATACTGACCCTAGATTCCTTAATTTTCCATTGCATTATAGGATGCATTTTTGACAGAGTTTGATGTCCTTTGTGTGATTGTGTGTGCTTGCATTTCATTATGTGTATGAATTTATAACTTCTATTTCTACACATTTTTTTGCACTTAAAACACACTTATTTCTTGTCATATACAACTTATATTTCATGATATCTAGTTTTGGACATCATTTCATCCTTCCTGACACACAATTACTTCATGGTGACAACTATGCTACTTGGAAAATAAAAGTCTAAACACATCTAGAGTTTGAAGATATTTGGTTAGTTGTAGAAGGCACTTGGGTTTGACATGCAACAAATTTTGATCAGTAGTAGAAATATGACAAAGCTAATGAAAATTCTAAGTTAATAATAATTTTTAGAGTTTTGGATGAGGTACAACCTCATATCTAAAGTGCTATAACTATAAAAGATGATTGAGATAAACTTAAAATAGTATATGAAGCAAAGAATCAAAATCAAATCTTAAATATTCATATCCAATTGCACACTCTCAAGCTTAGATCAGATGAAAAGGTAGAGGCATTCCTTATAAGGGTTGCAACTTTGTGGGCTTCACTTCAATCTTTAGGCGAGATGGTGATAGATGATTCTTTGGTCCCTATAGTCCTTAAAGCACTGCCCCCCATATATAGGATCTTTGTGACCACTTTGAATGTCATAAGACAAAAAATAACCTTTAAAGTGTTGGTAAATTTATTGCAACAAGAAAAATCTTTACATAATTTAGAGGAAGTAGATGAGGAGCATGCACTCACATTGAATCAAAAGGGGAATAAATCCATGAAGGGTACAAAACAATCTCCAAAGTACAATAATCAACAAAACCAACAAGGAAATAAATCACATTCTTCTAGAGCATGTCAAATTTGTGTAAGATAAGGACATGACTTAAACTATTATTGGTACAACACATTTCAAAAATAGTTATCAATTAAGAAGTCCTCTTTCAAAAATTCACCACAAACAGAAAAGAAACAACCACAATAACAAAACAGGTGGAAACAAAGAAATTCCAAGCCTAAATAACATGTAAATATTAATAAATAATATGATTCATAATATGAGGAATATGGTTTAGCTACTCAAACACATGAGTCTACCAATAATCCAAGTATAATTTGGTATGTTGATTCAGGAGCAACCAGACACATGATAGGGAGAAAAGAATGGTTTTTTACTTTAAATAAAACAAAATCAAAGGGAAATGTATCACTTGGAGATGATACCTCATATACTGTAAAAGGTAGTGGTGACATCAAACTTCAAGTTAGAAACAAGAATTATAACATTTCAAATGTTCTTTATGTTTCAAGACTTTTAAAAAAATTGTTATCTATTAATTAGCTACTTAACCACAACCTCATGGTTGAATTTGATCACCAAAATGGTCAAAAAAATTTGCCACGTCAAATACAAGTGTAGGCACTTCAAAGTGATTACCAAGGCTTCTAACATTATAAAAATGTTTCAGCTTGATTTTGTTCAAAACTATCATCAAGCACTTGTGGTCAAAGATATAGAACTAGGCAATTTATGGCATAGAAGATATGGACATTTGAGTTATGGTTATTTTATTGAATTGAGAAAACAAGATATGGTTTGTGGTCATCCCAAACTCAAAAAATCCTCTGATATATGTACTAATTGTTTAGCTATAAAATAAAGAAGATCTCCCTTTATAAAGATTGAATATCGGTCACTTGGTAAGTTGGACTTGGTACACACTGATCTATGCAAACATTTTACTCCCAATCTCAAAAGGTATAAATACTTTCAAATTTTTGTTGATGATTACTCATAGAAAATGTGGGTATATTTATTGAATACTAAAGATAAAACTTTTCAAGTATTCAAATAATTCAAATCCATGGTTGAAAATGAAACTGGCAGGAAAATCAAGACCCTCCACTCAGATCATGGGGGGAATACACCAGTAAAGAATTCTTAGCCTATCTCAATGTGAATGGAATCAGTTAGCAATTGATAGCTCCATATTCACCTCAGTATAATGGAGTTGTAGAATGGCATAAATAAGTTATTATGGAAATATTTTGTAGCATATTTGAGGATGCAAATTTACCTAATATATATTGGGTAGAATGGATAGGGCATACACCAAAGGTCACTCATATTCATGTTTTTGGTTTCAAGGCATACATGTATGTTCCTAAAAAGAAAAGAAAAAAATTGGATAAAAAATTAAAGGAGTATATTTTTATGGGATACATTGCACAATAAAAAGCTTACATGCTCCTTGATCTAGAAACAAAGAAGGTACTAATCAATAAAGATGTAGTGTTTGATGAAAAGAATGAAATCAACCCACCTTCTATATAGGCAAATGATACTGGAAAAAGTCCTGTAATATTTTTAGATAGTGATGGTGAAAAGGAAGATAGTCAAAAAGGACTTCCAATACCACCACCTATATCTTAGTGTATGCCCAAGTGGTATACAATTACTATAAGAGATGTTAACTTGAATGGAGTACTAGATACATCCACTTCAATGTCAAATAATCAAAGCATGGCTCAATAAGAGGTTAATATGTCCCTTATGAGTATTGTTCAAGAAACATATGAACCCTCAATAGTAATAGAAGCCCTACAATCTAAAACTTGGAAAGATGTTATAGATACAGAATATTAGTCATTGATAAAGAATAACACTTGGCATCTTGTTGATCTTCCACCAGGTAAGAAGCCTATTAGGTGAAAATGGGTCTTTAATACTAAGTAAAAATTAGATGGTAGTATTGATAAGTACAAGGCAAGGCTTTTTGTAAAAGTGTATGCTCATAAAGAAGGCATTGATTATGAGGATACTTTTGCTTCTATAGTTAAGATAAATACTATCAGAATGGTTTTTACTATAGTTGCATAGTTTGGATGGAAATTCCATCAAATGGATGTAAAAAGTGCCTTTCTCAATGGATATTTGTAAGAGGAAGTCTACATGACTCAACCTAAATAATTTATAGTACCTAATCAAGAACAAAATGTGTGTAGGCTTATCAAGTCTCTCTATGGAATAAAACAAGCTCCCTAAGCCTGGTACATCAATATTGATGATCATCTCATATAACATGGATTCAAAATGAGTCCATATGATCCTAACCTTTACCTCAAAGAACATGAGGGGGGGTGGTTTTTATAGTGATTTTTTATGTCAATGATCTAGTGATCACTAGCAACATAATGAAGATGATCAATGCAACTAAGAATGAGCTCAAGAAATCGTTTGACATGATAGATCTAAGGGTACTACAATATTATCTTGGTTTAGAGGTATGGTAGAAGGAACATCACATTTTTGTTTCATAGATGAAGTATACCAAGACATTGCTCAATAAGTTTAGGATGATGGACTTTAAGAAACACCTATGGAGATAAGACTTTAGTTATCTCATAAAAATCCATCATCAAAATTAAATACAACTCTCTATCAGTAGTTGATGGGAGTCTCATTTACTTGACATACACTAGGCCAAATATTAGCTATGATGTCATATATATTTCTTGGTTCATGTAGGAAACAAAAGTAACACATTGGAAAGTAACAAATCAGGTATTGAGATACATCAGAGGTACAATTGAGTATGGCCTAAAGTATAAGAAGAATGATAAGTTCTTGATAAGATACACAGATGCAGATTATGTAGCTTCTATTGATGATAGGAAATCTACTTCTGGATTTGTGTTCTTTCTAGGATTTGGTCCAATCTCTTGGGGAAGTAAGAAGCATAATTGTGTTTCTAGATCTTCCACAAAGGCAAAATATCATGTTGCATTAGGAGATGTCTATGGAATGATATAGATACGTCACATTATTTTAGGACTTGGAGTTCCATAAACTCAGCCTATAATTTTGTATTGTGATAATCAAGGTGTTCATCTTATTTTCAATCTAGTGTTTCATGAGAGAACCAAGCACATAGAGGTTCAGATTCATTTCATATGTGAACATGTATAAAAACACAACATATAGCTCCAGTATTTCCCCACTTAAGATCAATGTGCAGATGTCTTCATGAAGTCACTTGCATGTGATAAGTTTGAGCCATTCATAAATTATCTCTTCTTCTCTTCAGGCTATGATCAATTAAGGGGGGGATATTAGAATAATTAATTTATCTTAGCCTATATGAAATAAATGTCACATGGTGTAGTTACACCTTTGATTGACATGTATGATAGGTTAGTTAAGTGTGTTATTTCCTATGTGTGATTAGTTACATTGTGAGGCTTAATCACCTATAGATTATGATATTTAATCTCACCTATTGATATATAAATTAACACCTCTTGTAGTGCCTTAGCTAATGCAATTCCTTTCTATCTTTCATTAACGAGATGAATAGTGTTAAAATTATTTTGATGAAATTAAATATTATTTAGGTAATCTCCCAATTATGATTTCATTTATTCCTAATTAACCTTTGTTATTATATATATTTTCCACCAAGCACACCTTAGGAAACTTTCTAACATAATTTGATGTTGAGCATAGAGAACATGTTATTTATTACATTAGTTGTGCATTGGTTGATTATTAAAATAATTACAACTCATTAGAAAATTTATGCTTGGTTATAATGTTTGCCACACAAAATTTTAGACATGACATGTTTAATACTAAGACTCATATTGTTTTCAAGATTGATCCTTTAAAGTATGTAATGTATAAGAATTATTTGTTCAAATAGATAGCTAAGTGGGCCATGATCCCCATGGAGTCTGATCTTAAATTTTTACCAAAAAAATGGGTAAAATGATAGGGGATCACTACCCAATTAGTTGCATCTCCCTTTTATACTACACTCGTATAGATGATGTTTTTCATGACTAGTTTGTTGTGTACCAATGTAAACTAAAATTAGACCATGTATTTTTATGATTCCAAATGTGATTTAAGTGTTGCAATTGGCATTGTATTAGTAACTCTCCATGGTTAGACTTTGAAATTAGCATATTTATTGAGTTTTTCATGTACACATAACATAGTAGAATAAGAGGCTTTGATTTTAAGACTTCATGTTATCATACTTTAAATATTAAATCTATCAAAGTATATGGAAATTCTCAACTTGTCATTATTCAATTGATGGGTGCCTATTAAATAAAAGAAGAAAAATTAATTCCATATTATCATTAAGTGCTTAGTTTAATCACCCACTTTGATGAGTTTGATGTTCGTTACATTCCTAGAAGAAATAATCATCATGAAGATTCTATTATTAATGTTATTTCCCTCAATCTTATTGATATTATATATTAGCTTGGTATATTGACTATTAACCAATTACAAAAATTGAAAATCACATTACCATATCTAAATAGGTTGGATGTATTCTCCATCAAGTGCGGTATAAAAAAATCAAAGTGGTATGCAGATATCTACATTATATTATCAAATGAGATTGTTCCTCCTCACTTTTCAATAAATGATAAAATAAAATTGTGAAGAGATGTTATTTGATACATTATTATTGGAGATGCTATTTTTAAAAGTTATTTTGATGGGAAATTTCTTAGATGCCTTGAGTGTGAAGAAGCTAAGATGGCATTAGAAGAGGTTCATGATAGTGAGTGTGTTATAAATTTGGTGGAAAATCTGTGTCATACAAATTATTATGAATGTGTTATTATTAGCCTAAAATGGAATATCAATGTTAAGAATATGTAAAGGTATGTAAGTAATGTCAAGGACATAACAATTTAACCCACACCATCTCAAGAATTACAACTTATTATTTCTCCTTGGCCACTTTTCATTTGGGGATTTGATCTAGTTGGAAAAAATAAATCTGCATCATTTGAAGTTCACAAATTTATCATTACATCTACTAAATATTTTTAAAAATGGGTTGAAGTTATTTGATTAGAATATACCATAGGTGAAGACATATGTAGATTTATAATGGCTTATATCATTTCTAGGTTTGGTGTTTTGTACTCTATTATTATAGATAATGGTTCATATTTCATAAATAAGATATGTTAAATATAAGATTTGACATACATTTTCAACTCCTTATTTCCCTCAAGGAAATGGCCAAGCCAAGGCTGCAAATAAGAAAATTGTAAATATTTTGAGTAAAATAGTTGTTAATCAGGTTAAATATTAGAACAATTAAATCATATATGCTTTATGAGTATATTAAACAAGTGTTAGGAAAACTACAAGGGTTACCCCTTATGTTCTTGTCTTTAGTGCAAAATTAGTTTTGATTTTAGATCTTGAGATTCCTTCTTTTCATATGTCACTAAAAGGGATTGTTGATGATAATAAATATAGATAAAAATAATTACATCAATTGGAAATGTTGGATAAATATCATATTTATGTTATTGAGAATTTGGAAGTTTATCAAAATCACCTTAAGAAAGCTTACAATAAAAAAAATTGATTAAGAGAATTCAATGTGGATGATTTGGTATTAAAAAAAATTACAAATTCAAATAAATAAAATAAAGATAAGTTCAAACCTAACTTCCTAGATTCATTTATTATTATGAAGAAACTTGGTTCAAAGGCCTATAACTTGACTAAATTAGTTGACAAGCCTTTAAAAAATCTAATGAACATCACGCACTTGCATTTATTTTACACTTGAGAATTTTATTTTTACTTTTATATTTTTATTTACAATAGTCATTTTTATTTGTTTTAATGATTGTTTTGATATATTTTAAGATTACTTTAGGTCATTTATTTTGAGCACTTGTGTATCTTCTTATTTTTATCTTGTACATGGTTGTCTTACCTAATCACATTGGCATGTGTCTTAGAGTCTTGTCTTTGTTGAGATTCATAAATTATATCTTTTTTACATTGGAGGAAACTCATTACTGCACTTTTTTCAATCATCAATTCAAGGGCACATTATTTTGGTGAATCATTGTTTATTATTTACCCTAGTTATGGATTTATTTAAAATAAGGATAAGCAATTACATTGATGATTATATCTAAGTATATACAATAGTAAAGTACAAAAATTAGATGTAATATAATGTCAAAAATAGGTACCATAGATCAAGTGTAGTGTAACAATAATAAATTTAATGTAAAGAAGAGTAAATGACCTATAATAATCACACCTTGGTTATCTATGGAAATCTGAACCTAGAATATGGCTATGTAGACTGTGTGACACCTGTGCGTGGAATTTGGGTCTCCTAGGAAGACTCATCTCTTGCTACAAGTTTTCCAAGGTAGATTCATCACTTGGTATATTCACCCTTTGAGTTTGTTTGTGGCTATCGAGTCTAATCTATGCAATTTTTTGGGATCTATGCTTCTTATCACTACTTCTTTGTTTAATTTGGATCCATATTGTGTGATCACATTTTTTTTTAAACATGAATAATTTCTATTTTTTATTTCTTCTTTATTGACATAATGCAACACTCATAACAAAAAAAGGGTTTTGGAATTAAGTAACCACCAAAAATTACGTATCTAAATGTTAGGATCAGACCTCTATATAGTTCACATAAAACTTAGAATAGAAAACAAAACTACATGCATATTACACCTTGATCCTATTCATAAGAAGGTATGTAGGTAGTCTAGAAAATGAAGGATTCTTCTAGTACACAGGTGAATAGGATGGGGTTTAGGGTTGTGTGCTAAATAAGATTAAAGTTAAATGAAAAGGCAAGACCATTATAATAAGACCTTACTTTAGATAAACAAAACAAAGATAAGAATTATGTATTATACTCAGACAGATCCCAGTTGGATCATCATAGTTGTCAAGGCTTTAGGCCAAATTCTGAAGTGGAATGCAACATTTTGTTATATGTTTTATACATGCCACTGTCATGATGACCTCAGTGCTTATCTAAGTAGAGATGAGCAGTGAACAGTGAGTGACTCAAGATTTGGTTGATCCTGATGAGTCAAATCTTTGGCCAGAGCATAACCTACCCCTGGTAGATGTCTAACCCAATTAGTTAGATGCTTTCCTATTTCGTAAAAAAATACCTAACTTGTATGGTTAGATGCTTGTCTGTTTAGCAAAAGAATGCCTAACCTATATGGTTAGATGCTTGTCCATTTGACAAAGGATATCTAATAGATAAAGTATACCTAAGTTATATCCATAAACAAACTTTAACTATTAAAAAAAGAAATGTGTTTTAGGATAGGAATTGTGGTCTCTACATTGTGGTATCAGAGCCTAGGTTTGAAAGATAGGCCTTAAGCCTACTATGACCTATGTTTAGTAAAAGATTAATTATTGATGTTAACTTGTTGAAAAAAGTAAAAATTATGAGGAAACTAATTTGGTTAAAATAGTTGTTCGAACATAGCTCATGGGAAAATTTCAAGGAAATGAAAAGGAAAAGGAACAAAGAATAAAGGGAAAATGAAACTTCCCTCCACTATAAAAGAACCTATTTACATTTATGACTTGGATACAATAGCTGCAATCTAGAGTAAACTCAAATCTTTGAAAGTGGAGCTAGTTAAAATAAAACTAGCTATGATTGAACCTTTAGTCAAACATCTATTTAAGAGGCCCTCAACAATAAGAGATTTTCCATTTGGAATGGGTTCTGATGCACCTTACATAACCCCTAAAGGGTGTAAGGAATATAACCGATGTCACTAATATGTGGTTCACTTGGAAGATGAAGTTCACAAAGAAATATAACTGGATGAAGAAGATTTTGTTTATAAGAATTTTGAATCAATGTTATACAAACATCTATATGTTATAGTCATAAAGCTTATCCTCTATAAATCTAAGAAATCTATGCAATAAAATTTAAATAAGATTATCAAATGCTTACTTTTTTGTCAATCATATGTGTGTTGTGATGAATAATAGAATGTATGAGAAATTAAAGTTATCTAAAAGAGAGTTATGCTATCAATTGTCTTAAATAAAAACTTAGAATATTGTATTTTTTCAATCAAGAAACCAAATGGCAAGACCTAGACAATCAACTAGGAATCGAAGGGAAAATGTGATATATGCAGAACCCAATAATGAAAATGTTGAACAATAGGTTCTAGAAAATAAAGAATCGGTGATAGAATCCTTCATCAATTTGTTAACCAAGCAAAGAGATAAAATGGACTCACTTGAGCAGGTGATTACCAATCTTAATTCAAGGCAAGAAAATGTAGAAAACATATTAGAACCTAACCTTGATAATCTGCCTAAAGAGAATCCACCACTAGTCAATAAAATGGAGGTTGTAGCTCATAGAATTGAAGTTCCTTTTTTTAATCTAAGCAAGGAATTGAAGAAGATTTTATGCCCTAAGTTTGATGGGAAATATTTATGTGAAGGAGTTAAAAATTGGCTAAATGAGATGGATAATTACTTCAACTTGATAAACTACAATGATGTAACTAAGGTGTTGTGTGGATCCTACCAACTGGTAGGAGAGGTAGCTAGCTGGTGGACTAACATGAAGGAATTAAATAGAATAACCAAGGAAAATTTGACCTAGGATTAGTTTGACCACCATATTAGGAAGAGATGGTTACCCTAGTTATTATTTGATGAAAAGATGATTAAATTTCAAAATCTAAGGTAGGGAGGCATTTCAATCTAATAATATTGGGATAGATTCACCAAATTACTTAAGTATGTGCCCCTGTACCAAAAGGATGAAAGAGGTCAGACTAGAAAGTTCATTCTAGGACTGAATGCAAACATAGGAGTGAAAGTAGATATGCATGGCCCTGAGAACATGAAAAAAGTTCTATAAAAATCTCTTAAATAGGAATGAAATTTACAAGCCCTAGTTGTGACTAGACAAAATTTTAATAATGACAAAAATAGAGCCTTCAAAAGGAAACCAAATTTTAGGGGAGAGTAAGTTGTGGATAAAAAACCAAGAGCAAATCCAACAGGTAGAGAACCCCCAACCAATCAAAATTAGAGAAATAATTTTGGAAGGAAAAACAACAAGGGAGGAGATAATAATAGGAATTGTCTAATGTATCCTCCATAGATTTCAGGTGAAAGAAACAATGCCTTAAGGAACCTAGTACCAAAAAGGCCACTAGGAGGATGTTTTTATTGAGGAGGAAATCACTTTGCCCAAGAATTCCTAAGGATGCAGGGACAGATAAGGGATAATCAGCCTCAAAGAAGACCATAGCAAATGATCAATGCTATAGTAAGGAATCACCAAAATAGATACCAGAATGTGCCAGTTGAAGCTACAAGTAAATTATTGGGTAAACCCATTTTAATTCTCATAGATACCAATTCATTAGAATATTTCATTTCTCCAAAATTAGTAAGAAAAATGTCTCTCCCAATGAATCACATGAATTCATCATGGATGGTCTAGTATGGGGATAAGGTAGTCTAGGAAGTGTCTCAATGTCTATCCAAGGCAAAACTATAATTTCCAAATTTTGATACAAGTTTAGACCTATTTATAGCACCTTTAGGAGCCTATAATGTGATAATAGGGATGAGTTGGCTCACCAAGCACCAAGTTGAAATAGATTGTTATATCAAGTTGGTTAGGTGTTTTAGTGATGAGGGGAGATGGGTCATGATTTAAGGGGGTCATAGGCCCATAAAAGTAGAAACCATATCAATTATGTAGCTGAAGAAGGAGAGAAAGAAGGGAGTTCTAATTTTCATGGTAATGATAGATGATAAGGATGAAAGCAAATATGAACCAACTATGAAAGGGTATCCATTCCTAAGGGAATTTGAGGATGTGTTTCATGAAGAATTACTTGGAATGCCCCCTAAGAGAGAATTTGATTTCTCAATTGATATTATACCTAGAGTTGAGCTGATTTCTAGAGTACCCTATAGAATGAACACAACTAAGTTGATGGAACTTAAAATTCATCTAGAGGAACTCTTGAGTAAAGTATTGATTAGACCAAGTGTGTCTCCTTAGGGAGAACCAGTCTTGTTTATTAAAAATAAAGATGGAACTCTAAGATTATGTATTGATTATAGAATGCTGAATAAGGTCATGATTAAAAATAGATATCCCCTACCTCAAATAGAAGACCTTTTTGAGAAAAAGAAAGGAGAAATGGTTTTATTGAAGATAGACCTTTGATTAGGATATCATCAACTAAGAATTAAGGAGGAGGATATTCCAAAAACTACTTTCAGGACCAGATATGGACATTATGAGTTTATTATAGTACTATTTGGGGTAACAAATGCTCCTTCAACATTTATGAACTTAATGAACAATGTGTTTCATAGTTACCTAGATAAGTTCATCTTGGTGTTCATAGATGACATTCTGATATACTATAAAAATGAGGAAGAGCACTTAGCACATCTTCAATTGGTTCTTCAAAGGTTGAGATAACTTAAACTATATGGTAGTTGTCCAAATTTGTGTTCTTTAAGAAGGAAATCCATTATCTAGGCCACATCATATCCAAAGAAGGAATTGCAGTAGATCCAAAAAAGATAAAGGTAATAATGAAATGGCCAGTACCCAAGAACATATCAAAAGTAAGGAGTTTCATGGTGTTAGTAGGATATTACAGGGGATTTGTTGAAGGTTTTTCTAAGATTGATAACCTGATAATGACATTACAAAGGAAAGGTAAGAAGTTTATATGGATAGATTAGTGTGATAAAGCTTTCCATATTTTGAAGGAAATTTTGATGATGGCACCCATCTTAAATGTACCCAATCTAAATGGACATTTCATGGTTGTAATATATGTGTCTATCAAAGGATTAGGAGTACTCATTCAAAATGATGGTGTAATAACATATGAGTCCAAGAAATTGAAAACCCATGAAGTAAATTTTGCCCCTCATGATTTATAATTGGTGGAAATTGTTCATGCTTTACATAAGTGGAGACATTTCCTTATTGGGAAACCTTTTGAACTAAAAACTAACCATCAAGGGCTAAAATACATATTCACTCAACCCAATCTGAATACTAGGCAAAGAAGGTGGTTGGATTTTTTGAGTGAGTATGATTTTGAAATTGAGTATATCAAGGGAAAAGAGAATAGGGTTGTTGATGCTTTGAGTAGGAAAAGACATCTAATGAATATAACAATGCTTAGATTTAATCTAAAATGGGAAATACTAGAAGGAAAAAAGCAAGATCCTTGGTATAATCAAGTGAAAATAATGATAGAATAAAATATAGAAGACCCAAAAATTGAAGGATATACCTTGGACAGTGAGGGTTTGCTTCGGTATAAGAATAGGATATATGTTCTATATGTAGAATAATTAAGGAAGATAATTTTCACTGAAGCTCATGATGCAACCTACTCAGGCCATCTAGGGGTAAACAAAATGTATGTTGATCTTAAGAAACTATGATTTTGGCAAGGGATGAAAAGAGATATAGTATTGTATGTGGTGTAATGCTTGGAATATCAAAGGGTTAAAATAAAACACCAACATCCTATAATAATTTTATATCCACACAACATTCCACAATATAAATGGCAAGTTGTCAGTATAGATTTCATACAAGGATTACTTATGTCACCCTACAGGGATGATGCTATTATGGTGGTAATCGATAAGCTTACTAAGGTAGTGCATCTCATACCCAAGAACTTGACTGATGATAGACCAGCCTTAGCCAACTGATTTATGAAGGAAGTGGTTAGACTACATGGAGTTTTAGAGATGATCATATCAGAGATAGATTCTAGGTTTACTTCAAGATTTTGGATGACCCTACAGTCAACCTTGGGTACATAATTGAACTTTAGCTCCACATTTCATCTTGAGATAGATGGGAAAATATAAAGGACAAATCAGGTTGTAGAAGACCTCCTATGGATGTATTGTATGGATCAACAAACCAAATGGGAAGTTTATCTCCCATTGGTAGAATTTTCCTATAATAACTCTTTTCATACATCTTTAGGTATGACTCCATTTGAGGCTCTATATGGGAGGAGCTGTCAAACACCACTTAGTTGGGATAACCTTGAGGATAGAATAGTAATTGGTCCTAAAATCTTGAAAGACATGGAAGAATAGGTGAAAGTTATAAGACAGAGGTTGAAGGAAGCATCTGACAGATAGAAGAGTTATGTAGATGGAAGAGAGTTTAGAGAGACTTCCTAATTGGTGATAAAGTGTTTTTAAGGGTCAGACCACACAAAAGTTCCATAACCTTTGGGAAAAAGGTGAAGTTAGCTCCTCACTTTGTAGGACCTTTTGAGATCCTAGAGAGAATCAACCCAATAGCCTATCGATTGGCCTTGCCCCCACAACTGAGTCGCATTCATGATGTCTTCCATGTGTCACTTCTTAAGAAATATGTCCCTGATAATAAACACATTTTAAATTGGAACCCCTTGTAAGCCCAAAAGCCTGACAAAATAAAAATAGAGCCATACAGAGTGTTGGAGAGGAGTCAGTGCTAATTGTGCAATAGGGAGGTTGATCAATGCAATGTATAGTGAGATCAATATGGCAAAGGAAGTGCAACTTGGGAGGACACTGAGGAAATGAAAAACATGTTTCCATTTTTATTTTAAATTTATGAACTTAATCAAAGTTTTGTAGTGCATGGGGAAAATGCATAATTTAAGCGGGGCGGGGCGGGGCGGGGCGGGGCGGAGGATGTCATGACCTCTCTTCCCACACTGTGGACTCATGCTCATACTCTACGTTGATTTGGACCTCATCTAATATTTTATTGTTGGAATGAGTTAATTTTTTATAAGTTAACTTAAATTTTGTGATTTTCAAAGAGCTATCAGGGCATTAACTAGATTTTGCAAGAAAGCAAGGTACATTTTAATTTCATTTTTCAAAATTTCAAAAAAAAGGGAATTAAATTGTTAAAGTATTAAAGCTATTTATTTTCATAAAAATGTATAAATGCAATGTTGTCTTAATACATATGTGTAAAAATAATGAATGGAATAAATTTAGATGAATATTTTATCAGTTTGACAAAATTGGAAATCATCAAAAAGTTATTTTTATATAAAAAAGGAACTTTTCTTTTATTTAATTATTTTAATTTTATAACTTGCAAAAAAGACTATATTTCATAAATAGTTCAATTATTTTAAATTAAATATATTTTTTATAAATAATTTTTAAGATTATTATTTAATCATAAAAGTTACAAATAATTTTAGGTTATTAATTAATTACCATTTAATTTTAAACCAATCAACCTAAAGCCCACTCTACGTACTAAATCCATGCATGTAAATCTGATAACACTTGTTAAATAGACCTTCTACCATGCCACACGGGGAGGGAAAACAATTATAAACTTTTAGTTATAAAATGTCCTTTCATTCCACCTCCTGAAGTTCTATGCCACCTTAACACATGAAAATAAAAAAAGAAACTGCCACTTAAGAATGAGTTAAGCCAATCAAGGAGAAAATTGAGAAATTTTTGTAAAAATAGTTATAAATTAACATAGAGTAGAGAGGATCGATGCTTGGGATGGAGAGAGAGACGTTTTGCAAGGAAAAGGAGATGATTTGATAGGGGAGAGAGATGCAAAAGTGGAGGGAGGAGAAAGGGATCACAAAAGTGGAGGGAGAAAGGATGCTTGCAGTGCCATATCAACTGCTTTTAATTCAAGTGGATTCACATTCCATTTCAGTCAAAGATTTCAATGGCAAAGGTAAATATTTTATTTATTCAAAATGTAAGGCAAAAAAATTATTTTATTTAATTTATAAAATAAATGATTTTATTTTATTTTATTGAGAATGAAAGGTAGACATTTTATTTTATTTTTAAATTGTAAAATAAATATTTTTCTAAATTGGAAGTAAATAATTTATTTTATTTAAATGGTAAGGTAAATTATATTATTTTATTTAAATTGTAAAATAAATAATTCATTTTATTTAAAATGGAAGGTAAATAATTTGTATTATTTAAATTGAAAGGTAGATATTTTTTTTTTAAATTGTAGAATAAATATTTTATTTTATTTAAATTATAAGGTAAATAATTTATTTTCTTTAAATTGTAAGAAAAATATTTTATTTTATTTGAATTATAAGATGAATATAATATTTCATTTAAATCATAAGAAAAAAATATATCCTTCATTCTAGGGTTGAACCCCCAAATTTTAGAACCCTCCTTTCAAATGTATAAAGATTTATCTAAATTCGAGTTCAATAAACTCCTTGTGTATAATTTATTATTTTTAGAAAAGTTTACCTAAATAGACTAAAGACATAATTGTCTAGAATAAACATGGTTGAAAATTGACATGATGACTAAACTAGGAGATTATGTTTCTACTTTCCTACTAACTAATTTGCTTTTATAATATAATGCATTAATTTATTTCAAGCATTCTTTACTTTTAAAATCTCAAACTTAGATCAAGAATAAAAGGTTAAACAAAACTACGCAGCGTTTGGTATTAAGTAGTGCCTCTAGCTCACATTTATGGGTAATGTCATCACACTTGAGCTACTGCATGCATAGCCTAACATAGCTGCAACAATGATGTCTAGGCATCATCCCTATAAACCGTTAGGGAGAAATAAGGATCATGTCATGTCATTAAGACCAAGGGGTGGGATAATCCCTCTTGGTCAACAACACTAATCAAGATAAGAAAACGACTTCGACTACCTTAGACGATTCTAAATTATGAACTTATGAAACAGATTAGAGAAAGTATATTTCTTACTCAAAACTTAGTACCACCAAAAAGGAAAAATGAAAAATAGAATTGAGAATGTTAAACCAATTATTATCAAGAAACTAACAACTATATAGCTTTTAGATACAAAACTTTGGAAACAATAATTGTACATATTAGGTTATCTAAAGCAAGGATCAAAACCATTGTAAACAAAAAGTAAAAGGGGGATGTATCTTGCAATGTTTATTTCTATTTCTTGTTAGGATTTAAGGCTAGTTTTCTTAAATAAGTATTCATTCACTTAAACTAATACTTTTATGCTCTCGTTTGGGTAGCAATCACAGATGAACTATCTAGGAAACTAGGCCCTAGAAAGGGCTGCATACCGAATTTTATAGTTTACATGAAACTTTGAATAGAAAATAGAACTACATGCATATTATGTCTTGATCTTATTCAAAATCAGGTATGTAGGTGGTCTAGGAAGTGAAGTATGCTTCTAGTACACAGGTGAATAAGATGGGGTTTGGGGTTGTGCATTAAACAAGATTAAATTTAAATGAAAAGGCAAGACTAGTTTAGATAAACAAATCAAAGATAAGAATTTTGTGTTATACTCGAAAGGATCCTAGTTGAATCATCATAGTTCCTGAGGCTTTAGGCCAAATTTTGAGGTAGAATGCAACCTTTTGTTATATGTTTTAAACATGCTACTTCCATGACAACCTCAGTGCTTATCTAAGTAGAGATGAGTGGTGAATAGTGATCAACTTAGGATCTGGTTGATCCCAATGAGTCAAGTCTCTGACTAGAGCATAACCTACTCATGTGTAGATGCCTAACCCATTTGGTTAGACGCTTGCCCATTTGGTAAAAAAATATGTAAATCATATGGTTAGATGCTTGCCCATTTGGAAATGAAATGCCTTACCCATATTGTTAGATGCTTGTCCTTTTGACAAAAGATATCTGATAGGATAAAGTATACCTGAGTTATATCCATAGACAAACTTTAATTTTTTTTTAAATCTATGTTTTAGGATAGGAATTGTGGTCTCTACAAAAAATATAAACATCTTTTAATGATAATGCATATGTATGTGTGGGGGAAGTACACATCCCCAAATTTATGTGAATAATTAAGTAAAATATGTCAATAACATAACATGTGTGAAACCAATAAAGTACCAAGGTATATAAAAGACTAGTATATGTTTAATGAATGTAAGCTCATAGGAAACAAGTGTTTGATAAAATTTGTATTTAAGATATCTTAATAAGTATCTGATAAACATATATATGAGTATCATGCCCCCATGCGTAGATATAGACATATTCAGTGAAGTTCACGGAAACTATAGATATTATTCCCCCATAGGCAAATCTATGTGTAGATATGATTAACTAGGTGCATGTGTTGGGTATGATGCTCCCATAGGAAAACATATCAATAGACTTATTATTATGTTTCATATTTATTTTGTTTTTTTATACTTTTTGTATAATAATATGAATGATAACACAAGAAGGAACAATGACTCAAAAATAGACAAATAAGATGAACATGAATCTAGACAACCTATAAATTTTCTCAAAGCTTAGTGTATTCAAGGTCATAATGTATATGTTGTAACCCTTGTGAGGCCTATGTAAGTTCTTAGAATAGAATCAATAATCAAATGTTTGAGACTAATGCAACATAAAAAGTAACAAAAAATCAAGTGGCTAGAAGAATATCAATTAAAATAGAAGGCTAATGTTAAGGTGTCAAATCAAGTAGAGAAGATAGTAATTAATCAAGGGCACATGCATGATACAACACATAGATGAAGTAATTTATGTATGATAAAAAGTGTATGGTAGAATAAGGATGCATCAATGAAGCACATGGTGTGGGTTAGAAAGGCTACCTAATAATTTGGTCTATAATACAAAGATTTGAGCTATAGGAGTCAAATGTATCAATTGACATGTTATAAAAATAATAGAGAGATGTGTAATAATCATCATCTTCCATAGGGGTGATATGTATATCATGTGCTCATGAAGCTACCATGGAGTGTGCTAAAGTATGTTTTGGTGTAATAATTGATCTTGGTTTCAATTCAATCTTGTGACATAGATGCTTAGGCACCATGTATCTCAAATATAAGACTACATATGTCAAAAGTATTGGAGCTTAAGTGATGGATGATGATCTACATGACTCAAATATAGTAGGTGCCTCATAACATGATGTTGATGATGTAGGAGATGTCAGGATCATCTTACAATAAATGATATTTATTTTTGTGGTTTGTTAGTTGGTTGTACATGTGATATATGAGGTGTAATAGATTCACTATACAATAATCCACATATGGACCTCATTATTTTGCACAAATTTAATGTAATTATGAAATGTTTAAAACATCACTCTCATCTAATTAAGTTAGGGCATCCAAGTAATATATTATAGATCCTATATTAGGTATAACATAGAACCAAAGTAGGTGTGTTCAAGACCAATTATGAGTGAAAGAGTAATACCACCTAAGGTTTTGCACTGATGAGCATCATAACTATGTAATTTATTAATTGTTTAAATTAAATTCCATTTAGTATATCCTTGAAGGGATAATAGTGAGATGGAAATAAGGTTTTCACTAAAATCATTATCAATCATAATTTCATTTGTAATATAATAACTTTAGTATTCAACCCCATGTATGTATTAAGGATCATTTATTGATGGATCATTAGGTATTTCATGGTCATAATATGTAATAGGATGAAATTGCCTTTAAAAAATCAAAACCATTGAATCATTTGAGTTAGAATCATGTCCATCTATTGAAATGGTATTACTCTCAATTAGATCATGGATATTGTGTCAAAATTTTATGCACCTATTTTTTACATGTCCTAAAGCATGATGGTAATTACAAAATAGATTTGGATTATAGTTTCTAGGTAGTTGTCAAGTTTTATCTAGCTGAGATGGTTCAGGAAAAATGATTATAATATAATCAGGTAGTTTCTTTAGTACTTATTGAGTGTGTCTAGTAATGTTGTAAATTATTGCCTTTGCTTAAGAGCCAAAAAGGTAATCCTATCTTGTGTTTGGAAAATTGTATTAATGGTTTTGGCTTCATTATTAGCTTGAAAATTAGGCATATCATTAGACTTAGGTTTTAATGTTATTTTTCCTTGATATCTAGAGGTATTGTGACATTCCCCAAAATTACATGACTGAAGTCTACATAAAAACACACTAAAAATACACCAATTTTTTTTCTTTACTATGTACATATGCACATACTACCAAATTGGTGCACATATCATAAAACTCAACATAAATGGAGTCTACTAACAACATTTTTAATTTGAAGATGTGAACAAAATCTTGATCTACAAGGTTTAAGTGTGCAAACTATAACATTAATTTCAATTTGGTAATAGATCATTGATCTTGTACATATCTAGCTTTCTACCACCCAACAACTGGGTGTGATGCTAGGAAACAACCCTCATCTAAAGAGTCAAAAAAGAATATGACTTCTCAAAATATTCTTGAAATATCTAAGTGAGATAATCCAACTAAAATGATCAAACTTAGTCAAAATTAACAAGGATCGATAAACTAACTAAATTATTGAAAGTACCTAACAGGGTCCACTTAACATTGATAAAATAGATTAAACATGGCATTAGATAAAATATCACTACCATGTGGAAAGTCAAACTAACAGGTAATATTTATTCTCTTAGCTACCAGGTAATTATATTGATGCATGCAACTATTTCCTAATGATTTAAAAATTGAAAACAATGACTGTTCCAAATGGGTTTTAACACAAAAAGACAAATCTTCTCAATAATTTTTTAATAAAATAGGTTTAAAATCATGTTACTAAAAATAGAAAATGACTCTGTATCAGAGGTTTCAAAATTATAGGTTAAAAATTAACCTCATGGAATATATAAACAAATTTTAGTTTATAAAAATTAAATCTCCAGTCATAAAAATAAGGTCACTTTTTTGGTGACTTTGAAATCTAAAAAATTCAGACTGTGTACAAATCATGCGGCAATCTTTCAAAATAGGCATGCCAAAAATAGTAATTGATCCTGAAAAAACTAAAAAGAAGTTATAAAATTAATATAAATGTCAAATAAAACACTATCAAATTTGTATTATTCAATACACCACATTTAGATAGTTTGGTAGGTCGATTCTAAATCAACTCTAAGCTGGAAATGAATAACGAGTGTAAAACATAGACGAATGGCTCCAAAAATGAGACCACCAAAAGATGACCAAGCAAGGAAGAAATAAAATGGTTGTTGTTGATAATTTTTGTATGATATAGGTAGATATATAAATTTTTAGTTTAGATATAATGTGACTTTTACTATTTTAAAAGTTGATTCCAAAATGGCTTTGCTAGTTGAACTAACCAAATAACATAGAAATTTCTGCAAGTGTCTCTCAAAATGGGTCCACCAATAGACGTTCATCTAGGGTATAATGATATAGGTTTCATTTTTATAGTTTCATATGATAGTAGAACATGTTTCAATAAATAAAAAAATCATAAAATTTATTATTTAGATATTTTTTTCGAGCCTGGATTTGAGCTGATATATACTAATTTTCTAGCATGCATGGTCACATTAAAAAAATGTACAGTTTCTCTTATGACATGATAACTAATATTAATTAATTATAAAAATATTGAGATAATATGTGATATGATTTTATTTGGTTTCATTTAATCATTAACATTAGGAATAACTCAAGTGATATGTACACAAAATGATCAAGGTCTTGTTAGACACCATGCATATCCAACCCTCTTATCAGATTAAGATGAAGGGAAATGATGCAAGGTTGAGAGTTACACAAGACAAAACATAAGCCATATATTTCCATATTCCAACAACACTATCAATAACCTTACAAAAGATCTCTATTAGAGACAAGTATAATAATATTTGAATCACAAAATTGAACTTTCTTCATGAACAAATTTATCTCCAATACAAAACCTTTTCACAATAAGAACACTTAGTAAAACTAATATTAGTTCAATGATTAAGCCACATATGGTGAATCCAAATACAAAAATAGATGATAAAATCTATTCTAATACATTCTAAATATCCTCTAATGCATGATTATCTTCTAACAATAGCCATAACTCTTGATGTACCTGCACAACATTGAGTGCGTCAGCTTAAAGATGGAAAGAATAATCCTGTAATGATCGATTTTGATATACAATCATAACCCAAGTTTAAACTAAAATAATACAACAATCTTAATATCATACTTACAAAAGAATTCAAAATACCAAAGCATAAATTCAAGAAAGATTTAAATTTTGGAACAATAGGCTCATTTCCATCCAAGAAAAATAGAACACAAGAAGCATAATTTAGTATTTAATCAATCAATACTATAGAGATGACTTACCAAAACTAGAACACCCCATCTAGTTGTGAGCTAGGAATTTGAATCAAGAAAGGATGGCTAGTATCGTGTTAGTTTTAAAATAAAAACAAAATGAAATAAACACACTAACTAGCATAACATCTCTAGGCCTAGACACTAGGGAGAGCTTAGTTAACAAACATGAATAAAACACATAACTAAAATGCAAAAGAAACCTTATTTTACCTTTTTTGGATGCTCTAAAATGCTTGTTGTAGTGGCTTGCTTGGCTTGTGCTCATGAAGTCTTCATCAAAGGAGGTTTGGCTATCTCCTCTTCTCTTTGGCACCTTGTGACTTTGGCTTGGCTTGGGTTGGAGTCCATTTGAAATGGTAACACTAATTGCAATAGCTTTTGGAATCATTTGTGCATTATAACTTTGCATTATCAAGACTTAAAATTCAATAGGCAAGGCCTCTTATTTATAGATTTTAGAGATTGCTCAAAATCAACCTAAACCATCCATCTTGAGATGAAGATGTGTGGTTGAGGATTAATTCAATTTTGTAATTAAAATTGATAAATAGGATCATCAATATTTGGGATAGAGGAATAATTAAGAGGCATGGAGGGATTTGATGAGGCATGTGAGGCACGAATCCTGATATTTATGGCATTTATGGCTTAGAAATGTCTTCCCAAAAAATGAGGTCACCTGATCATGTAGATATTCAATATTAATTTCTAAAAACAAGTATTCAACAAGTTTCCATGTAATTATTAATTAGGATCTAATTTGGTTTAATTAGCTTTTAAGCATGATTAAGCACTTTGTGCATGAATTAAAAGTTAATGTCAGATGAGTTAGATCTATTATCCCATTTAGGATGTTACCAACAAAAAATAACAAAGGCACATGTCTTGTGTAAGAGATTTGATAGGAAAGAGCAATCCAAAGCACCCAAGTGCAAAATTAGCATTTTGACTTGAAATGATCCAATCAAATTTAGCTAGCCCATAAATTGTATTGCCCCATTTTATGATACTCTAGCCAAAATCAATACTTGAATATGTCAGATTCAAATCTTTTAATGTGTTTTAGTGTTTTTAAGACAAATTGTGTGCTTTAGGTGGAAATTGGTCAAAAGCATGATTAGAGGTTATCAATGGCCAGATTTAGGTGTCTACAGTTTGCCCATGTTTGGGAAGGCGTTGCAACCTATAAGCACAATAACTACAATGATGATAAACTAACTGTATGATACCCCCTTGAGGGAATGGTTGGCACAAGTAGGTTGACAAACAATCCCTTGATAAGAAGCAAAATGAGGGGACCAAAGAAAAGAAAGATGATGGGGTGAAAACATAATGATTTTTAAAAAGTAGTCAAAATCACTAAGAATACAAGTGGGACAGTGTACAATGATTTGCCCAAATGCAGTTATAAGCATTATACCCTGATAGTGGCAATGTGGTATGATAACACAATGATTTTCCCAAAGGTGGTTATAATCATTGAGAAGATAGAGTTTCCCTAGTTAGGATAGACAAACAAGATAACAACATGCCTCTATATGGGGAGAAAAAAGTAAAGTGGTGACAACATAATGATTTGCCCAAAGCTAGTTATCATCATTGAGAAATGCAGGTGGGATGATGTGCAATGATTTTCCCATAAGCGGTTATAATCATTGGACCTTGATTATAGAAAACATGATAAACTTGTTCGAGGATGATGATAACTTAACACAAAGGGTAATAATGAATTGAAATAACCTACTAGTAGGGAGTTGTCTAAACCAATAAAATTTGAAATTCTTTCATAGGTAATTACTCTATTTGGGATATGATTGGGAGTGAGTTGGGATATTAGTGCCGAAGAGATGATGCCATTGTTGAATAGAATTTTTGAAGCTAAGGTTTGTTATAGCACATTTCGATAGGCATCATGATATAACATCATGAGGACTTGGTTGACATATACATAAGGACTGACTCCCATAATTCAATACTCAATAGAAAATAATGCACCAATGATAGAAACCATGATGACAATGTAAACATATGAATCACCCAATGAATCACACATAAAATGTGGGCAAGGAATCACCTAATGAACACACATAAACTGAATCAAGACAAAAGTGTTGAAAGCAAAGAAATAAGCACACAAACAAAATAACAAAGAAAAAAATAAAGAAGCACTCAATAGAAACCATATGAACATTACCCCTAGAAAATAGGCAATAACTTAACAAATTAACAAAATAAGAGAATATAATAAAAGGAAGGGGGTGTTCGAGCTATCTCCAAATGCACTAGGCAAGTGGACGCTGCATACATTAGTTCTATGGATGTAATATCTAATAAAAAACTTCAGGCCAAATGTAATTCTCCCAGGGAATGGGAAGAATGTGATAACTGATGAAAATAAATAGAATGGATGTGATACAAGAATAGGAATGGTATTACAAAATGAAAGTGCATGAGATAAAAGGCCAAAAAAAGGATGGGGAAACTAAGTGACAAGTGGTTTGCTTGCAACTTAGTAAGGTTTCCTAGAATCCTTAAGGCAAAGGAATGGTTAATGTTTTTGGTTTTTTCTAATGATTTTATAAATGTTTTTGGAATTTTTTGGGAGTATCTTGACTTGATCAAGAATTATGAGACACTAAATGGTTCAAGATCATAAAATGATGAGAGCATTCAATCTTAGGTTGCTCACAAAATGATGAGAGCGTGGAAACTTAGGTTGATTTCTCTCATGCCTAAGCCCTTGTAATGGGTGATGTGTGTTTTAACCTCTAGTTTTAGGTGTGTATTTTCCATAAAAGGGACACCTATAAGCACTCATGAATCTTGAAAATCATGCATCAACACTATACTAAGGGTTTTCATGCCATTTTGTTTACCACTCAATCCATGAGACTACTTTATCCATGAGTGGATGCTTTATTTTCTTGTTGGATGCAAATATCTTTCAAACTTCTAAACCTATATACAAGAATGCAAACTTTTAGTGTTTTTAAGGCCACTTTAAGGCTCTAAAATTCCATCCTCTCCTCACTTTATGATTCTCGTTACTCATAAAATGGTGAGAGCATTCAAACTTAGGTTGCTCACAAAATGAGAAGAGCATGGTGGAAAGGGTGACTGAGCTAACCTCAACAAGTATTGAGTGCTGCCTATATAGTCCCATAGTTGGACCTTAAGTCACTATAGTTCCACCCTACAGTGGAGGAATCTGACTAGTGTAGTAGTCAATTCAAACAAAACAGGCATAGTTGGTAAAAAGGCACAGTATGGCATAAGTAGTGGCAAGTTGGTATGTCAAGGCTCAATAAACAAATGTTGCCCCTAGTTTTCCCATAGGTGGTTATAACTAGGACATAATGACATGGATCAATGGTAATATTTTACCCAAAGGTAGTTATAAGTAGCAATAAGACCTGTGATAAAAAAGGAAAAATAAATGAAGGATGCAACTACCAAAACTTATGTCATACTACTCCAAAATATGATCTCTATCTAAAGTACTTGAAACAACTGATGAAACCGATTAGATTTCTCAATTCTAAAAATTTGTAATGAATGGCAAAAAAACCAAGGTCAAATGGGCTAGGTGGATAGGATTTAGAACATGTTTGGTTGATAGAATGGGATGGTAAAGAAGATGGAATGGGCTAAAAGGAATGATAAGAATGATATTTGTATAAAGAATAATATAGACAAAATGTCACAACATGAAATGATCCTTACAGAAAATAACCTTAGCACTTAAGCATAGTACCGCTTGAGGTGAATAATATTCATCAGCTCAGGAAGTTCATCTCCATCTAGTGTGATAAGCCTATATGTTCTTGATCCATAATATATAATAATGATGAAAGGCCCTATCCAGTTTGGTTTGAATTTACCTTTATGCTTCTTCTCAGTCATGGTTTTGTTTTGGTTTTCTTTAAGAACAAGATCACCAATTTCAAATTTTCTATATTTGACATGCCAATTGTAGTGGCCTTTGAGTCAATTCTAATATGCCTAAAGATTATTAAGTGTAGCTATCCATTTTTTATCAAGAAGGTCTAGCTCTTGCAGGTGAGCTAGTCGATAGTCATGATCATCTAGGACATGCTTGAAATATATGCATAGTGAAGGCAACTCAACGTCAATGGGAAAGATGGATTCTATACCATAAATAAGTGAATATTAAGTGGCTCCTATGGGGGTATGCTGATTGTTAAAATATGCCCAAAGGGAAAGGAATATCTATAGGTGCCAATCATAACTGACATCATTGACAATATTTTTGAGAATATTGATAATGGTTTTGTTCGATGCCTTGGCCTAGCCATTACCTTGAGGCTAATATAATATAGAAAAGTATTGTGTGATTTTATATTTGCTACATATCTAGTCTACATCCTTGTTCTTTAATGATCCTCCATTATCAGATATAATGTTGGAGGGGATACCATAGTGGCAAATGAGATGGTTGAATATGAATTTATAAATTTGCTTTCTAGTCACGTAAGTGAGGGGTATAGCTTCAACCCACTTAGTGAAATACTCAGTGGTGGTAAGGATATGTTTATAGTTATCAAATGAAGTGGGGTTGATTTTATCAATGAGGTTGAGTCCCCATGCAGTAAATGGCCATGGTGTCAACATTAGTTTTAGAGTTTATATTGGGGTATGAATTAGATTAGCATGCTATTGACATTTGTCACACTTCTTTACATATGCATCTGAATCTATATCTATCATGGGCCAATAATAACTAGTACATAATATTTTTTTGGATAGGACTACCCCACTAAAATGAGCACCACATATCCCTTAATGAACTTATCTTAATGTTAGCATAGACTCTGCTGAATTTAAACAACAAAGTAGAGTTCCATAAAAATTGTAATGGTAAAGGATGGATCCAAATAGAGTATAATGAGTGGGGTGATGGATAAAGGATTTAGTTTGTTTTTGAAATAGTTTATGTGGTATAACTTGGTCATAAAGGTAGTTTTAAATGTTTGAGTAGAAGATACAAATAGAACCAATAATGTCACAAATCATTGCGATTGAAGGTTCATGAGCTGGTGCGAACAAATTCTCAACAAGGAACTAATATTCTCTAGCTTTGTCTGTTTGTCAAATTAGAGAGCTGATAGTAGCCATGGCATCTATAGTTATATTACTAACCCTTGGTATATGTTCAAACTGAATGTCAATAATTTATCACTTGAGAGTGTCGACCATAGCTTTATATGGAACCAACATGTCATATTTGGTCTAAAAATGGTCTGTGACTTGATTGATGATTAAATAAGAATCACCAGAAACCTTTAGATGAGATATATTCCATTGTACTACCTATCAAATTCTTGTGACAAGTGCTTCATACTTGACCTTGTTGTTTGTATAAGGAAAATTGATTCTAAATGATTTAGGGATTAGATCCCCCTTGTGGTGTAATAAATAAGAGGCCCACCCTTGATATATGTGCAATAAATGAATCATAAAAATATAGATTCCAGTGTTGCTCCTCAAGAGGTGTGTCAATGATGGTCATTATCGATTCATCAAGAAAATGAAATGTGAGTGGCTTTATGTCTGTAAGGGTGCTTTAGCAAGTTGATCTCTTAGGACTTGTCCTTTGATTGCCTTTTGATTGACATACTCTATGTCAAACTCATTAAGAAGCATGATCCATTGGCCATTCTACCTTGCAAATATATTTTAGATAGTAGATACTTGAGTGGATCTTCTTTTGAAATTACCATGGTCTTATTGTTTAACATGTAATGACATAGTTTTTGAGTTGCGAAGACCATGGCTAGACAAGCTTTTTCAATAGGTGCATAGTTCTATTCATATGTGACCAAGGTATGGCTTAAGTAGTATACTACATGCTTTTTTCCATTGTTATCATGTTGATCCAAAAGTGCCCCTAAGGCATTTTAATTAGCTGACAGATACAACAAGAATGGCTTTCTTGGCATAAGAGGTAACAAAATAGATAGATTAACTAGATAGTCCTTGAGTTTTTGAAAAGAGTTTTGGTAGTGGTCATCCTAGTGAAATATAACTCCCTTCTTCAGAAGATGTGTAAATAGATGACACTTTTCTACTAGCTGAGAGATGAAGCATCAGATGGACTAGATCTTACCCTATAAACTATGAAGTTACTTTAAATTGGTCAATAGTGTCATCTCGATGATAGCATGGACTTTGGTTAGATCAACTTCAATGCCCCTAAAAGACATAATGAAGCCAAGTAAATTTCCTGAGGTTACTCCAAACACACATTTCTTTGGATTGATTCTAACTTTATACTCCTACAATCTTTCAAATATCATACGTAGCACTATTAGATGGTCAGCTCTGGTCTTGGATTTTCTTAATATGTCATTGACATAGTATTCAACAATATAATGCATCATATCATATAATATGATAGTCATGGCCCTTTGATATGTATCTCTAGCATTCTTAAGAGCAAATGGTATGACCTGATAATAAAATGTTCCCCACAGTGTGGTGAATGCTACATTATGTTAATCTTTTGGTGTTATTCTAATTTGGTTGTATCTTGAAAAGCCATCCATGAGTGAAAGCATTTCATAACCTACTATGGATTCAATGATCATATCAATATTATAAAATGGAAAGTCATCCTTAGGACAAGCTTTGTTTATGTCTTAGAAATTAGTACAGATTTTGAGTCCTTTAGGATTTTTACTAATAGGTACAACATTAGATATCCATTCTGAGTAGTCAATGGACTGGATACACCCTACTTCTAAGAGTTTTTCCAACTCTTTATTTACCAAGATAGAAATACAAGGATGCATCTTACGCAATTTTTGTTTCACCAATTTGGCACCAAGATTAACCACAAGGTGGTGTAGAACCAAGGTGGGGTCCAAACCTGGCATGTCAGAATAAGCCTATGCAAAGATATTTACAAATTCTCTCAATAGAGTTGTAAAGACTTCACGTTCCTCCTTAGTGAGGGACATGCCTAATTTTATTTATTTTGGGTTCAATAGAGTCCCAATGTTTACCTCTATTGTATCTTTGACTATAAGGGTCGAACCATATTCTAAGGTAAAGACTTGAACTATTAGACTATATTACAGTCCTCTGTTAGGACTTGCTCTTCAACGTCTCCTAGGCATGATAAATCTGAGTCCCCTAATGGGAGAGTTGGCCATGTGACAAAATTATTAAAAAATTCTTGAAGAATTTGATAAAATAATTATTTTGCAAAACTAAACTTAGATCCACAAGCAAGTTCATCATTGGTGGTCTCCTGGTCTAAATTTGAATAAGAATGAACACCCCCATATAATGGTTAAAATAGGTTTTCACCATTAGACTGGCCTTTATCTTTACTTTTTCCCTAGTCAGAAAGTGCCTCAAATAGGTTTTCACTTGGGGAACTCAATTTTTTATTTATTTATATTTGTCTAAGGGTGTTCACTTGCTCTCCAAAATAAGCTTCAAGATCCAATATAATTGAGAATCTTGATTTATGATCTCCCATTAGAATGTTGTCTCTAAGGCCTAAAAAGTCATAAAATGCCTCATCATTTTGAAACATATCAATTAGTAAATTGGATTCTTGTTGGTCCCAATCTATTAGTTGGGGATAGTATAACGGTAATGGGTTGTGATAAATGACTGGGGTTAGGGTATAAATGGAATTTTTATTGAATAGGTTAGTCTCAGCTAGGTCATCAATGTGAGGCTATGATCAGACTCTACTTTGTTGTCAGCATCATCATCACTAGCCACTGGTGATGAAACTCAAATAAAATATGTGGGGTCACCCCCAAGTGGTTTAAATCTAAGTCCATAAGGTCTTTTATACATACTTGGTCATGGAAATTGGCTCAATGGTTCCTTGTTGATTCAGTTTGAAGCCTCTTCCTTCATAATATTGATGTTTCATGATCCTATTGGGAATAGGATACTTTGCACTTTTATAACAATCAGCTTGGTTGTCATTGTACAACCATGATTCATCCCCTTCAAGAGGGTTTAGTTCTAGGCCAGATGCTGGTACAAACATGATAGGTCCCTTATCTTTGTTCTTTGGTTGCCAATGCATGTGGGGAAACTTTAGGTCATCCAAAGGTTTTTGGATTCTGAGGAATATTAGAAATATGGAAGGTATCAAGGGTCACATAATCCCCTAGGCCATTATCTAAAATGGTGAAATGATTGAAATCTTCAGGAGGTGGCATATGGGAAAGGGAATCCAAGGTATTAGGATCTATGCAATTATCTTGTAGAGGATCAAAAAGTATGGCCTTTCCTTTATCCTACTTAGAACTTGAACTCATATCGTATTGGTAATTATAGCTTTGAAACTTGGCCTCAAGATGTTTACAGTGTTCATATGGGTGTAAATCTCCTAGAATATTCACTTCCATCATTGAATGGGAGAACTTGATACATTGGTGCAGCATTGACAAGACTGCATGAATCTCATGTAACTGAGGCCTACCTAGAATCATATTATATGACAACTCAAGATCAAGCACATGGCAAAGTGTATCATGAGTCAAAGGCCCAATGATAATTAGTAAGCTAATAGTGCCTTATGATTCTTTCTCCTGATTATCATAAGCTTTGATAGTTATCATTTTTGGTTGGAGATCCACCATTGTGTACCCAATAAGCTTGATGAGCCTTAGAGACACTATGTTGAGGCTTGATCCATTGTCTATAAGGACATGTTTCACTTTATGCAACTTTATATAAACTTCTATGTACAATGGATTATTATGGAGCCGGCCAAAGGAAGACATATCACCTTGGTTGAATGTGACTTGTTGGGCTGGAGCTAGGTGTCCAACCAAAGCTTGAAATTTATCTAGGGATATGTCACTGAAAATAGTGGATTGAGTTAAAAACTCATTCAAAATGTTCTTGTAGATTATTGAAATTCATTGTAAATATAAAATAGAAATTTGTGTTGGTGTCTTTTGTAATTGTTCTAGAATATCAAAAATTTTGTCTTGGTCAATAGTGAATGGTTTATTTTGAGGTTAAACGGTTGGTTGGATAACAGGCAAAGTGGTAGATGGTTGTGGGCCTGAGATAGTAATCTTTGACCTCTAAGTTGTGATTTCACAATTGAGATTAGATGTTGGACCATGATTGCTAACAAATGTTTGGAATGGTGTGGGCCTAAATAAGACAAGTCTCAGTTACTAGTGCACTTGTATGTGGTCACATGACAAGGGTGAGTTATTGGTATATGGTCCAAAAGTGGTAGTCTCAATTTGTTGGTTTGTCTATGTGTAGTCCTAGGTCAAAGAAGGATTATCCATGTAATTTGGTTGAGTGGTATTGTTTAGAAATGGTCTAGATTGATTAGTTCTTAGTCTGGGATTAATGGAGATGGTATTAACACTACCCTCTACAACATGACCTACAACCCTATTGTATTCATGTGCAACTACATGGTAGGTTTGTTGGTTTTTACCATTCTGACCTTGGTTTTGTCTATTGTTCTAACATGGTGGGTTTTTCTATTGATTCTAATGATTCTATTGGTTTAGCCTTTGATTTTGATACTATTGGTTTTATTATTGCATTAGCCGATGTTGTTATTATTTTTGATTGTTATACTATTATTGTGTGTTATGTTGGGGAAAGGGGTTTTGATAAATCCCAAGAGTTTGATTAGAGGTGGAAGCACCATTATCCAATGTTATCTCCCCATTATCCAATATATTCTCAATCAAATTCTTGATTTGCACACATCTTCATACATTATGCCCATTGACCCGATGATATTCATAGAATTAATTTTTATGGTACTAATCAAGATAAGGAATGCTTTGTGGATAATGCTTTGGTATAGGCCAACTAATCAGATTAGAAGTGGTAATTTTGTAAAATATAGATTCAATAGGCTCTCCCAGGTCACTAAAGACCTGATGCATAGGCACAATTCTCCTTAGAAGAGGGGCTTGTAATGGTAAAGGTTTTTGCATTTGTTGCACAAATCTTGGTTGTTGTGCTTGGGTGTTGGTTGGAGAAGTTGTTGGGTAGGAGTAAGTTGAAAAGGTGGTACAAACAATGTTTGCATTATTTGGACATGACATGACTCGATTAATCTATTACCCACAGAATTCCTATTATGGTTGAATTGCTTTGGCCTATTTTGGTTATTGGCTTGTGCTAGTTATGATGCTTAAAATTGGATTGGATGTTTGTTTTGGCCACTTCCCTGATTGGTACCTTGATTTTGCTTAGTTGACGTAAGCTTGATTATCCATTTATTAATAAGGTATCACTCAATCAACAAGATTTTGTTGATGATCTCCTTGAAAGTATGTGCCCATTGTAGTTCTAGATGATAAGCTATCTCACTATCCAAATTTTTAGTAAACATAGTGGATAATTATTGATTTGGTAAACTATAGGTGAATCAACTTGCAAGGGTTATCCATCTCTATAGATAAACTATAAAACTCTCACCAGACTTTTGTTTTGCTTGTGTTAAGTCAACTAATGAAATCTCATGTTCGAGATTATAGGAAAAGTACTACACAAACTTATCAAAAAGATCATCAAAATCTGTTACTAAATTCTTTGGAAACTTTGAGAACCACTCCAAGGCTTGTCCAAAAAGCTCCTTAGAAACAACAACAAAAGGTATATATCATTATATGCCACTGGCTAGCATGAAATAAAGAACTCAGTTAAATGGGCCTTAGAGTCACCTTTCCCTTTGTATTTGTCAAATTTTGGTGGTTCATATCCTGGAGTAAATGGTATCTGCAAGTACTCCATGTTGAATAGATAAGAACACACATCATCCAACTTAAACCTTTTAGTTTGTTTCCCAACTTGAATGGTAGCAATTACATCCTTCATCTGTTGAAATTCTTGGGATAGAAAACTAGAAGGAACATTGGTTTGAGGGAGAACATTGGTTTGGCTAGGTGGTTGGGAGGTCACAAGTGGGACACTTTGACTAGGGTATGATGGAGATATCTATTGGGGTATATTAGTTTGGTTGGACCAAGAATATGCATACGTGAATTAGGATGTACTTAAAATTGCATATTTGGTTGTGCGATTTTTTGGTTTGGGTTGGCTATGAAGGTTTGACTTGGAGGATTTTGTGGTTGGGATGGAGGTATATAACTATACTATGCCTACTATGGTTGAAAAGGGACATGTTACTGACTAATCAAACCTTGTTGTTGAGTGGAAACTTGTGGACCAAGACCTTGTCTCTGAACTTATGGCACATTTTGAATTAATTTTTATCTAGTATGTACTTGAGAAACATGGGAGCCTCCTTAATGCATGAATCCTTGTTGGGAAGTGAAAGCATGTTGAAGATTCGACATCTATCACTGACCAATATTTACACATTTTTGGCTAGTCATTATTTGGTTTTGGATTGGTACACTAGTCTGTAATTGAAGAGGTATGTTTATCACTACTTGATGAGATGGAATATTAGTTTCCCCTTGTTGAGGTGGTAATACATTCAACTCTATTGCACTAGTACACTAAATTGTGTTTGTTGTTGTGGAATACTACTTGTCACTTATTGAGGAGGAGTAGGATTCATCACATTCTGTTGTTGAGGTGTAACATTGGTTATTAGTTGGTTACCTAATCCTATTGGTTGTATGGTTAATGAAGTAGCTAGTTAAGGTTGGGATGTATAAACTCATACTCCCTAATTTAAAGAACCACTTGAAGTGCTAACTAATGACACATTTTGTTGACTAGTTGTTTGTGTGTTAGTACCACTTTGACTTGGATTGGATGTTACTTGCACATTATCCACTATATTTTGCTCATTATTCTACATAGAAGCATAAGACACTTCTTTAATAATGGGCATATACAATAAGTTGTCTACCAAAGTGTTTTGTAAGAATGGGTCTGAAATCTAATTATTTTGACCAGTTAACTCCATCAAAACTCCTATTGAAGGAGATAAGTCAATAAGAGGTTTGCTCACCATGGTCATCTAATTGAAATTATGTGCTAGATTCAAGTAAGTTTGATATGCCATCTACATTTGGTTAAAGTGGTCTTCCATAATTTTTTTGCCTCTGTTAGGCATATTAGGGCCCTGATACATTATTTGGACTATAGCCAAAGGATTGCTAGAAGAAGCATGTTGATCATAAATTATGTTGTGGGGCATTCTTACTAGGCTTGGTAAATTCTCATGAGGGAAGTCTGCTAGAAACTTGGCCCCTACCTCTATGTCTCTAACCAATATATCATCTTTATTCTCCAACAAATGATGCTCAAATAAAAATGGATCATAAGTGGAAGGTGTATTAGTAGAGCATGACTATTGAAGAATTGATTCATCAGTTGTGGGTATTGTAGCTAGGTATTGTGCAGTTTGTTCTTAGTCTTGTTATGAATAAGGTGGTGCATTAACCAAATAGTTAGCCAATGGATCTTGGATTTGTGCCCCTAATTGAATATTATAAGAGGGATATAGATCCATCTCATAAGTAATGTTATCTACGTAGGGGTCTTGCACCATTTCTTCCTATGTAACCACATTACTAATCCCTAGATTGTACATGAGTCCACTACAAGTGTAGGTATACATGTTAAGATCCATAGTAAATTTTTTGAAATAAAAGGTCAAAGAGTTATAAAAACTCTAAAAAGACAATGTCTAAACGCTGATGTTCAAACTTGGTCTAGATTCGTCAAAAGGATCAAAAGGTTTATGTAAAGATTTATGATAACACAAGCTAATGTTAAGTGTCTAACATTACACGTCTTACACAAAAAGATTAAGTAAATGAACCAAAAATTGAATAGTCAAACTCTAAGGTCAAAGTGTTTCAAATCAGTCTAATCTAAGAAATTAAAAGGTGCTAGGTCTTTTGGCCAAAATGTGGTGTCAAAATCTAGGCTCAAACAAGGCATGTGCTAGGACTCTTGGCCAAATAGTGTCAAAAGCTAGACTTCAAAATAGATGAAAGTTTTAACCTAATAGATTTGAAACACTTCTAACAAACATTAGGCATTTGATTCTTGGACATGGACTAGATAAATTAAGTATAAGGTATGAAATAAAAGGCACTTTAGAGATAGTTTGTTTTCTCACAAATAAAATTATAAAACTTGGTTCTTTTGACAAATAAGCTAGACAAAAAGTGAACAATATAACTGTGGTAGACAAAGGTTCACAAAGGTATACTTGGATTAGTTTGAAAATGTAGGAACAAATTAAAACTCTATGCAAGAGGGCCTATGAAACAATATCTGAAATGTTTTGGGCATCGTAACATCATTAGACTACCCAAAAGATGTGACAAAATACTTGTTTCAAAAACTCTTTAAGGCAAAGATAATCTCTCACAAATTTGACAACATAAAACTACCTTTCTTGACTAGAAATGTTATGGTGCATATACTCAAAGTGTAATGTTTAGCACAAAATAACTTAAGTATAGTGGTGATAATGATAATGAGTCTTTTAAATAGCCTTTAACCCAAATTTGAAATTGAACCTAAGTTCCCTCAAGTTTAGTGCAAATGGTGAACCCACTTAACACATCAACCCTATGAACTTATAAAGGTGCAATTTTGAATTTAGAATATAAATGAAGGACTTAAACAACATTAGCAAAGGTCTAGACTCAATTGGGCAACATAACTGTACCAAAGTGGATGATATGACTCTAAGTTTTGATGAATTTTGAACAAGGCAAATTGATGATTTCTCACAAATTTGACAACATAACACTACCTTGATCAAACAAAATTGGGTACCATGTGTTTGGTTTGCATTTTTTTTTACACCAAGTTTTAACTCCAAACAAGACTTTTAATCTAGGACAAAACCAACTAATTAATCACCCTTAGATCCTAAACTGACAAGGTTGCTTGGTATTATTGGAATCTATTAATATATGTCATTTGAGAGGATTTTAAGTGTTTATCCAAAAGTAAATGTTCATTATATAGTAGGTTTTTTACACCTCCCCCCCTCTCTCAAATGACAGTATTATGACATGGACCTTGAGGTGCACCTTGCACCAACAACACTTCCATGACAAGTGGGGATTTGTCTAAGATCTAAAAGTTTTTTAATGTTCTATGGGAATCAATTGTAAAAGTATTTCATGTCAAAAAATGCAAAATAAAAGCATGGATTTTGGGTCCATATCACTTAGATTGTTGCAAAAAGGTCTAGTCCTTTTTGCAACCACTACATCCTGTTGTTCACTCAATGTAGTGTGATGTCCAAAGTGCAACTACATCTCATGTGTAACTCCAATATATAGCCAAATGAAGTCAATGCTAGCACATGAAACCCTGGGTCAAAGTTTCCCTAAAGAACTCATGGGAGGTAATCATGTTCCCATCACAAGCCAAGTTTGCATGAAAATAAAAGATTAATAGAAAGACTTTAGGGTCATTTTCAAGGTCACATAAACTTTGATGAGTTTTTGGGGAGTGCTTTAGATGACATTATTTCTAAGCCTTAGACTAGGCTTTGTGCAATAGGAATGATGATTTTGGTTCCAAGGGTTCCCTAAAGGGGACAAATGGAAGAGCATACATGCAACACCCCTCTCTTTGCTAAAAAAAATTAGATCAAACAACTATTGAAGATAAAAATGAAAAGTGTGTTCAATTTTAAGCCCAAATGAAAGATTTGGTGGTGTTCATTTGAACCCTTGGTCTTAATTTGTAACTTTGAAAGCTAACTACAAGATTTAAGCAATAGCACCCTAAATGATTTCCCTTTAAGCACCAAAATGAAAAGTTTGATTCATTTTAAAACACCCTAAAATAAGTTTAAAAGGATATATTTAAGCATGCTTTGATGATTTTTTAAGTAAAACTTTCAAAAAAAAATGTTAGCAAGATGTTTAGTTTAGAAGCACTTTTGAAGATGAAACAACCAACTTAGAAAAATGAGCTCTTGAGTTTGTGTAAAAAAAACATAGTGACCATCATCAATTATATTAATCGATGATGGTGACTTTTATGTAGATTGATGACAATTTTAATAACTGGTGATGGTTATGTAGACTGACATTAATTTTACTAACTTAATCGATGATGGCTATACAAATTGATGATGGTTTACTCAACTAGCGATGGTTACTATGTAAACCTATGACAGAAAACATGGCCAAATAAAGTTAGAAAATCACTTAGAAAGAGTTTTAATCATCCAAATTAAAATTTTAAAGTTTCCTCATGCTTTCCTTCATACGTGGGATGCATTGGGTCCCACTGTACATGCCATTATGTGAGCTAGGAATTTGACTCAAGAGAGAATGGGTAGTATCATGTTAGTTTCAAAATGAAAACAAAATGAAAGAAACAAACTAACTAGCATAACATCTCTAGGCTTAGACACTAGGGAGAGCTTAGTTAAAAAACATGAATAAAACAAAACTAAAATTAAAAATAAACCTTCTTTTACCTTCTTTGGATGCTCTAAAATGCTTGTTGTAGTGGCTTGCTCGGCTTGTGCTCATGAAGTCTTCATCAAAGGAGGCTTGGCTATATCCTCTTCTCCTTAGCACCTTGTGGCTTTGGCTTGGCTTGGCTTGGAATCAATTTGTCATGGTAAAACTAATTACAATATATTTTGGAATCATTTTTGCATTATAACTTTGCATTATCAAGACTTAAAATTCAATAGGCAAGGCCTCCTAGTTATAGATTTTTGAGATTGTTTAGAATCAACCTGAACCATCCATCTTGAGATGAAGATGTGTGGTTAAGGATTAATTCAATTTTATAATTAAAATTAATGAATAATATCATCAATATTTGGGATAGAGGAACAATTAAGAGGCATGGAGGGCATTAATGAGGCATGGGAGGCATGAATCTTGATATTTGTGGCATTTATGGCCTAGGGATGCCTTCCCAAGAAATGAGGTCACCTGATGATGCAACTATTCAATATTCATTTTTAAAAACATGTATTCAACAAGTTTCCATGGATTTATTAATTAGACTTTAATTTTTTTTAATTATCTCTTAAGCATGATTAAGCATTTTTTGCACAAATTACTCAAATTGATCAGAATGTCTTATTATTCATCCAAAATTTGACCGGATTGGAATTAGAAGTCAATGTCAGATGAATTAGATCCATTATACCATTTAGGATGTAACCAATAGAAAATAACAAAGGAATGTGCCTTGTGCAAGAGATTTGATAGGAAATAGCAATCCAAAGTACCTAGGTGCAAAATTGGCATTTTGACTTGAAATGATCTGATCAAAGTTAACTGGCCCATAAATTACATTGCCCCATTTTGTGATACTCTAGCCAAAATCGACACTTGAATATGTTAGATTCAAATATTTTAATGAGTTTTAGGGTTTTTAAGCCAAATTGTGCACTTTGGGTGAGAATTGGTCAAAATCCTGATTAGAGGTTATCAGTGGCCAAATTTAGGTGTCTACACTAGTTAATCCTCAACTTATGGACATCACTACTTTCATTATAAACATAAAATAACCACATAAATAATATATATTGTAATCCCTCTAGGTCATAATCATAAATGAAGCAATTTTTCTGTGGTAAAATAAGAGTGACAACCAACTGTTAACTTATCCTCACTGGATCTCATTACACAAATATTTAATTAATAAGTCATTATCTACCCTGCTAACAATGGATTTAAAATTAGTCTAACAATAAGATGGTAATTATCATTTAGAATAATAATTATATTTTAATAACTTGATTCCATAGCATTCTAAATCCATAAAAGTGCACTTCAAATCCTTTACTAAGACATTCACCTATCTTGGCTCCTCCTAACCCATAACTTAATCGACAACCAAATAAGGGATTTGTTGATGAAATAATAATATATAATTTTTTTTCTTTTCTTTTTTATTTTTTTTCCAGCTGAAACATTACATCTATGAGATCATTAATGTCTAACCAAACATAAACATACTCATCACAATAATGTCCTAGAAACAAGATCTTCAACATGGCAAGATGGAACGCCATGTCCACAACTAGCAAATTATGGATAAATAAAACCTTTCAAAAGTTTAAGAGTAGAAATATCATGGCCAAATGCTTTTTATAGCTATTCATTTTATTTCTTACTAAATTTTAATTACTACTCTCAAGAGTTACACCCTATTACCACTCTCACAAATTACACAAATTACACCCTATTATCATTGTAAGGAGGTTTATGAGATTTTTTTAGATTTTATACTACACCAAAATAAAAATTTACAGTGGTTATATAAAAAAAAAATTCTGCCTTCCCTCATAGCTAGACCCAAACAAGAATAATTCCTCCTTAGCATAATGCACAACCACAATCTCCTAATGGCAAATCCAAGGAAAATAAATTTATATAGAAGAATAAGATTAGGAAAGAAAGTCTAATCATGTCTTTTACTACTAGTTTAAATATCAATAAGTCTATTAAGGAGAACATGAAACAACAAATATTCCAAGTTACATTCAAGTTCACTCCATGGTATCATTCTTAGTCTAAACTTATATACTTTTTATATTTTATCAGCCTTGGTCATGGCATGATGGAAAAAAGGAACAATCATTTCTACATAGTCCATAGGCAAAAAATTAGAAAAGAATACTAAAATTCTTGACTCTACAATTACTCAGACATCCAAAGAGAACACAAGGCACCATTAATGAGCTACATATATCATTTCCATTTGTTTATACTTGCAGAATTACAACTCAAAAAATAATAGGACAAGTAAACATACACAATGTTGTATATTTATTACATACTAGTACATTTACCAAATGGAATTCTTTCATATTACTATGATTTAATTTTTCTAAAACAAATCAAAAATAAACTACACACTAACTTGGATCTAAAACTTGAATATCAAAGCTTGATCATCACAATAAGATTACTTTCCTAGACAAAGTGCTTGTTTTACCATTCCTCTATTGATTTCATCTTCTTTCATTGTTATTACACCAATTATTGGTTGCAACTAACAATTAATTATCAAAACCATCTCCTTCCAAATCCTCCCTCTTTCTCTTTTCGTGTATTTCTTCCTCTTGGAAGGTGAAAATGAAAGTTTACTTGTCAAAGATGAATGCTTATCAATACTTCGATTCAAAGAACCTGATATCCAAAAAGCATGGCATCCCACAGTCATGTGGAATGAAATTAATGAAGTTGGTCATCCACACAACCTCTACTCAAAAACTCAACTTCTCTACCATCCAAACTTCCACGATGACCCACTTATTATGCCCTATTCTCCATGTTGGCCTAATTAAATCCCAATTTATTCATTTTTATAAATAGATCCATTTTTAACACTTAATGTATTTTAAATTATTTAAGTGCCATTTCCATTAAATTTATGATATATTTAATTGACTAATTATATGTCATTAATTTGAATTAGCCTCCATTAATTAGCCAAAATTGAAAAAGAGATGTTTACAACCGTCTTCGATAAGAGACTCAAATTTAGTTCTTTGTGTAGGTATAAATATAAAATAAATGTTTAAGTATAAAAATTTAATTTATTATACTTTAAGTTATATTTTATATGTATACCTTTTAGTATGATTGAGAGCGGTTTCAGATCTCAAGGAGTTATAATGCAAAATCTAGGTTTTGGAGGATTTTATAATATTTCAGACTTAGTCAGAATTTAGCGTTTCAAGATTTTAGGGATATGGAGAGTCATGATATCATGAATTAAATTTTTTATTAACAACTAAATATGATCATAAAATTATGGAAAGAAGCTTCACATAAGGGTATTACATTCTCCCCTCTTAAAAACTAGCATTGTCCTCGATGTGGAACTTAAGCAGACAAGTGTGACAACAACTTTTGTTTTGATTTGACCCAGTCTTTATTCATTTTTTTAAAATTATTAAATATTTTAATATTTTGAATTTTTAACTTAATTTCATTCATGAATAATATTTACGTCAACTTAATAATTATAAATACTTTTCTATAAACAATTTCCATACTGCCCGTCTACCATAATGTCATTCACTCTGTTCCCCAATTACTGAAATTGAAATGTATTTTACCATAGTATAAAATTGAATATTAGTATGCATAAAAAATATTTTTTCCTATCATAAATCATAATTATCAATATAATCACCACCCCAAGTGAAAGTATAATATGTTGACATAAGAATCATCCCTGACAGATAACTTAGAGTAAAAATGAACCATATTGAATCATGTAAAGCTATTATTCCCATTGAATTGTACTTATAGAATCAAACATAATAATATGTGACCAATAAATATTTATATATCAAACCATTTACTTAGACCTCCCATCATCAACATCCCACCTTAGACCTCCTAGCTAGCTTAATCATCACTACTTAGACCTCCCAACTAGCTTAATCATCACTACTTATACCTCCCAACTAAATTAATCATCACTACTTAGACCTCCTAGATACAATATTATATATAAAATAACCACCACATATAGTGGGGTAGAAAGGATGGCATCTCACCCTACACAATAGGTTCCCCATCATAATCCCACTAGTTATATTTTAATCTACTTCTTCTCCCCCATACTATGCCATCAGTGTAGCAGTGATGCACATATTTTTTATATGGGAAACCAACACAACAATCACTGAAATCAATTTAAATATTAGTCGATCATGTAAAAACATAAACCAATAAAAATGAGACCAAGTGATCTCAAATGAAAAATAAAACCAAAAATTCAAATTGTTAGTTCAACAACAATTTCCACAATTGGCCAACTGATTAAAATATTTGAAAATAATAAAATAAAATGTTGGTTTCCAAAACAAAATAAAAAATATAAAGTGAAACCAATTAAAATAATTTCATCAAAATGTATATGAAAAAAAGATCACATTACGTTCACTAGGTGACTTTTGCAAAGCATTGAAAGTCACCTAGGGGGAGAAGGTAAACATCTCGATCTGCCTCTTAAATGTGCAAGGCATCTTGATTCCCTCAAAGGGTTTAAGGTATTTGGATTCCTCCTCAAGATATGAATCATCTCAATCATCCCCCCCCCCCCCAAATAAGGGTGTTGAGGAACAGGGTCAAATCATAACTGACATGATGTTGCTATACTTTAACCTGATAAAAATAGTAATCACATCTTCCATATACCTCCCAAAAATATATAAAATTATCTAATTAGTCTAACCGATGTCCCAATGTCACCCTAATAACATTACAAATATTTGTATACCATAGTAACTGTAATTTCAAGTAAATAGTACCTGTAACTCTACATGAATGGCATCACAATGCCCCATAATAAAATGTAATATCAACTATCCCAATCATAAATGTGGAAACCAAATAAAAATTGAATTCATTGCAATTGTATTGAACAAGAAGTATCAAGAAATCTTGTAACCATATCTAACCAATCAAGACCATAATTTGTTCCCTGTTGTTGAAAAATACCAGAATACCCTATTTACTATATCCCTATTCTGAGTTCACTTCTTGGAAATACTCATGTTGACTCTAGAATTACTGAGGCTATATAACCAAGGTAATATGACATAATCTATAAACCCTCATGAAATATTCACCAACATAAACAGGTTACCAGTTCATTATTTATTTCAATAATTACATTTTATTTTAATATTTTTAAAAGTTTATTAAATCAATTTGTTCTTATTAGACTCAACATAGAGCAATAAGTGCCTTTAAAGATAAAAAATATGAAAAAATTAGTTCCTACTTTGACAATTTTGATTCAACCCAGGTTCTAGAATGACACTAGAGGAAAATTCATTCTTACTTAGTCTTAAACAAGACTAATAAATTTAAGAATCATCATGACGTGTTATAAAGTTGTCAACATAAACATAAGTCAACGTAATCATCATAGGCTTACTCAAGGAATAGTCTAGGTGAGGTTAACTCTACACCTCACAAAATCCACCTTGACGTAATCATATAAAACACCAATATCATTGGGAGATTCAAAACATAGTTTTATTAAAGCAAAAATGAACAGTTACCAAAAAGCATTCTGAAGAAGCACCTAGTAACTTATTACAATTTTACCCTTTACATACTACTAAGAAATAATATTTAGCTATTATATTGCCAAATAGCTAAATAAATAATACTCTTATTACCATTGATATATTACTTAAAGGTATACTTCACTTCATTTCCTTCAAATATCATTTTCATCTCAATACTACATAAGCAATATCATAGCTTTTGGAGAGATAAAAATCAAGGCATTCATTCTTAATGCAAGTATCCACAACTATAGTATGTTATCAATTAATCAATATTAATGGAAGTTAAATGTTTTACTATTTAACCTTAACATTCATTATGAGGTAATAAGTCTAATCCAAATAACGACACTATTAATTCTTAACCAAAGGTAAAGAAGAAGTTCAGATGTCATCAACCAATAAGGATACTTAAAGGAAAAATTTACCATAATACCTATATTCATAACATAATAAATAATTTCAAAATCACATTATGCAATTGTATTTGAACCATGACACAAGCTTAGGGAAATCATTCCTCTACTCCCCCTCTAGATTAAGGTAAATTATTTATACCAAATACTAATAAAGTTCATTAAGATAACCATACCTCATAATTACATATATAGGAAGATACAATCAAATACACATTACCACACAACACTATATAAGAACACATATCACATAATACAAAACATCAACCTAAGGAAAAGATGTGCCAACAAATTTATCAATACAAAACTCATGGAAATTTTACCCCAAGCTCCATCAACATGGACAAAAGTTCAACTTACAATCTTAGTTCCATGAGAGTTCAAACAAGTATTAATATCATAAGGACAAGTTACACAACTACATTAACAAATACCAAAGGTAATTCCCCATAGATCCTGGTGTTAAACCCAAGCTCTGATACCAAAATGTCATGCCCCAAAAGTACATGACTGAAGTTTACACAAAAACACACTAAAAATACACCATTTTTTTCTTTACTATGTACATATGCACATACTACCAAATTAGTACACATATCATAGAAATAAACACAAATTTGAGTCTGATAACAACATTTTGAATTAAAAGATGTGAACAAAATATTGATCTATAAGGTTTAAGTGTGTAAACTATAACATTAAGGTTAATATAGTAATAGATCATTAATCTTGTACATATCTTGATTTCTACCACCCAACAACTGGGTGTGACACTAGGAAACAACTTTCATCTGAAGAGTCAAAAAAGAATATGACTTCTCACAATATTGTTGAATTCTCTAAGTGAGATAATATAACTCATATGAGCACACTTAGTCAAAATTGACAAGGATCAATAAACTAACTAAATTACTAAGAGTACCTAACAGGGTCGACTCAACGTTAATAAAATAGCTTAAACATGGTGTTAGATAAAATATTGCTGCCATGTGGAAAGTCAAACTCATAGGTAATATTAATTCTCTTAGCTACCAATTAATTATATTAATGTATATAACTATTTCCCAATGAATTAAAAGTAAAAAAAAATAGGTGTTCCAAATGGATTTTAACATAGAAAGAATAATTTGTCCAATAATTTCTGAATAAAATGGGATTAAAATTACATTACTAAAAATAGAAAATGACTTTGTATTAGAGGTTTCAAAATTTCAGGTTCAAAATTAACCTCATGGAATACATAAACAACTTTTGGTTTATAAAAATTAAATCTCCAGTCATAAAAACAAGGTCACTTTTTCGATGACTTTGAAATCTAGAAAATTTAGACCGTGCAAAAACCTTGCGATAGTCTTCCAAAATAGTCATGCCAAAAATAGTAAATGATCTTGAAAAACTAAAAAAAAATTATAAAATTAATATAAATGTCAAATAAAACACTATAATTTTTTTATTATTCGATACACAACATTTAGATTATTTTGGTAAGTTGATTCCAAATCAACTATGTGAGCTAGAAATGAACAATAGGTGTAAAATATCGATGAATGGCTCCAAAAATGAGACCACTGAAAGATGACAGAATGAGGAATAAATAAAATGGTTATTTTTGCTAATTTTTGTATGATAGAGGTAAATATATCAATTTTTAGTTTAGAGATAATACAACTTTTACTATTTTATAAGTTGATTCTAAAATGGCTCTGTTGGTTGAACTAACTAGATGACAGAAATTTCTGAAAGTGTCTCTAAAAATGGGTCCACCAACAGATGTTCATCCAAGGTATAATGATACTGGTTTTATTTTTATATTCCCATAAAATATGATAATATGTTTCAATAAAACGTTTCATAAAATTTATGAGTTAGATATTTTTTCGAGCCTATCGTTGAGCTGATCTAAGCTGATTTTCCAGCAAGGATGGTCACATTAAAAAATATATAGTTTCTCTTATGACATTATAACTAATATAAATTAATTATAAAAACATTGATATAATATGTGATATAATCTTCTTTGGTTTCATTTAATCATTAACACTAGAAATAACTCAAGTGATATATACACCAATTGATCAATGTCTTATTAGACACCGTACATATCCAACCCTCTTATCAAATTAAGATGAAGGGAAATGATGCAAGGAAATGAGTTACACGAGAAAACATAAGACATATGTTTCCATATTTCAACAACACTATCACTGACCTTACAAAAGAGCTCTATTAGAGACAAGTATAATAATATTTGAATCACAAAAGTGAACTTTCTTCATGAACAAATTTATCTCCAATACAAAAAAATTTCACGATAAGAACACTCAATAAAATTAATACTAATTCAATAATTAAGCCACATATGATGAATCCAACTAAAATAATAGATGATAAAATCTATTCTAATACATTCTAAATATCCTCTAATCCATGCTTATATACCATCAGTAACCATAAATCTTGATGTACCTACACAACACCGATTGCATCAACTTAAAGATAGCAAGAATAATCCTAAAACGATCGATTTTGATATACAAGCATAACCCAATTTTAAACTAAAATAATACAACAATATTAATCGCATACTTATAAAATATTTTAAAATACCAAAGCATAAATTCAAGAAAGATTTAAATGTTGGAACAATAGGCTTGTTTGTGTCCAGGAAAAATAGAACACAAAAAGCATCATTTAGTATTTAATCGGTCAATACTATAAAGATGAATGACTTACCAAAACTAGAACACCCCATCTAGTTAATCCTCAACTTATGGATGCCACTACTTTTGTTATAAACATAAAATTTCCACATAAACAATATCTATTGTAAGCCCTATAAGTCATAACCAGAAATGAAGCAATTTCCTTGTGGTGAAATAGGAGTGACAAACAACTATTAACTTATCCTCATTGGATCTCATTACACAAATATTTATTTAATAAGCTGTTATCTAGCCTGCTAATAATGGATTTAATCTAGACCAACAACAAGATATTAATTATCATTTAGAATAATAATTATAGTTTAATAACTTGATTCTATAGCATTTTAATGCCACAAAAGTGAACTCTAGATCCTTTACTAAGACATTCACCTATCTTGGCTCCTCTCATCCCATAAACTTAATTGACAACCAAATAAGGGATTTGTTGATGAAATAATAATATATAATTTTTTCTTTTCTTTTTTCCAGCTGAAACATTATAGCTGTGAGATCATTAATGTCTAACTAGACATAAACATACTCATCACAATAATGCCCTAGAAACAAGACCTTCAACATGGCAAGATGGAATGCCACTTCCACAACTAGCAAATTATGGATAAATAAAACCTTTCAAAGTTTAAGAGTAGAAATATCATGGCCAAATGCTTTTTCTAGCCATTCATTTTATTTCTTACTAAAATTTAATGACTACTCTCAAGAGTTCAACCTATTATCACTCTCATAAATTACACAAATAAAAGAATAGATGATTTATCATTGTAGGGAGGTCTATGACAATTTGTTTATATTTTATACTACACCAAAATAAAACTCTACAATGGTTATATTAAAAAAAAAAATTGCCTACCCTAATAGCTACACCCAAACAAGAATAATTCCTCCTTAGCATAATTCACAACCACAATCTCCTCATGGCAAAACCAAGGAAAATAAATTTATACAAAAGAATAAGATCAAGAAATAAAGCCTAATCATGTCTTTTATTGCCAGTTTAAATATCAATAAGTCTATTAAGGAAAACATGAAACAACCAAAATACCAAGTTACATTCAAGTTCATTATATGGTATCATTCTTAGTCTAAAATTTTGTACTTTTTATATTCTAGCAACCATGGTCATGTCATGATGGAAAAAATAAAAAATCTCAGGGCAACAATCATTTCTAAACAGTCCCCAGACAAAAAATAGCAAAGAATACTAAAATTATTAATTTTAAAATTACTTGTACATCCAAAGAGAGTACAAAGCGCCATTATTGAACTACATATATCATTTCCAGTTATTTATACTTGCAGAATTACAACTCAAAAAATAATAGGACAAGTAAACATACATAATATTGTATATTTATTGCATACTAGTATATTTACCAAATGGAATGCTTTCATCTTAATACATTTAATTTTTCTACAACAAATCAGAAACAAACTACACACTAGCTTGGATCTAAAACTTGAATATCAAATCTTGATCATCAAAATAAGATTACTTCCCTGGACAAAGTGCTTGTTCTACCATTCCTCTATTGATTTCATTTTTTTCACTTCTATTCCACCAAATCTTGGCTATAACTAAAAATTCCTCGTCAAAACCATCTCCTTCCAAATCCTCCCTCTCTCTTTTGACACATTTCTTCCTCTTGGAAGGTGAAAATGAAAGTTTACTTGTCAAAAATTAATGTTTATCAATACTTCCATTCAAAGAACCTACTCTCCACCAAGCATGGCATCCCACACCCATGTATAATGGCATTAATGATGTTGTTCATCCACACAACCTCCACTCAAAAACTCAACTTGTCTTCCATGCAAACTTCCATGATGACCCACTTACTACACCCCACACTCCACGTTGGCCTAATTAAATGCCAATTTATTCATTTTTAGAAATAGATTCATTTTCAACATTTAATGTATTTTAATTTATTTAGATTCCATTTCCATTAAATTCATGATATATTTTAATTGACTAATTATATGTCATTAATTTGAATTAGCCTCCATTAATTAACCAGAATTGAAAAAGAGATGTTTAAAATTGTCTTCGATAAGAGACTCAAATTTAGTTCTTCATGTAGGTATAAATATAAAATAAATGTTTAAGTCTTTAATTTATTATACTTTAAGTTATATTTTATATGTATATCTTTCAGGATGTTTGAGAGTGGTTTCAGATCTCTAGGAGTTATAACGCAAAATCTAGGTTTTGGAGGATTCTATAATATTTTAGATCCACTTATCTTGTACATCTAGAGTCAGCTTGCCAACCCCTTCCTTTTCTTCTCTTCCCCATTTCTTCTACCATTATTCCTTTTTAATTAGGGAAAAAAAATTGTGTCCTTGTTTTTTGTTACGTTGTGGTGGAAAGTAACACCTCTACCACATGTGCATGAACAATTATATTTAAACCGCACTAACTTGGTTTTTATTTGTGTGTGTTTATTTTAGTTTTATTAATGTTTTGTTATGCTTTCTTGCCTCTTAATTTATTTATTCCTCTTTTCTCTTTTTATTACTTCTTGTCTCACCTTGGTGTTTTGTTTCCCTATTTGATTTTGATCTTCTCTTTTATTTTTAAGAACATCTTGATAGTCCACATGGATCTTGATTCTTTATATCTTGATCTCATGTTATTAAGTTGTTCTTGTTTGTTTTTAAACATTATTATTCCTACTTAAATCATGATTGTTCATATCTTGATTTAAGTTAGATTCATTTATGTTTATCTTTTTCTTTTTCTTTGATTTTTTGTTTAAATATAAATAGCTGCAACTTTGGTTTTGGTCATTGTTTTACCATTATCATTAGTTATAGGTATTCACTTTTGAAACAATTATGTGAAATTGAAATGAAATGTCATTATGATTTATTCATACTTATGATGCATAATTTATTTTTCTATAGAAAGCACTTTGTGCTCTACACTCAAGTCTTAACATTAATAGGTTTAGCATCTGACTCAATTCTTAGATGTGTATCTCTTCACATACATCATGAGTCTAATCAATCTTTGGTCAGTTTTCATCATCCCTCATTCCATTGTATCCCAATTTTGGGTGAAATATATTAACTTGAGGTCTATTTAGACTATGTAGGTAGCTTTAAATTTATATTGAGGTCAACTCAGCGATATTTATTCTTCTTTTCATCTCTTTCATCACTTTGTGCATTCACATATGCCTAGTTTTTTATGGTTTTCTATCCATTACACCATCTTATCTATGTTTGTACCTACTCGCTTTAACCTATGGTTTGAGTTATATCCTTGAGATAATTGCTTGTTAATTTTCCCATGCAAGGGCACCACATCTGAGTCTACTGTAAGAATCAAATCAACCCTATAAGGGCAAACCATTATTTATTTTTATCAATGATCAAAATTAGCCCTACTGAGGCATAATTGTCTTATCATGATCAAATATGCCCTAATAGGGCACTTCTTATTATCATCTATGTGGAGACCACATTCTCCTTTTCCTATAATTTAAAGATCTCCACACTTTTACCCACAATGGCAATGTTTTAGTGTGCAACTTGTCTCGAGATTGATCAATGTTGTAAGTGCACAACTTGCAATCTCAAATTGGGTGCTTCCAAAGTGTGTCACTTATATGTTTAGATTGAATCCTTCCCCTTCCCCCCATATTTGGGGCCCATTATACTTCTAATTATATTTTGATCATTGATGGTAACCATGTGTGAAATCATTAGCTTATCTAGATGTGATCTATTCCACGATTTAATCTCTCACTTTCCCTCTCTTTTTGAGAGCCCATCCTTCTCTTTTTTACTAGTATTCCCTCTCAAGGGGGAATCATGGGTCATTTCCATTTTATTTTTGACAATTCTTTTATTTGAAAAGACATTGCTTCAACTGAATGTCTTTCTATGCCTTCTCAAATAGGTGTAGGGAAATCCAAGAACAAACACACCTGTTCTAATTCCTCTTGTTAGGATCTTGCTCCTCAAAAAGAGCACAATATGATTACCAAATATAAGCAATTAAATATGCGAAAATAACCAGAAACACAAGTAACTAGAATTCACCAATAGCACAGAATATGAGAGACAATACACTATCTTGTATTAACACTTTACAGAAAAGAATACTACAAAGAGCTGCCACACTCTTCCACCTTACAGAGGTTTCCCACACCTCAAGTGTATAGTAATTCTTCTTCACAACACTCTCCTACACAAAAACGGTCCCAACAACCAACTCACACACAGAATTGGTGTTCACCTCTCCAACCAGTCAGTAATAACCCTGCCGGTACACCAAGCACTCTATAGCACTTCAAGTTGATCTCCCATGAACCTGCAACCTGCAATTCAACAGACCAAACTTACATGTAGATCCCCTATGAGCTTGCAACAACCTGCAAATCAATGATCTTACAATGGAAGGAACTTCCTTGCCTTCCTTTCTATCTCATACATTTACAATACATGCCAATGGGTCTATAAATAGATCCCTAACTTAAACAATAACTTAGACTCTTAATTTAGACAATTATCCTCGCAGCTCAAGACTTTAACTGGTCTTTACATGAAAACACTTCGTTCACTTAACTAACTGTCCGTGCAACGAACAATTTTGGAACACACAGGCGACCGACGCCAGTCCCTGCTTGCCTGGTTCTGCCGACGTCAGCCGACTTTCTGCCGTCGTCAGTGGCCTTCTGCACTGGTCACGACTGATGTCAGTCCTGATGCCGATGCCGGTGCTCCTGGATCTCAGCAACCTTCTGTTCCTACTGTTTGCAAAGAGTTGAAGTTTTTAGCTCCACAACCTAACAATCTCCCACTTGGAGATAAATAGCTGCAACCTGTACCTATACCTGTACTCCGTCTAGTTTGTTCCCTTGGCTTTGTATCCCTCTTCAAGATCACTCTTGAAGACCAACCACCAAAAATCCTGTAGTGCAAAACCTGTCATCCAAATTACCTGCCACATCCGCATCTACAACCATGTAGATAAGAACTTGACCCTGCATAGCATGTGCACCTGTTGTTGGTCCCACTGAACTGCCCTTCAGTATTACTTTCCTGGATTGACTCCAAACTTGTGACAAATCCCACTGCTTGGGAAAACTCAAGTTTAGTGCATACCATGCACTCAACCTCATTATGTGAATCAAGAACCTATTCTGTGAATTGTCCAACCATCGGCGTGCTAACCGGTCTCACACAATCATCCTGAAACAAAGTCAACAAGACCTTCCATGTCTCTAGAACACACTCATGCCAAAGAATCTTGCTGCTCCCAGATTCTCCATGACACACCCCTGAACTAGCTTTACCTTTAGTTCAACAAAACCTATATATGTAACCCTGCAACAAGCACATCATACATTAATGGGATAATGTAGCTAATATTATCCAACCTGGTAAAGAGAAACACAATGATCAAACCTCCATTGTCCTGCAGTTAATACAAGACCATATACCCTGATCTTCCATCTCACGTATCCATTTTCGCTCTTCTTCATCCTAAACATCCATTCGTCCCTCAGTGCTTACTTCCAGCTGGTAACTCTACCCAAAACACCTATTTGGTTCTCCTCCAAGGAATCACATCCTCATCAATGCCAAGCTCCCACTATTTCCTAGATCTACCTATTCTGCTTCTTTAACAACTTCCTGGTTCTATACCATAAGTGAGCAACAAGTAGTGTAAAGAAGGGAAATGATGAATTTAAGAACTTACTTACGCCTTCAGTCCTTCATATGGGCACTTGAGACTCCATGACAGCTAGCTATCCACCCAAAATTCATCTCAGTGACCGATGCCAGTCGCATCTCAGTCTGCAGCCGACCAATGTCGGTTCCCTACGACTGCCACCTTGCCGACGTCAATTTCCCCTGGCCGACGCCGGTCGTTATCTGTCCTGAGTCACCGACGTCGGGCTGCACATAGCCGACGTCGGTCCCTGTCTGGACGCCGACGTCAATTTTCATGCCGACATCGGTCTCTGTGTTTTTCTAGTGAGACTTGACTTTTTCCCGCGAGCTCCTTTTGGATCAAACCCTTGTCCAAATCACCCTTGCTCTGCTCAGAATTCCTCTGCATCTTGTGTTGAACTCTATCCGTCACCTTCTCCTTGAAAACCAAGGCTTTCCTATTCTTGTCACTAACATCAGATTCCTCAAGAAACTTCACCTTCTTCTTCTGCATACAGAAACCATGATCCATGCCTTCCAAATCTGAAAGCATACTCTTTGACTCAAGAACGAGCATCTCCTTCTTATCTATGTGACCAAGCCTATTAAGCTACATCTCCGAATCTACAGCTGAAGTAGATAACCCAGAAAGAGAATCAGTAATACAAGTAGATAGATAAAGCGTACCTACTTTCTTACCTCTAGCTACAACAAGTGTACCCTTGGTAACCTTCCAAGAGTCCGCTGTGAGAGTTACTGTGCAACCCTCATCACCCAAACTTCTAAAAAAAATTAAATTTTGCTCCAGAACTGGGACATGCATGACCTCCTTTAACACCCATGTGTCACCTGTCTGCAATTTCAGCTTCACTTTTCCTTTGCCAACTATCTGACAAGGCTTACCATCCCCTACATAAATTTCTCCAAAGTCTCCCTGGACATACTCATGAAAAAATTCCCTATGTGGGGATGCATGAAAAGAGGCACCAAAATCTAAAACCCAAGATTCTACTTTATCCAAAGAACATACCAGAGCATCCTGTGAAAGGTAATCCGCAACATCTGCTTCTTCTCCATGTCCTTCATGTTGATCTTCACCCGATCTGCAATCTCTCTTTAAGTGCCCTTGCTTTCCACATTTCCAGCAGGTTATTCTGCCATACCTGGACTTGGATCTACTGCCTATCTTTGACCTTGATCTCTCACGCTCTATCTTCTCTCTTTGCCTTCCTCTGGCTTCAACACTCAAAGCATCTCCTAATGATTCACCTGTGCTTTTCCTGCGTATCTCTTCATTCAAGATCACACTCACAACATCATCCACTTTTAAGACTTTTGAAGCAGACACAGTGTTAGAAACTGCCATTACCAAACCTTCCCAACTTTCAGGTAATGAACACAAGATTAAGAGAGCTCTAATTTCATCATCAAATACAATATTGACTGAACTTAACTGGTTTACCAAACCATGGAAATCACTAAGATGGCTATGAACAGATCCACCTTCCAACATTTGCAAATTAAATAAACGCTTCATAAGAAATACCTTATTAGAAGCTGAGAGTTTTTCATATAAATTTGCCAAAGATTCCATCAACTCCACCGTTGTCTTACACTGTGATAAGCTGGAAATCACAGATGATGCAAGACTCAATCTAATAGATCCCAGAGCCTTCTGATCAAGAACCTCCCATTCTTCATCCTTCATATCTAAGGGTTTGCAACCAACCCCACCCAACGGTAAGTATAAATCTTTCTGATACAGATAGTCCTCAATCTGCATCCTCCATAATTGGTAGTTCTTGCCATTAAACTTTTCCATTCATAGCTTACTGTCTTCTGCCATTGCTCAACTCCCACTCAAACAGAAACCCTGTGAGTAACCTGTAATCAAAACACACTACCCAGATCTAAACCAATTTGTTAGTATCCCAACCAAAAGCTCTGATACCAATTGTAGGGAAATCCAAGAACAAACACACCTGTTCTGATTCCTCTTGTTAGGATCTTGCTCCTCAGAAAGAGCACAATATGATTACCAAATATAAGCAATTAAATATGCAGAAATAACCAGAAACACAAGTAACTAGAATTCACCAATAGCACAGAATATGAGAGACAATACACTATCTTGTATTAACACTTTACAGAAAAGAATACTACAAAGAGCCGCCACACTCTTCCACCTTACAGAGGTTTCCCACACCTCAAGTGTACAGTAATTCTTCTTCACAACACTCTCCTACACAAAAACGGTCCCAACAACCAACTCACACACAGAATTGGTGTTCACCTCTCCAACCAGTCAGTAATAACCCTGTCGGTACACCAAGCACTCTATAGCACTTCAAGTTGATCTCCCATGAACCTGCAACCTACAATTCAACAGACCAAACTTACATGTAGATCCCCTATGATCTTGCAACAACTTGCAACTCAATGATCTTACAATGGAAGGAACTTCCTTGCCTTCCTTTCTATCTCATACATTTACAATACATGCCAATGGGTCTATAAATAGATCCCTAACTTAAACAATAACTTAGACTCTTAATTTAGACAATTATCCTCGTAGATCAAGACTCTAATTGGTCTTTACATGCAAACACTTCGTTCACTTAACTAACTGTCCGTGCAATGAACAGTTCTGGAACACACAGGTGACCGACGCCGGTCCCTGCTTGCCTGGTTCTGCCGACGTCAGCCGACTTTCTACCATCGTCGGTGGCCTTCTGCACTGGTCACGACCGACGTCAGTCTTGATGCCGACGCCGGTGCTCCTGGATCTCAGCAACCTTCTGTTCCTACTATTTGCAAAGAGTTGAAGCTTTTAGCTCCACAACCTAATAATAGGGGTAAAATGTAGACATCCAATTCCTAACACAATTTGTGTTAAAATTGTCCATCTTACTCAAATTGCACTTAAAACCCCAATTTAGGTCAAAATCACTAAAAACATGATAAATGGTTTGAGCTTGTTGTATACAAGTGCTGATTTAGGCCAATGTATCCCTAAATGGGTAAATTCATTTTATGTGGTACCTAAATTTAATCAGATCATTTTGAGTCAAAATGGCATTTCATACCAGGGTGATCTAGATTACTCTTTTATACCAATTTTATTACATGAGACACATGCCTTTGTTATTTTGTGTTAGCAACATCCTAAATGAGATAATGGTCCCAATGCATCTAATATCACCTTACAATTCTTCCTAAGTCAAATTATGACCTAATAATATGACTTTTTGACCATTTTGATTAATTGAGGGTTAATTTCCAAATAATTGCACAAATATTGATTAATCTTATTTAAGTCTAATTAATTTAAATCAAGAGCTTAAGTGGATTTTCCATGAAGTTTATTGATTATTTCAATATTAGAAATTTATTCCTTATATCTGCATCATCTAGTGACATCATCTATGGGATGGCATCCACAAGCCATAAATGCATGAAATATCTGAATTATAGGAACCCATAACTAATTAATTCCCCTTTACCCTAAATCATTATGAGGGTATTTATTGATTTTAGCCTAAAAAATTTAATGAATTCTTGACCACACATCTTGATCTCAAAATGGATGGTCACAATTCATTCTGATCAATTGCAAAAATCTATAAATAGGAGGCCTCTCACTCATATTTCTTAAGCTTAAATTGTGTAGGCTTATAATGCTAAAATCTCTCCACAAGTCATTTGTGTTTTGATTATTGTGTTACTTATATTTGGGTAAGATACATTTAATAATTCAATTTAGAGATTTCTTCCAATGAGTCTAGGTTATGCTTAGAGTTTTTGAGGCAATAGAGGAACAAAGAAACCATTGTTGATAAAGAATAGAGCTCTAGATCAAGGGGATAAAATGCTTGGATCCGCTCTTGGTTGTTGGAATCAATTTGGGAAGGTAATAGATATTGCTTTCTTTTAATTTATTCTTCATTATCATTAGCAAACCCCACATGAATCGGTTGGCTTTATTTGTTTAGTTATTTATGCATTTTCATGGATTTATAGACTAATGCTTGACTAACAACCTTTGTATTCCATCCTAAAAATAATGCTACTGATTAATTTTAGGCTAGTAGTGAAATTATGATGTTCATTTTTAGATGTTTTATGACATCTCTAAATAATAAATTTTAATGTTACTATGCAACCAAGATTATTACATTGTCTCATAAGGTAATGAAGATAATAAACGTATTTCTTGCTAGTATCCTTAGCAAGAGGTTACTTATAATCATAATGAATTCAAAGTACTGTTCATTTCTAAAGAAAGATAACATTACTTTATTAAAGGCTAAGTCAGATTCTAATTAGAGATGTCATGTAACCATATAATCAAAAAAAATCAAACACAATTAAATTTTGAACTCCATGTTAGTGTATTTCATATGAAAGACACTTATTCTTAACAAAGATCAGTAGGAAGGTCTGTCTTGAGTCTTTTACCAAGGTTCAAAACCAAGGTAGTTTCCATCATCACCTTATAAACCATCATTCTTAATTATACATAACTATGCTAACAATTATAACCAACTAAGAAGAGTTACTAACTATTATACACTTGTTCTAATATATCTTAAGAAAGTAATCATAATTGTATCTATGTAAGGCTATAATGCCACCATAAACATATTAGTCACTACTTAACTAGTGGTGGTCTATTTTTAACAATGAATATATTCATACACCCATGCATCCACATAGACCACAACTGATCAAATCCAATTTGATATGTATAATTATGAATGAAGGTATGAGGTTTAGAGTATAATATTATCACCTTCATTTTTTAAAGGTATCATAATCAAAGATAATATCACTTTGTGTCTCTCTTTAGTACATATATTGACGAAATATCATATTAACATTATCATTATATCAATATTAGTTGCTAATTGAATAAAAGGACTTAGTTGATTCATATGAATAAAGACCACACGTTAATCTTAAATGTGAAATAGTTGAGAAATAACAACTTATATAATTAAAGGAGTAAGAAGCATTTACATTCCTAAAACAAAGGATCTATCATTTAGCTAATTGTATCTTTAAACACTTAAGCCACATATATTCCAAGGAATACATCTTAATTAAAAAATCCTTGATTGTTACAAATTTTAACAAACCATTACAACTATTGAGTTCACATAGTAGCAAGTTAATGGATCATATGAAAACTATAATGGTTGGGGAAACAACCTATTTCCTAAGCATGTTTTATATCATCAAGAAGTTGCTATTTAGTTTAAACAAGAAGGTCTTACTCAAAATTTACTATATATCCAAATATCAAAGTTGAAATAAAAGAAATCCAAATAAATTGCACACGTTTACCAATCAATTGTTTAAGTTTACTTACCAATAGTTTTACCTTATAATAAATACATGAAAATAAATTGATTTCAACACAAAACCAAGATAAGTGCACTAGTTCCTATAATAGGCATTCTTTCACAAAAACTATAGTTGTACACTATAGCTGTATCAAATTAATAATTTCCAAAACAACTAATTTAATCATATAAAGAATCTACTATAGACATAGAAGGAAACTTAATGTCACAAATAAATTACTCTAATTATATTAATAATTCTCACTTATCCATAAGATGTAAATAAAAAAAACTACATCTTTGAAATAATAATAATATAACCTTGATTATACTCATATTTGAATACTACAACTCACCAACAAAAAAAACAAGAATATTAAAGCTCTTATACCAACTAGTAACTAGTAATCCATCTTATAAATTTCATTTCATAGGTAAAAGTTCTAAATATCACAATAATAATGAATTAAATCAATAATGCAGAGTATTGTGCCAAGATTATGTTATTGGTAAGTAAAATAATTTTTACTTATCAATGTCAAACTAGGGCTTAATAATAAGACTTAAATACTACTACATATTTACTTGTTCATATGTAATAGATTGATAGTGAATAAAATATAAAGGTATGCCTAAGCAATTGTATGTAACATTTTTATGCCAAGCATGCTAATAAAATCATCCCAAATTGTAGTGATTTTAATTCACTAAAATGGTCTAGCGAAATGATTTAAACAAACTTTTTTACACCCAGTCATAAAATTAAAGTTAACCTTTAATGTTAATAATTTATATTTATTCTTAACAAGAAATAAAAACATTTAATCAAATCAATAATAACCAAATGATTTGAACAAGTTCTTATTAACTGATAAAACTATTTAAGATCAAATATGTAAACATCATCATTAGATTAACAAGTGCCTCTAATGTAATGAATAATTTTATACAAATAAATTTTTATTTACAAAAAAGAATCTTAATGTATTTTAAAAATGTCTTTCTAACACGAAAGAGAGCCAGTCCAATAGGCATATGCAAAATTAACAATGGTTATTTTTTTCTCGCATCCAAATGAACCCAACCATGCAATGATTTCATACCCACCCCAACCATCAATTGTAGAGTGAAGTAGATCATTCTATTTTGAGTCCATGATATAAAAATTTATATCCATGATAAACTATGAATGAGATCATGTTTTATGCTAGGGTTTCATAATAAAAAAATAAAACATAAATAACAATCCAAAAAACATAGGCACTCAATGATATAAAAAATTCATCAAGGTGGATTCAATTAAAGTAAACATCAACTCAAAGAGAGTGAAAAAAATAACTAATTACTTTGGAAATAACCAATCAATTAAATAAATTCAAAAATGATAGAATACACATGATAAGTAAAATAAAACAATATGAACAAGCACCATACAATATCTAGGTCAAATTATTTAGCTCATCTATATGCAATCCAAGGGAGAGATACAGAAAGTTTGGCCTCACCCAATAGAGGGTATCATTGGCCACCATTTTTTACCATAAAAATTAGTTTTATAAATAAAAAATAGAGTGAAGGATTCTAGGAATTCATAAAATTGATTTTCCTCTATAGTAAAATTTGTACATTTTAACTATACATGAAGATCAAAATAAAACTTACTTATTCTTAATAATGGCTAACTATGCAACATTCCTTTATTCCTACTCCTTTATCCTTTATTATTCTTTATTCTCAAGTTACACACTAGACACCCATTTCCATTTGACACAACTCAATTTTAACTACACAAGATGGAGTTTCAACTAGAAGAACAATCCAATTCTTCACCCTTGAAACTATCGTCATGTCTTCCTCAAGAGAGAGTTTCACCATTCCTAAAATAGTGTATATATTCCAAATAAGCTCAAACCCTTATTTCCATCCAACTCTTAACCCATTTGAATTTCAAAACACATACATCAAATGAACCTTTAACCTTCTGTAAAACCCTATCATCGATTAGTTATAAATGTCAACAAAACAATTAATATTTTAATGATTTCCAAACCAAATTCTAAAGTGAATTTGATTACCATAGTCATTAACTAAGTCTAAAATGACTTATAATATTATTTCATGGTTAAGTCCCAATGAAGACACCATGGTCCCATTGTAATGGCATCCATAATGAAATAGTAGTCCAAACTTTGGAATTTAATATGAACTAATTCTAAGAATCTCATAAAATAGTTTACACATCAAAATGACCTTCAACACTTATTTTATGCTAGCAGTCTAAACCTTATAAATTGGTTGCTCATGCCTTAGGCATAGACTAAGTCAAAATGTAAATTGTTTCACTCTTTGACCAATGTTCATTTAATTTAAAAAAACAAAATAGAACATATATACAAGACTGAAATAGATGAAAATTTGACTACAAATAATAATTGATTGTTCAAGAAACCAACCAACTACATAAATTAAAGAAAACACTATAAGTTGGGTCTAAACAAAGATACATGCAAACATGTATCAGGTTACAAGGTATAGATATCAATCATAATTTACCACATGTATATGACAATATACCTTACACTTTAAATTGGACAACATATTCCACTTTCCAACCTAGCTCATACCAAGACAATCCTTACAATCATGAAAAATGACAACAATACCTTTACATTATGACTTAGAATAAATCTAATGTAATAAGATAACATGTCTTCAATAATCATAATGTAAATGGAGAATGATGCAACTATCTCAGAGTTATTAATACATTAGAATAAGGCTTAAGTAATAATAATAATAATAATAATAATAATAATAATAATAATAATAATAATAATAATAATAATAATATTAGGTCTGAGTGTTCATGACATCTATCACCCCCAAGGAATGGTGTTCATGACATCTATCACCCCCAAGGAATGACATCATCCATGGGGCTTAAAATAAGTGAGGATAGTGCTATCAAAAAATATTTTCATCTTTTCAAGTAGCACTCTTTTTACCCATCTAGTCCCACATAATCAATCAATGCTACAAATTTATATTTCATAGTCTAATGTTTCATCGAGATAGAATCTTGATAGGCTCTAGTTGAATCATTCCCTTGTCCACCACCTAAAGATTATTCCAATCCAAAATATGACATAAGTTAGAAACATATTTTATTATAAATTCCACATGAAAAACATCTTGTATTTTATATAGATAAGGAGGAAGAGCTAAATCATAAGCCACCAGGATGATCTTTTCCACTTTGCCAAAAGGACCAACAAAGCATGGAGCTAGTTTAGATGTTTTACCAAACTTAATAGATATTTTATGAGGTCTTACCCTAAAAACACTTTGTTTGAAACTTTAAATTATCTAGGCAATATTTTCATATCAACATTAATATTTTTATGATTAGAGTCAGCCTTCAACCTTTGGAAAATGATAGCCATTTGTTCATCAAAATATTACAAAATTTATGTACCTAAAAATAGTCAGTTTTCCAAACTTTCCTAACCCAAAAGAGTTATGCACTTTCACCCATATAAAGCTTCAAAGGGTGCCATCTTTATGACAGAATGTTATGTGTTGTTATAGACAAATTCTAACAAATGGAGGTAATCTTCCCACTCGTATTGTTGATCTATCACATACATCCACAACATGCCTTCAACAATAAGGTTCAACCTTTCAATTTGAAAATTCATGTCAAGATGATATGTTAAAATGAAATTCAATTTATTGCCAAATGCAGCCATCGAAGTTTATCAAAATTTGGAAGTGAACAACTTGTCTCTATCAAATATAATCACTTCTGATATACCATTAAGGTGAACAACCTCCTTTAAAAATATTTTAGCAAAGATTTTAGCATCATTCGTAACATTACCTATAATAAATTGAACAACTTTTTTTAATTTATCAATCATAACTAGGATTGTATCATGTCTTCCCTAGGATTTAGGTAGTCTCAAGATAAAATTCATTTAAATTACAACCCATTTCCTTTTTGAAATTATATGAGGAAGTAATAATCCCCTGAGATGGAAATGCTCAACCTTAACACAGTGACATTCTCAACAATTAGCCACATATATTTTTAGGTTAGTCTAAAAGTATAACTTTTTCAGCTCTAGTGTCATTTTTGTGACACCTTGATGAGAAAAATAACATGCTGCATGCACTTCATTCAAAATTCATTCCGTCAGATTCCTTGAATCAAGAAAATAAATTTTGCCTTTGTGTCTCAAAAGACCATCTAAATCTAATGAAAAATTAGAAATGATATTTTATAGACTTTTATTTGATAAATCAAAGTAGATTTTTAGACATTTAGGGTCTGATTTCTACTTTAACAACACGTAATTTATAAAATTTGACTATAAAATTGAGATAAAAATAATGTAGGTCCTCCTACTTAGAGAATTAGCTACTCATTTCTCCTTTCCTTTTACATAATAAGTATCAATATCAAAGTTACTGATAAATTCCAACCATCTTCTTTGTCTTGCATTCAACTCATCCAAATCAAACAAATTCATGACTTCTATGTTCAAATTTTATTTTATAGTGTTGTCCTAAACAAAAATATTTCCATTGCTTGAGTTCATGGATTAAATTAGCTAGTTCAAGGTCATGAATCAGATATTTTTGGTCATGCACTTTCAATTTTTGAGAATCATAAGCAACTACCTTGCCATATTGAGTCAAAACAACACTGATACCTACTTTACAAGCATCAACCCATCCTTTAAAATTTGGATTTAGGTCTATAATGACCAAGATAGGAGATAAAGTTAATAATTATTTTTGCCTTTGAAAAGTTGATTCACATTTTTTAGAACAATCAAACTTATTTCCATTATTTTTCAAGGATGTGATGGGATTAACAATCCTTGAAAAACTTCTACAAACCTCTAATAATAATTGGATAGTCCCATGAAGCTACACACTTCATGTATATTTTAAATATTTGACCATTCATTAATGATTACAATCTTTGTAAGATCAAATGCAAATTCATATCTATAAATTACATGCCCTAAATAGTGAATTTTAGTTTGATAAAAGGAACATTTATATAGTTTTCCAAATAGTCTATACTATCTTAACCTTTGCAACATCATATTTAAGTGTTTTTCATGTTATTTCTCATTATTAGAGTACATTAGAATGTCATCTAGAGAAACTAACACAAAATATTTAATAAAATCTCTAAAAACACTATTCATCAGCTTTATGAAAGAAATAGGTGGATTAGCTAGGCCAAATAACATAACTATGAAGTCATAATGTCAATACCTTATTGTAAAATAATTTTTATGAGCATCTTCTTCTTTGATATAGAGTTGGTGAAACTCTAAATAAATATCTATCTTAGAAAATATAGTTGCTCCTTTCATTTAATCAAAAAAATCATTGATCCTAGGGATATGATACTTGTTCTTAATGGTGACCTTATTCAAGATATAGTAGTCAATGCAAATTATTAGAGTATCATCCTTATTCTTAATGAATATCACCAGATTTCCCTAAGGTGACAGAGTAAGCCGAATCAGCCCTTTAAGCTCTCTCGTATCGGTTACATTCATCTAGTATGGGGCTTTAGATGTAGGTTCAAATCCAAGTATGATGCCAATAGAAAAATCAAATTATTTTTGAGTTAATCCTAGTAATTCTTTAGTAAATACATCCACAAACTCTTATAAGATATGTTAATCTTAAAGAGTATATCCCTTTTTTGTAAGTACCTCATTTATTTTTATAGATTAGATTTTTCACCCTTTTCTTACTTCTCTTTTCAGTTATAATGCTGAAAGAATATTTTTGGTTGAATGGTTGATGATTCCTTGGATTTCCATAGGTTTACCATTTTTGTTAAGACAGTGAATTCTTTTATTGAATAAATAAATCTTCATTTGGTATTGTTGTAACCAATCCATGTCTAAGATTAGGTCATAAGATCCTAAAGGTGTAAGGAACATATTTAAATGAGTTTTAAAAATTCATGGATATTTAGCTTGTTCTAGACATTTAGAAATAACCATTCTTGTCCCTATGTCAAATTCTACCTCCCATCCTTCTCTGAATCAACAGGGTTTATTATTACATTTATAATAAATTAAAAGAGAAATAACTAATTATGGATCTTGAATCAATTAAAACTGTAATAGAAAAACTAAAAATTATACCTCTAGTTTTAATTGGAGTGGATTGAAGGTCTGCATTTATTTCTTTTATAGTAGCATAAAATCTATGATTTGAAACCTAATTACCTCACAGCTAAGGGAAATATTTATGGTAATGGTTGTCACTGTATTCCTAACATGTCACAATATTTTTAAGAGAGAAAGGAATGGTATTAGTTCCTATGGCAAGGCCACAAAAGTTATCTTACCATTGAATGTTATTCTCATTACTCTTTTTCACAAAGGGCTGAGTTTCTAAACCTTGGTTGTTATTTTGAAATTTTCTTGTAGAATTATTACTTTTTACAAATGTATTTTTTTAATCATTTTTCTTAAAATTATTGCTTATTAGAGGGATAATTTTTTTTTAATTCTAAAGTTTTTATGTTACGATAATATTATATTTCCTTTTGGCCAGACTTCTCTTTTTCTTTAGCATGATGTGTTAATTCTAGGATAGTAGCTAAAGTACATGGTTTGGTAATTTTCACATAATACATAAATAATTAATTCAAACCTAACTTGAAATTGGCAACCTTAGTCTCCTCATCCTACATGTAATTCACGTGACATAAGAGACCAAAAAAATTGTTTTTATGTTCTGAAATAGACATTGTTCCCTATTTTAGCAACTAAAATTATGTAATTTTATACTCCTTATAAATTTATTTCAATATCTCTTTTTCAATTTATTCTCAAAATTTTCTCATGATAGATTCATGTAATCATATCTCTTAAGATCACATAGGTGGTTTCACCACAAAACATCATCACCCACTAATTGGTAGGCTCTTATGCATGCTTTTATGTTGGAGCCCATATTATGTAGAGTAAAAAAAATTTGCAAGTTAATCAACCATGCCTCAATGGCATCCCCAGCATCTCCACCTAAAAACATAGGAGGAGAAAACTTTTTAAGTTACTTGATGATGGGATCCACAACTTGTTGCCTTGGATTCACATCTCGAGGCTCCTCTTCCTGCTCACCTTCTTATAGATTTTTCATGTGGGTCAAACATTGACCGTAACCTTCTATTTGCACTTTAATGTTGTGTAGTGAACCCAAAATGTCATTAATAACAACATTTTGATCATTAATAATATTGTTTTTAAGTTTTTAAGTATCCTCAACATAGTTTTTGTTAAGATCATCATCAAAATCAAAGTTTACATACTCATTCTGACCATGATTATCAACTAAATCACTTCCAACATTCCTAATTTCCTTGTAGGCTCTATTTCTCACCATCTTGAGAAACATCAAACACAAATTCAACTAATAATCCTCAAATTTACCTTACATTTAAATGATGATTTGATACCACATGAAATAACCCTCGAAAATCAAGCCAACAGAAACTTTTACATTCATGGTTATGAACCCAGATTTTGAAAAAAAATTGTTCAATTAAGAATGTTGATTAGAGATAGCTTATTAATAGGTCTTAATCAAGGAAATATATTATGAGTATGATTGCATGTATGCACATTCCAACAAATGGTCCGAAGTGTACACCATACTATTAAAATCATTTTATGACAAGGCAACCTTAAAATATTGTTTGTAACCCTTAAATAATACTATTGATAATTTCAAGTTAGTAATGAAACCATGATGTTCATTTTTAGATGTTTTATTGCATTTCTAAACAATAGTTTAAAATGTTAATATGAAACCGAGATTATCACATTGTTCCATAAGGTAATGAAGATAGGAAATGTAATTTATTGCTAGAATCCTTAACAAGAGGTTACATATAATCATAATGAATTCAAAGTACTATTTATTTCTCAAGAAAGATAACATTACTTTATCAAAGGCTAGGCCAAATACTTATTAGAGATGTCACATAACCATATCATCAAAATAAATCAAACACAATTAAATTTTTAACTTCATGTTACTATATTATGTATGAAGGATAATTATTATTTACAAATATCACTAGGAAATTTTGCCTTGGGTCTTTTACCAAGGTTCAAAATAAAGCTAGTTTCCACCTTCACCTTGTAAACCATCAGTCTTAATTATACATAGTTATGCTAACAATTATAACCAACTAAGATGAATTACTAACTATTATACACATGTTCTAATGTGTATCAAGAAAGTAATCATAATTTTATTTGCACATGGATATCATGCCACCCTAAATAGATTAATCACTAATTAACCATTGTTGGTCTATTTTTAACCATGAATTTACTCATACACCCATGTATCTGCATATACCAAAACTAATCAAATGCAATTTTTTATGTATAATAATGAATTAAGGTATGAGGTTTAGAGTATAAGATTATATCCATAATTTTTAAAGGTAGCATAATCGTATCTCTTTTGTAAGTAGATTTATTTATAAATAATCATATCAAAAGTGTAAGAGATCTCATATTAAAACCTTATAATTCTATCAACATTAGTTTTTAAATGAATAAACAGACTTAGTCAAATCAAATGAATAAAGACTACACATAAATCTTAAATTGATAATTGTTAAAAAAAAATGATATAATTAAAGGAGTAAGAACCATTTACACTTCTGAAACAAAGGATCCATAATTTATTCAATTATATTTTTAAACACTTAATCCATAGCTATTCCAAGGAATACATATTAATTCAAAAATCCTCAATTATTATAGTGATTAACAAATAGTTACAACTAATGATTTCACATAGTAGTAAGATAATGGATCGTCTAACAACTATAATGGTTGGGGTAACAACCTATTTCCCAAGAATGTTCTATATCATCAAGAAGTTATTATTTAGTTTAGATAAGAAGACCTTATTAAGAATTTACTATATATCTGAATATCAAAGTTGAAATAAAATAAATCCAAATGACCTGCATACATTTACCAATCAATTCTTCATATTTACTAGCCAGTAGTTTTACCATATAAAAAAATCAAGAAAATAAATTGATTACAACACATACCCAAGTGAAGTGCATTAGTTCCTAAAAGAGGCATTCATTTGCAAAAAGATAAAATTGTATAATATAATTATACCAAATTAGTAATTTCCAAAACAACTAATTTAAATATATAAAGAAGTTTCTACATATTTTCCCCCCATTCTAATAGATGAGAGGGGTATTATGATATATATCCCATATATATGAACAATGTGGGATGCACTACCACATACACCACATTGTGGATACAACATGGGTAGGCCCCATTATTCCTAGGTGGAGGAGATGTAGTTGGCAATGATGTGTTAGATTCTAAGCTTGTGAGGGATACTAGAGGTATAAAATGTTTAAATTATTTTTTTATTTTATACTTGTTGGTTTTGAATTATTTACTAGATAATAGGTCATGCTTTTTCATTTTATGTCTATGTAGGAGATGATTATTTAGGTGATGGATATTGATTCAACACTATGAGTGTTTACACAACATGTGCCTAATGATGCCCTAGATGGTGGGATGATTGAGTGATCCATAGGAGTTGTTAGTGTTCACATGCCCTCATTTGATCAAGTGATGATTTTCATTATTGTGTATGTTCAAGCTATGATAGAGTAGGATGAACTAAGATCTAAGGTGGTGAGGCTATGGATACCACCACCAGACCTAGGTGTGGGTATAGGTCCTAGGCTATTGGATGAGTATATATGGTTTTGGAGAGAGCATATTAATCTCAAGGCATGATTGGTTTTATAGGAGGATAGATGTGTGTGTGTGTGTGTGTGTGTGTGTGTGTGTGTGTGTGTGTGTGTGTGTGTGTGTGTGTGTGTGTGTGTGTGTGTGTGTGTGTGTGTGTGTGTGTGTGTGTGTGTGTGAGAGAGAGAGAGAGAGAGAGAGAGAGAGAGAGAGATCATGTTCATAGACATGAGGTGATCTTAGGGATTCTAGTTTTAGGTCTCTTATATTACTTGGTATAGATGATGTTGATATAGTTATATAAGGGTCTTGTGGACCATACTTTGATCATAGAGTGATGTATTTTTTAAGTCATTGTACAAACTCTTTATTGGATGTTATGTTATATGATAACATTTTTGTGTATGGATGTTGATTACTTGGCATATTTGAATTTGTTGTGTATGTTGTTAGTTTGAATTTTCCATGTTATAATGTTAGTATTTTAGCTCTATGATATCTATCTAAAAATGATGAAGGAATTAATTGTAGTATACATTTGTGTTTTATCTATTGAAAAAAAATGTATTGGTTTTTTTACTGTCACTATTGATTGATACTTTTTCCTTGTATCACAACATTTATAAAAGTTGGCTTATCTTTATGGACTAGATGCCATTTTTTAAAAATTAGTGGTATCACTGATCTATCATAATTGGATGCTCTAGAAACCTTTCTAGTCACATGATGAGTAACCATTGGTTCCTTGATAGGAACATCCAGGGATAACTCAACCATGGTATAATTGGATCTATAATAATGAGGAGGACACATAGATGACCCCTTTATAAATGTGATAATACCTTTGTCAACATACAACTCAATTATGTCTCTAAGTGCACAATAATCATTATCCCAATGACCATTAATGCAATGATAGTTGGAATAAGGTATGCTTCTAACTTTGTCCAAGTGATATGGTGGATGATAATTATTGGGATGAAGTGTTACCATCCTCATATCTGATAATTTATGAAGAATTTCATGAGGCTTATCTCTAAATAAATAAAATTGTACAAGCTCTCTCTTAGTATATTGTGTTCTAGTCACTATCTGAGTTTCTTTATAAACTGATTATTTCCGTTTATTGAGTACTTTAACTTATGTTTTCTATTACACATTTACCTTTGGAATATGTGGATTAGTTTATTGGACCATATTGGATGACTCTGATGGTAACAACTCATTATCAAAATCTGCCTTTGTATTAATCTGAACAAGTCCAAATTTCTCATTATAAAATATGTTGATATGAATTAGATGTTTGATATATAAAAAATTATTATGAGGGAAGATAATACCTTTACATAAGATATATTTTATCTCCAAATATTTTGGTTGATAAATTAACTTTTGCATACATGACTTAAACCATAATATGTAATCACAAACTATCTCTAATTTGCCCTAATGCAATGATGGTAATCTCTCATATGTGACTCTAGGCCTCTTATTCTATATTAAATGCATGTGTAATACTTCCTATAGTTATTAATATGTATGTAGAGACCCACTAGGAAGTGAATGATGAAACTAATTTAATGCATCATCCTCTAAGATCTTTGGAAAAAAATATAATAAAATTCAACTGCCATTACAACCACTCATAGTTTTTTTGTAATCTTTGATATGTAGATAAGGATCACCACTTCCATTGAACTTAAGAAGTGTAGGTATCTTAAAATTATCTAGTAATGGTGCATATAATATATTGTGTACTATGGGATTGCCATGTATAGCATATGAATCAACCCAAGAATCACATGCCTTTCTTTTCAAAGTAAGTTGATGTACTTTATGATGTAAAACACCAACAATATGCATAAGATAAATAACCTCTTGTGAAGGAACATTTAAATAGTTAAAGGTCCCATTTAATAATTGAATTTTATTAATAATTTTAACCATTGGTACACTATTTCACATAGGAGAAATGAGTTTAGAAATAGATGTTACTTTATGAATGGTGATTTTGGGAGATGCATTGGTATTTAATATATCAATAATGTAAAAAATCATATGACATTCTATTGAAATAGAAAAAAAAACACTTATTTTAATTGCTAGGATCTACATCATTGCATATTTAATCTTTTGAAAGAAAATTAGGAATACCATTATTATTTGTAATGACATTATCAATAGGTACATTATCATTTGACTTATCATGTAACATACTATTGATATCCACATGAGGGTTGGGTAAAGAATAAATAATACTAGATGTATTATTAATATTTCCCTCACTATATGAAAAATACTCATCATCATTCTAATTTTTATCATGATCATATTCTTTTTCACTTGTAGAATCAACATTTGAAATAATCACACTTTCATGTTCACTAGAAGAGGGTGTAAGAAATTTATTTAGATTTGCAATGTCATTCAAAGCATAATCATACGTAAGAGGAATTCAAGTTTTTATTTCATTATCGTCATTATAAATTAAAACATCCTTATTTTGAAAAAAAGATGAGTGATAAATAGTTACATTTTCTACCTTGTTTAGACTCTTATCACATTCAAAAGGAATACTAATTTCATATTGATCATTTGAAATAACAACCATTTGAATATCAAAATAAGAAAAAATATGGGATGCACATTCATTTTAAACCTAATCTACGTCATTATCATATGTGAAAGGGACATTATTATAAATAGGATGTAATTTTTGAGGTGCAAAATTATTATTTTGCTCATGCAAGGGAATTTTATAATTCTTCGCTTTATATTATGCAATTTTGAAAAGGAATGTAGTAAATTTTTTAATAAGTTATGAGTATAATCAAATAATGAATCACCAATAAGAGATTATTTTTCAACTATATTGTTAATTTATTTTTATTGAATTGGAATAGAAGTAGAAGTAGGAAAAGAACATGATCTACACTACTTTCCTTAACATTTTAATAATCACTTTTATAATATTCATCATAATCATCATGACTATAATCATCATCATCACCATTATATATATATATGTTTGTTATTGGTATTTAACACATAATTTTGGTAATTTTTCCAATATTTATTATAATTATAAGGAATGCCTATGAATTCATCAACTAGATGAGGGGAAAGAGGTTCCTTGGTAGTCATTTTAAATTTTATAAAAACTAAAACAAGAATAAGAGGAGAAATAAAGAGTAATGATAATATATAATCCAACATAAGAGGTAAATTAGAATATAATTTTAGACCTCAAGAAGAGGATTTTTAATAAGGAAACCCTAGAGAGAAAACTAGGGTTTTGGGTATGTTCAATAAATTAAACGGGTTCACAAATATGTTTTATCAAATTTGTGATTAATAGAGTTTAATCTAATCAAATAAAACCACTAAGTAAAGTAAATAAATGATTGAGAATGGATTTGAACCCAAGAATAAGGTTAATAATGTGGTCAATGCTATAAAAAAAACATCTAAATTTTTTGTATTACCTAAACAAAAATAACATAAATAATTCACTATATTTGGTGAAAATGCATGTATTGTAAGCTACCCACATGTGTTTTTTAAATTTTTACATAAGCATTATGTATTTAAATATTGTAAATTGAAATTGTACCTATTTTGGTAAAATTATAATGTAATAGAATAGTGTGCCACAAACATAATGACTTAGTATTGTAGTAGGTGGTGTAGGATGGATTTCAAAGAGGATCAATTCAAACATTAGTTATGAAAACTCATAAAAGAATGCATAAGAATAGAAAATATAATCCAAATTATTCATGCATGATTTGATAATGATAATGAAGGTTAATTTGAAAGAAAAAAATAATAGTTACCTTCCCAAATCGATTCCACCACCTAAGACTGGCTCCAAGCATCTTTTTTCATTGATCTAGAGCTTTAGTTTTTGTCAACAATGGCTTCTTTGCTCCTCCATTGCCTCAAGATATCCATGCATAACCTAGAATCAATAGAAGAAATATCCAAATGTGTCTATCAAATTAATATCACCCAAATGCAAATAACACAATAATCAAAACACAAATGACTTGTGAAGAGATTTTGGCATTATAAGTTTACAATAAAATAGCTTAAAAAATGGTGTTCTATGCCCTTCTATTTATAAAATTTAGAAATGGTCTAAGATAAACCATGGCCATACATCTCAAGATTTAAATGTGTGGCCATGGATTAATCTAATATTTGGAATTAAATCCATAAATAGCCTCATAATGACTTGGGAGGAAGGGGCATTAATTAGGTATGGGTTCCCATAATTTAGATATTTTATGCATTTATGGCTTATGGATGCCACCCCATAGATGATGTCATTAGGTGATGCAGATATTGGGAATCAATTTACAATATTTAAATAATCAATAACCTCCATGGAAAATCCACTTAAGCTCTTGACTTGAATTAATTAGCCTTAAACAAGATTAATCAATATATGTGCAATTCTTTCAAAATTGGCCCTTAATTAATCAAAATGTTCATACAGTCATATTACTGGTTCATAATTTAACTTGGGAAGAATTGGAAGATGATGTTAGATGCATTGGAACTATATTTCTATTTATCATGTTCTCAACAAAAAATAACAAAGGTACGTGATGTTTACTAATGAATTAGAAGAAAAGAATGATCTAGAGCACAAAAAGGTGAAATCATCATTTTGACTTGAACTGAATTTATCAAAGTTAGGAATCACATAAAATGTATTGCCTTATTTAGGGATAAATTTACCTAAATTGACACTTTGTAAATGATAAGTTTGGACCATTTATTACATTTTAGTGATTTTGGCCTAATTTGGTCATTTGAGTGCAATTTGAGTAAGATTGACAATTTCAACATAAATGGTGTTAAGAATTGGATGTCTAAATTTTGCCCCAATTTGAGAAGACATAGCAAGAAAATCAGATGAAGAAAAATCTTTTCAAAGAAAAGAGTTGTCAATAAGAAAAATAAATGACCCATGATGCCCCCTCGAGAGAACATATTAGGATGAAAGAGAAGGATGGACTCTCAAAAAGAGAGGGAAAGTGAGAAATTAACCCATGGAATAGATCACATCTAGACAAGCTAATGCTTGCACACATGATTACCATCAATGAGAAAAATATAATTAGAGGTATAATGGGCCCCAAAGATAGGGGGAATGGGAAGGATTCAATCCATACATATAAGCAACACACTTTGAACGCACCCAATTTATGAGTGCAAGATGTGTGCTTACAACATTAATCAAATTTGAGACAAGTTACACACTAAAACTATGCCATCATGGGCAAAAGTGTGGAGAGATTGGAATTATAATAATAGGATAATAATGGTCTCCAAAGAGATGATAATAATAAATGCCTTAGTAGAGTAGATTTGATTGTGATAAGGCAGTTGTGCCTCAGTAGGGCTAGTTTTGATCATTGATCAAGAATAAATAATGGTTTGCCCCTATAGGGCTAGTTTGATTCTTATGGTAGGCTTAGATGGTGTGCCCCATCATGGGTAAATTAACAAGCAAAATATAGGTTAAAGTGAGTGGGTGGAAACATATATGTGATGGTGTAATGACTAGAAAACCATAAAAAACTAGGCATATGAGAATTCATAAAGTGATGAAAGAGATGAAAATAAGAAAGGGATATAACCTAAAAAATATAGGTTAAAGTGAGTGGGTGGAAACATAGATGTGATGGTGTAATGGCTAGAAAACCACAAAAAATTAGGCATATGAGAATGCAAAAAATGATGAAAGAGATGAAAATAAGAAGAGGGTGGCCGAGTTGATCTCAATATAAATTGGGTGCTACCTACATAGTCCATTTAAACCTCAAGCCAATGTAGTTCACCCAGTACTGGGATAGAATGGAATGAAGGATGAAGTAAAATTGACCAAAAATTGATTAGACTCATGATTTATGTGAAGATATGCACGTCTAAGCATAGATTCAAGTGTGAAACCTCTTGAGCCTAGTTTATGCATAGTGATCTTGAGATCTATTCATCAGAGTTGTGTTAACATTAAGACTTGAGTATAGAGCACAAAGTGTTTGCTATAGAAAAATAAATTAGGCATCATAAGTATGAAAAAATCATAATGACATTTCATTTCAATTTTACGGAGCCGGTTTAAATGTGAATACCAATAACTAAGGATAATGGTAAAATAATGACCAAGACTAGAGTTACAGATATTTACATTTAAACAAAAAATCAAAGACAAAGATAAACATAAACATAAATGATCCCAACTTAAAATCAAGATATGAACAACCAAGACTTAAGTGGGAACAAAAATGTTTAAAAATAAAAAGTAAGAACATATTAACAATATGAGATCAAGATATAAATAATCAAGATCTATGTGGACCATCAAGATGTTCTTTAACACAAAAGAGACAAGCAAAATGAAATAGGGAAATACAAGACCAAGTTGAGACAAGAAGTAATAAAATGAGAAAAAATAAATGAAGAGGTGTGAAAGCACAATAAAACACCAATAAAACTTAAATAAACACACACAAATAAAAACTAAGATAGTGCAGTTTAAATATAATTGTCCATGCACGTGCGGTAGAGGCATTAATTTCCATCACAACATAACAAAGAACAAGGACATACAATTTGTTCCCTAATTAAAGAGGAACAATGATATAATAAATGGGAGAGGATAATAAAAATAATGGGTTGGCTGAGATGACTCTAGATGTACAAGACAAGTGGACACTACCTACATAGTTTTATGGATGCATGTTTCAACATGAACTTCAAGCCAAATGTAATTCTCCTATAAAGTAGTATATAAGACATGATGATGATAAGGAATATATGATTAATTATGTATAAGAAAAGGGAAGACTTGAAACATGTGATTGGTCTTGCAAAATGACAAGTTGGTGAGATGAGATGACTTGCAAAATGACAAGCCAGTGGGACTTAATTTGCTTACAAAATGGTAAGAGCATGACACAGTAGGATAAGATGACTTATACAATGGAAATTCAATAGGATAAAATTCTTTCAAAACAAAAAGATCATGAGGATCATAATGCAAAAAAGTGTACAATAATGTCTTTTTCTTTTGGGAATCATTTTCTAATGTTTTTGGTGTTTTTGGGATAAAATATGTACAAAAAGAGACCAACTAGTCAAGGATATGCTCGTTCAAGAGTATAAGTTCAAATAACTAGCTAATATATATGTAATTACAATCATGGATATAAATAATGGACCAAATAACTAATTGATATTTCCAATAATAGCTAAATTTGGTTGCAACAACACATACTCACAAATCAGTGAGATCCAAGATCCTGAAAAGACAATAATGTTCATTTAAGAGTAGCAAATGTAATATAGAACAATGTGCAATGCAAAAATAATCTGAAGAACCATGCAGCAGAAAAAATCTTGAGCTGAAAAGGTGTTCTTGTTCACTTGTCTGTAGAATAAGCTACAAAATTTTATCCTGGCTGAATTACTTTGTAGAACTGGCATCGAAGGTATTCATAATGTTGATGAGACATAATCAGGATCATAATTGGTCAAGGGACAAAAGTGTTTGGATTACAACAAGCCCAAGACATAAAGAAAAGGGTTCTCAAAGATAAATGGCATAAGTTATGATAAAATACGTTGAGAGTACTAATGATCCAAAAAAATTCATTATCCATAGTTGTGAAAGGAAAAGGGCTCATGCAAGAGTGGTCCAAGGTAATATAAAATGGTAGGATAATATTACTTCAACACAAATTTCCCCTAATAGATCTTGTAGATAATGGTTTGAAGCTTATTCATGTGTACAACCTCTTAAGGTGTATAATGTTCATGGGTTTTGGAAGTTATTCACCATTGGGTTTAGCCATTTGATATGCCCCTGATCTATAGTTCACCATGATAACATATGGTTCTAACCAATTAGGTTGAAACTTACCTTTTTTCTTGTGTTTAACATTTGTGTTTTTTTGGTTCTCTTTTAGGAATAAATCACCAATCTCAAACTCTCAAGGGAGAATGCACTTGTTATAGCTTATCCATAATTTGTTTTAATAGGCTTGCAAGTTTTCTAGGGTAGCTTAACATTTGGCATCAAGAAGTTTTAGTTATTTCAGCCTTGAGACTGTAGTCCTCATCATCTTCAATATGTTCCAACGATACTTGCAATGATGGTAGTTAGATCTCAATTAGGATAATATCTTTTGTTCCATAGATAAGGTGGTATGGAGTGGCTCCTACTAGGGTTTGGTGACTAGTCTTGTAAGCCTAGAGGGTAGGAAAGATTTTCAAGTGCCAATTATGAATAACATCATTGAAAATCTTCTTTAAAATAACTACAATGGTTTTGTTTGATGCCTCAGCTTATCCATTGTCTTGCAAGCTATATGGAGTTGATTTCTTGTGATTGATATTGAATTTTGCACAAATAGATTTTACCTATTGGTTTACAAAAGATCCACCATTATCAAATATAAAGTAAGTTGGGATGCCATATTGATAGATGATATAGTAATGGATGAATTTGGCTATCTACTTCTTGATAACATAAGTGAGAGGAATGGCCTCAATCCACTTAGTAAAATACTCGATAGCAGTTAGGATATACTTATGTCCATCTGAAGATGTTGGGTTTATTTTCCCAATGAGATCAAGGCCCCATGTTGAGAATAACTATGTTGTTATGATCAGTTGTAGCAGTAAAGAGGGTGTGTATTAAATTTCCATGTTAATAACAAATAATGTACTTCTTTACATAATTCAAGCATAGGTCTCCATTTTTGGCCATAATAGCCTATTCTGAAGAGCTTCTTTGTTAAGACTACACCATTGGTGTGGGCCCCACACATTCCTTCATGAACCTCCCTCAATGCTAGCTTAGATTCTCCTAAATGTAAGCAATGAAGAAACATTTTATCATATCCTTTACAATAAAGCATGCTTTCAAGGAGGGTATAATGTGATAAATGGTGATGGAATAGTTTCTATTGGTTATTGGATAGGTTGGCTGGGAAAACATGGTCATGGAAGTAGTTATAAAAATCTTGGAACTAGGGTAATTCAGGTGGGGGATTAGGACCAACAATGGAACATACCCTTTCTAAATCTAATATAATATGTGAAGGCTGAAGAAGGTTTTTAATCAAAAACTGATACTCTTTAACACCATCATCAATCTATATCATGGAACCAATCATTGCCATTGCATCGACTGATCTGTTGTGGGCTCTCAAATATTTTTCAAACTATAGAGATTTAAAATGACCTTTGAGATTATCAACAATTTTCTTATAAGGAACAATCTTGTTATCTCTAGTTTGATATTTATCAGTGGTCTAATTGATGATTAATTTAGAATCACCATAAAATTTTAAGCTTTGAATATCCCATTGTATAGCAAGGTGAAGCCCTATAATTAAGGCCTCATACTCGGCCATATTGTTTGTACAATGAAATTATATATGAAATGTTTTAGGAATCATATCCCCTAGGGTGTAACCAATAATAAGTTGACTCCAGATCTATGGGATGTAAAGGATACATCAAAATATAGCTTCCATTATTCAGGTTCCCTTGGTTCTTATTTTATCACCATAATAAAATCATCTAGAAAGTTGAATTTGAGAGGTTGAGTGTCTATGATAGGGGATTTTACAAGTTGATCAGCAATAACCTACCCCTTGATTGCTTTCTAATTCTAATATTCAATGTCAAATTCACTTAAGAGCATAACCCACTTAGCCATGTATCCTTGAAGAGCTGCTTTAGACAATAGGAATTTGAGAGGGTCCACCTTGGTGATGACAATAGTTTTATTCTTTAGTATATAATTTTGTAACTTTTAGGTAGTAAACACCATAGCTAAGCACACCTTCTCAATAGGTGTATAATTATCTTCATAAGACACTAGAGTGTGGCTTGAATAGTATACCACATGTTCTTTACCTTGATCATCATGTTGGGCCAAAAGTGCCCCCAGTGCATACTTTGTTATTGATATGTAAAGAAGTAGTGGTCATCTAGGTGTTGGTGATCTTAAGACTGTTGAATTGTCCAAGTACATCTTGAGTTTTGAAAATGCTATCTAACAATCTTCATCCCATTGAAAAGTTACCCCTTTCTTCAAAATATGGGTAAATAGGTGGCACTTATCTACCAATTGAGAAATGAACCTACATATAGATTGAATTTTTCCTTCTAGGCTTTGCAGTTGTTTAATATTATTTGGTAGAGGCATATCCACAATAGCCTTGAATTTTGTAGGGTCAACTTTGATCCCTCTTTGTGATACAATGAAACCTAGTAGTTTCCCTGAAGTGACTCCAAAGACACATTTCTTAGGATTCAGGAGGACTTTATATTCATGAAGCCTCTCAAAGATTCTTCATAGAATGCCAAGATGTCTATCTCTTATTCTTGATTTTTATAGCATATCATAAACATAGTCCTAACAATATTGTGCATCATGTCATGGAAGATGATATTTATGGCATGATGATATGTGGCTCTAACATTATTTAAGCCAAATTGCATGACTTGGTAATAGAATGTTCCCCACATAGTGGTGAATGTAATATTGTGTTAATATTCTTGGGCTATCTTGATTTGGTTGTATCTATAAAATCCATCCATTAAGAATAACATCTCATACCCAATATTTGAGGTGATAATCATGTCGATGTTAAGTAGATGAAAATCATCTTTGGGGCACACTTTGTTGATATCTCTAAAATTAGTATAAATATGTATACCTAGGGTATTTTTATTTATGAAGACTATATTTGAGATCCATTCAGAATAATCTAGTGACCTAATAAAACATGCTCTTAACAACTTTTCCAGTTTTGATTTAACCAATAGGGTGATGCGTGGATGCATCTTCCTTAATTTTTGCTTACTTGGTTTAGCATCAGGATGGATAACAAGGTGATGCATAACCAAATATGGGTCCAAGCCTAGCATGTCAGAGTATGCCCATGCAAAAATATCAATATAATCCCTTAGGAGGGATATAATTTGTTCATGTTCTACTTCAATAAGGTAAGCTCCAAGATAAATAATTTTGGGATCCTCATAGGTTCCCAAATTCACTTATTTTGTGCTCTCCATGATGAGTGTGGATCCATCTTATAAAATTGTAGGCAAGGTATGATCGTGATCATATTTTGTTGATACATCTTATTATTCCTCCCAAAGATCTAGATAGTGTGATGAATTAGAATCCACCATCTTAGGTAAAGGCCAAGTAGCAAAAACCTCTAGAAACTCAAGAGATAGATGCTCAAACATTTGTTGGTGTTCTAAAGAGATGCTTATACTGGTTATAAAACTTAGACTATATGGACCTTCTACATCTGGAGGGGATGAGCAAACTTTCCCACTTGAGAGTGCCTGAAATAGGTTTTCACTCAGAGGCTTATCTTTTTCTTTGCTTTATCCCTAGTAAATGAGTACCTCAAAGAGGTTTTCATCTAAAGATCTCGATGTTTCATTTTTACTGTGACCAATAAAGTTTACCTACTCTCCAAAGTAGGCAAAAGGATCTAACAAAAAATTCAAACGTTATTTGTGATCGCCAATGGACAATCCATCTCATAGGCCCATGTATTCTACAATTGATTATTTATTTTTAAACTCATCGAGTTGTATGACAAAATTTTGTTGGTCCCAATCAATGAGTTTGGGATGGCAAAGGCATAAGGAACAATGATGGTTTGCTTCAGGATGGGAAGCTCCAATGGTAAAAATATGGTGTTTTACTTTAGGATGGGAAGCTCCAATAGTTAAGGTCAGAATGGCATTAGAATCAAATAGATCGGTGTCATTAAGCTCATCAAAAAGGCTATAATGGGACATTGTGTCATTATGAGGAGTCTCATCACTAGTCAATTCAAAAGAATCACTATTTAAAGTTATGAGGTCACCTCAGGCGGTATAAATCTTAGACCATGATTTAAATTAGGTACTCTAGCTAATAAGGGTTCCAAGATTCCTTGTGATTGTAGGCCAACACCTTTTCTTGTATAATCAAGATGATCTATGACTTGATTAGGGACTAGATACTTTGGATTTTTAAATCAATCAGCAAGACCTTCAGAATATAACTAGTCTCCCTCGATAAAAGCCTCTCAATCTTTCTTTGGTGAAATAGCAAGTACAAAAACCATAGGTGGATTTCAATGCTTATTCTTCAATTTCCAAATCATGTTAGGTCCATTAGGATTCTTTGAAGGTTTAGGCTTACCAAATTTTTTTGGTGTTTTAGGCAACTTTGTAACATGGAAGGCATCCTTAAGACTATTCATGGAAATTTCCCACATCTTTAATAACAACCTACTTCACAATAGCTACCAGAAATGGATTAGTAAAAGTGGAAATAAGATCAGTAGGGTTGATATTGTTGGATGGAGGTGTATGTGAAACTATATCCTTGTTCTTATTCATAATGAATTCATAACCTAGATAATAGTTATAATTGTAAAATTGGGCCTTAAGATGTTTGCAATACTCATAAGGTTGTTGATCGATGAGAATAATAACCTTGATCCCATCATGGGGAAACTTAAGGCATTGATGTAGGGTGGAGGGAATGGCCTATACTTCATGGATCCAAGGATGACTAAGATGTATGTTATAAATCAATTTAATGTCCATAATATGAAGTAATGTGTTATGTGAAACAGACCCAACAATGATTTTCAACCAAATAGTACCAGTGGACTCCCTTTCAGCATTGTCGTAAGCCTTGATGGTAATCATCTCCTATTGAATGTCTTTCATAGTGTAGCCCAATCTTTGTACCAACTTAAGAGATGTGATGTTCATCCCCAAACCATTATCTATAAGAACACACTTTATCTTATGGTTTTCAATGATTATTCAATATACAGTGGGTTATTGTGGCTTGGTCCAAGTGTAGACATGTCTTTTTGATAAAAAAATTACATGAATAAATGAAGATAAATGTCCCATAAGGTTATGGAACTGTTCAAGCTTTATATCATTAAGAACAATGGATTTTTCTAAAATATTGTCAAGATAGTTTTATGGACTTTAGACGTCCACAAGAGATCCAAAATAGAAATCTATGCAGGGGGTTTGCTCAACTGGTTTGATAGATTATAAGTATTTTTAACATTGGGATGAGATGGATTAGCTTTGCCTAGGATAGTATTCATATTTGAATCCATTGGTGTAATGTTCACATTGGGATCTATGGAAGAAGTAAAAAAAGGGCCCTAGAGAGTAAGTCACAAGTGTCTAGTTGTGACTGTGCAACCTAGAGGTGGTGGGGAGCCAGTATAATCAGAAGATGAAGGCAAAGGGACTTTGAGGGTGACTTGTGGGCATCTAGTTGCATTTCTAAAATTTTGAGTTGGCAAGGAGCCATTATAATTAGGAGGGGCTTGTCTAGAAATAGTAACCCATGCAAATGGAGTCTCAATAGAATTATGTGAACTCAATGTAGTATCACTAGAGAGATGGTATTGACCCTATAATGATGGGTCATGTACTATGATGACTACAAGATGGTTCACATGGTTTGACAATAACAGTGGCAATATGGGCTATAAAAATGCATCCCATAGTATTTTTATAGTCATAAGGCATGTTGTTGTAACCCACATTGTTAGTATGGGTATTATGATCATGATTATGCTCATGTTGATAATGATTTTGACCCTAATTCTAGTTATAATTCTACCTCTGTCCTTGGTTTTATCATTGGTTTTGGTTGTTCTTTGGTGGCAGTTGATTATGTCAAGGAAAGGGGTCTTTGTAGATTCCCATATCTTAATTTATGTCCTATTTAGGGGCCAATTTAATCTTAAATTTGACACTTTCAATGACGTCTTCAATAATTTGTCACAATTGGATGCAACAATAAGCATTGTGACCAATAAGATACTGAAAGTTGCACCATTCATTCTCTTTATACCAATCTGGTTTCAGTTGATCTTGAGTAAATGTCCTTGGTACTGGCCATACAATTAGGTTAGCTATTACGATATTTTAGAACACTATTTTTATTGGCTCTCCTAATTCACTAAAGACCCTAAAATTTCCATGGTTTGTTCTTTGTGGAGGTTGTCTCTACAAATTAAGTGGTGGGTTAGGGGGAGCTAATTGTACATTTGAGGCTGGTGGAGCCTGCACTATTTGTATGTGCCTTGTTTCTATCACCCCATTTCCAACCATGTTCTTATTCTTGTTAAAACCTTTAGGCTTATCTTGTGTAATTATTTTACTATAATATGGGGTTTGATTTGACATTTGACCCTATGCAAAAATCTTGACAAGGTGTAGACACTAAAAAATTGCACACTCAGTTATAGTCATCAAAGTTTCTTGATAATCCCTTTTACACTTAAATCATCAAGATGACCTAGTTTTATCTAACCCATTCATCTAACTTATCCCAACTCACCTTGAGTCCAAGTTATCTAAACTTAGTTAACTCAACTCACTTTTTCTAGCTAACACCCTTTGACCCTTTTCAAACCCACTTCTGCTTGACACCTCGACCACTAACGGTTATGGGTAACCATCGAAGGTTACACTAACCATTGATGGTTAGGTCCCTAAGATAGTAACACATCATAATCTATTTTTTAGGTAATCATGAATAAAATTTAATACTTTTCTCTGCCTCATCCTCTAACACATCATAAACATCTCGTAACCTACAATCTTATCTTCTTACTCCATCACCTTTTTGCTTATAAAAGGAAGTGAACAAGAGGATAAATGGATCCAAAAAGACATATCCAAATTTTATATTTAGGCTATCTTCATACAGGTATTCAAGTCTTCCAATCATTCAAAGATTCTTCATGTAGGTTTCTTTAGCATCCACCAACCCTAACCTCTAGCAAATTTCTTCTAGCTCTCCTTTACATATTGTTATGATATTGAAATCATTTAAGATTAGGTAAGGTATTCATTTGTACTTATTCATTATATTTGGATATCTCTATCAGGATCCTCCTCCTTACACCCTTCCCATCTCATTTTAGATACTTTAGACCATCTACCCTTAGATCTTATCATTATCAGATCTCGAACATAGTTGTACCCTCAACTATACCATATCTAAGCATTCTAGTGTATGTTCTAAGCATTCTTAGTCCCATCACGTAACCATCAATGGTTACCCCTAACCAACGATGATTACTTATAACCACTGATGGTTATCCCTCTAACCTAAGACCCTCATTTTCTACCATTTAACTAAACCCTTGACTAGGCCCTATTTTCCCTTTTTCTACACCAGGCTAGACTAGAACAGAATAGGACATTCATTTAGTAAATTAGAATCTCTTTGTTGGTTTATTAGATCTTTAGCTTACATTAGCAAAGTATTCATCTTGTTTAATTTTGTGTATGCTTTCTTTCATTCATCTACTTTTAGCATTAACTTATTTTACGGGTGTGGATTGGTATCCTCCATAGATAACTCATGCTTTCTTGGATCTAGCATGAACTAGGCAATCCAACCTTCCTCTTTGTCTAACAAATAAGCTTTATTTGAGTGCTTTATTATGTAGGTCATCTTCCCCTAGCCAAATAAGAGTTCTCCACCTCATCTGGTTCATGCACGTATTTCTACTAGGTTTTTCTGCCATTTCTATTTTACCCTTTTCCATAGCTTTTATCTCTTTATTTCTTCTTAGTCATAAAAGTGAAAATTCTATTTTAAACATTTTGGCATGCCCGGTGGGACCCTAGTTCCCTTTCTTATTATTGGGGGGCCTAGTTCCCTTTCTTCTTTATTGTATGCTCATTGAACAAAATTTGACCATTTCTTTTTGGGTATAAAATAAATTTCTACATTCATGGTTTACTTGCTTGATTTTGCTCACCTAGTTAATTAAAGAATCATGAATTAATTGTATCAAACTTATGTTACACAACCAAACCACTCACACAAAAACAAACATCATAACATACTTGAGATAAGGCCCATTGGAATTTCATCACCCATTGGATCACCTTACCCTTTTTGGTGATCCTAATTGGATTTCATCACCAAGGGGAGGACCCACTCTATTCTCTAGTAGAGTATAAACTCTAGACAAATATTATATATTGGCTAAGTGTCCCAACTCAGCTTTAGGTTTGTGAAGTGTGAAGAACAAGCCCCTAATACCAAGCCACATACATGGTTTAGTACAGATTCTTTTTTAGCACCATAACAAACCTAAAACCATCCTTAGCTTACTCTTTTAGTACCTGGTTCACAATCCAAACTTATTTCACACTCTCTAAGGCATAAGCCAAAAGTGATTTTAAAATGAATCCTAGGATTATTTGTGCTTTTAGTTTGTGTCTTGTTTTCTTTCAACTTTTCTTTTCTTGATCATTATTTAAGGTGAGAGGTTCATTATTCTTTTCCAATTCCTCACATGGTTTTTACTATATAACAGTTGAGGAATCAAACCCATCAAACATCCCCTACCTCTTCTTTATCATCATCTATGGGGTATAATTTAGAGGTTGAGGGTTCTCCTCATCATTCTCCCCCACCTACCATGCCTTAGATTGTTGTTGAGGGTAATGTTGATTTCACCACTTTCCTTGACAATAACCCCATTGCCCTTTAACACTATCTTAACACTTTAGCTCATCATACCTCAATTTCTTTGGTTATTTCCATGGATCTTCCTTTAGGCATGCTTCATGAGCTTATAGTGGGTGTTACTTTTACCCAACTCTTAGTTACCCAAGCTTCTTCTTCTACCCATAACCCATTTTCTACCACCACCCAAATCTAATCCAATATTCCAACCTATAATCAAACACCCCCTACACCAACCCACACGTCTAATGTAGAGGTAACCCAACCTCTTGTTACTTATCCCACACCCACCTTAGGGGTAACTTCTACCCCTCTTTCCACCATTCCTTCCACCATCACCACCCAACCAACTTATACCCATCTCCAAAACTTGGTACTTTCTATACCTCAAACTATTCCACCCATAACACATGAGTTACTACTCAAACTCAACCCCAATCCACTCACACATCCATACCTCTAACTATAATAACCTCTCAACAAATTCCCACAACCTCTTATTAATATTTTCCTAATCCAAAAGGTCACATATCCACTTCAACTCAATCTTATGTACCCATGAATCCTTATGGGGCACCATCTCAACATTTTATGACCACCTACCCATATATAAAATATTCACAACCTCCTTATCAATATGTTGCATCTACCATACCTCAACCCAACCTATCCTGCAATATTCCCTCTACCCAACCTCAAATTGACTTGGTCAAGATGTTAATTGATAAAATGACCAATCTCGAATCATTCATCTCAGGAACTCATAACCTTCTCTCTTAGGACTAAATATGTAATGAACCTATCCGCCCATCCATCCTTATCTGATCCTATCCTTCTCAATGGGAATTGCCTAAGTTTTAAAAATTTCAAGGAAAAGAGGACCCACAATAACATTTGAAGGCATTTTTCCATTTGTGCTATTTAATTATACATGATGATGCCCTCCTTCAAAGTTTCCCCATGTCTTTGACATGACCCACTCTTGATCAATATAGTGCTCTCACCAAGCATTCCATCTTTGCTTTCTACCAACTTGCCCAAATATTTTTAGAGCACTTTTCAACGAACATATCTAAAAGGGTTTCCATAACCAACCTTTAATCCATTAAGCAATTCGATGATGAATCAGTTACCAATTTTGTTGCTATATGGAGGGGTATTATAAAACAACTTTATTTCTCATTACCACAAGATGAATTGATTGAGCTCTTTTTATGAGGTTATGCCAAACACATTTAACCCACTCTCAAATTTCAAAATTTAAAAACTTTTGATGAGGCCTTTACCATGGCACAAAAATTAGAAATCTGATCTATCAAGGAAGGAAAATTAAAAGTTTGGAATAATAATTCCACCTTTAAATCTAATGATCCTTTCTCATCATCAAAACCCACCAATCAATCCAAACCTTCTAAATATAAGGAATCCACCAACTTGATTGTTCTCAAAACTACTTCACCTCCAACTATCAACCAATCCAACCCCTTAACCAATTCCTCTTACTATTTCAAATAACCCAACCCAAATAAAATCTGTGGACCTGTAGAACAATATACTCCTATTGGAAAATCTTACGCTTTAGTTTTGGAGAAAATCCTCAAAGAAAACATCATACAACTTCCACCCATAAAACCTCCTCAATAATTTGACACTACTCACCCACACCTAGTTGGTATAATGAAAATGATTCATGTGTATATCATCGTGTTATTAGACATGATGTTATTAGGTGTAATACCTTAGAAATTATTATCCAAAACATGATTGAAAAAAGGGAACTCATATTTGACAATCCCAATACATCCCCTAACCAATCCCTTAATATTTTTCATAAACCATTTCCAAACCATACATCCTCTACCAACTATAATGAAAACCAACCTGAATCATCTCAGACACATGACGTCAATATGGTTGATACAATCATTGATGAACCCTTTGTTGAGGAAAACACCTCACCCTCCATTTCATCTGTCCCACTCATTGAAGTGACCAACTCACCAACCCTTCCTTTGGGCATCCAAACTGAGGAAACTACCTCACCCTCCTCCTCATTCAATAAAACCATCAACTTACTCATACCTCCTTTACAAAAACCAAAGGAGGCAATCAGTACTTCAACCACCTCTTCACCTATTTCTTCACCCATGGAGGATAACTCACCTATCATTCCTTTAGAGGTTCAACCAACAGAAGAAACCATATCCATCCCCTCACTTAAACCTATCAGATCTATCATTAAACAACCCAACCTCTCTTTTGAAACCACTCCAAAATAGGAAACCTCTTCACCTACACCTTCCATGGTAGAATAATCCTCCCAAAATTTATAACCCTCTCCCAAAAACATTCCCTCACCTCCACTTAAAGGCTTAATCTTTGAAACTAAGGATAAAAAAACTAAGCCCCTCTACAAACCTTTTTTTAGATTGGTTCAAAATCTGGCATTCACCTCTTAACCTAACCTAAATAGAGACACTTTTTGGCATCATTTAGGTCTACCTTATCAAAGCAAACCCAAACATTTGACCACACTTCCTTCAACCTATAAACTCATCATACCTCTAACCAACCCTTCTCCTTCCATGACTCTAAAAGAACCTTCCAACCTTCCTCCACTCTAAATTCAAAAATTATCATCTACCCCTCAAACTAAACCCATCATATCCAAAAACAAGCCCATAAAAAACCTAGGGATACTTCATTCTCCCAATATTATTCATCCACCTTTGAATTTGGACTTGACCCCTGCTAAACTAACAAAACAAACACTCACCAAACCCATCAAAAGGATCAAACCAATCAAGTCTCCACCTTGAGCTAGACCCATACCACCTCCTTCTACCTTACCTTCTATCTTTGGACTTCATCCCTCAACTCTCCCTATTCCATATTCCCTATCTCCCCATCTTTCACTCTTTTCCTCACCTACATCTACCAAATCATCAACCTCATTATCCACATTTCTAGATAAACTTCCCCTCACTACTCTCCCACCTATAACCAAACAATCACCGTCAATTTTTAAATCCTCCACAAAGCTAACCCCAACTACATAAGCCCAACCTAAACCATTCACAAAAACTTTTCAATCATCTTCAAAATCCATGGTGAGACCTCCTCCAAAAGGGATTCCCACTCTACCTCCTCAAACCAAAACCTTGGCACCCTCAACACCTTTGACTGAATCCTATTCAACCATATTTCAAAGGTTTTTGAAAACTTTATCTATCCACTTACCACCCATATAACCATTTTACGCTTTTAATAAATTTGACCACTCACGTCCTACACCATCTTGGTTTAATGACCAATTAATTTATGCCTATTAGATAACACTTGGACATGATACAAAAAGCTATAAAGCTCTTCAAGCCCTTATCCATAACTTGATGGATGAGGATAATCTATTATCAGGTGAACCACCTCTTAGGCCATTACCAAATCAACCATCCATTCCACTCTTCCAGACCATACCCTCTCCCACACTCTCATCTAAAAGTGAGGAAGAACCGGAGCAACCACCTAGTCTAACACCTTCTCTTACCCATACTATCCACATGGTTACCTGATCTAAGGCCCAAAAAAAAGGTAAGGAAAAAGTTAAAGTATTCATCCCTTGGATGTACCCTTCCAATTCTCAACCTACCAACCAACCTCACATACCCTCACCTTTACCCACACCATCACCAAAACCCAAGATATCCATTTTGGGTGACCCTTACTCAAACCCATCTAAATCCATACAATGTGTAGTGCATAATAAACTTTAAAAAACTCTGATAAAGTTGTCCCTATATGAACTTATTAACACGTCACCCCATCATTTCCAAGCACTCATTCAGACCCTCCAATCTTTTGAGGTTCAACCACATGATCCTCACCTCTAGTCGCCTTTATTGGTGCTCTTCACCGTTCTAACCTCAACACATTTTAGGATTCTAAGATTCCATCTGTCCATCTTAAGGATCCTAATCCTCCCTTGTTTATCACCACATACATCAACCAAACCCACTTTAAAAGGGTGATGGTTGATGGAGGAGCTAGTATCAACATTATCTCCTTGAATACTTATGACCAACTGCAACTACCCAAGAACATAATGTCTGAAACTGTAGTGGTCCTTCACTCTTTCAATGACACCATGGCCACTAATTTAGGCATGATCAGCCTTCACATCTATTTCAGACCTCACACTATTCATGAACTCTTCTATGTTATAGAGGGTGAATTTTAATACAACATTTTACTTGGATGCACTTAGATTTGGGCCATAATTTGTGTCCCTTCCACCTTACACCAATGTGTCAAATTTGAGAATGTGGGTCAAGTCATTACCATCAAAGCTGATATAATCCCCTTCAGTTCATGCAATATGACCTATCATCCAAATGATGTCCTTATTCCTACCTCATCCACTTCACCATCCACTAGCAACACTTCCACCACTACCCATGATGAAGCTTCAACAAGCTCATTCATTACTTCATCTTAAATTCTTATAGATGACCCCTCGGAACTGACATTCCAATGTCTCTCATTGGGATAATACCATATTTTAGATTTGGATGCTTTTCCCACTCCTCAAGACTATGGGAGCCTCATCCATGATCCCAACTATGACCCCAACATTGGTGCCATCATTCCTTTCAAGATCCCCAACTATCAAACCAACTTCATCTATAGTGGACTTGATCATCCACTTGTTTTTCCCACTATTACCTCTTCCACCAAACCATTTACCACAAACTTCTCATACCTTGACAAACCAGCATTTACCAAACTATATTTTCATAGGTGTGCTTGGAAAGGATTCAGTCTTAGCCTTTATGAACATAGACCCCATGAACTACCCATGATCAAAACTCAAAAGCCTCAGGAGTCCTTCGACCTTGGGTTTGAACCCCCTGAATAACCTACCAATTCACTTAAACCTATCTCCAACATTGAGGATGAAACCCATTCCTCACCATCCCATTTCCCTTCCAAGTCTGAGGACTTTGAGGTCATTCCTCCTAAAAATTTTTTTATCAACCCTATTAATTTGGGCCCCTTGGTTTATAAAAAGGATGGCCAAACTAAAACCCTTCCTTTCATCCATTCTAACATGATCAAACATGATTCTCCTACCATACATACCATTCAAAAATAATATGATGATTTTATTCTCACCTCCTTTGGTGTAGACAATTCTTCTATCCATAAATCTCTTCCTCTTGAGAAGTAGACCATGTTGAATGAATCTACCATCGATGTCAATTTGGGTACTCAGGATAATCCCCACATAGTCAAAATCAGTCAATCCTTAGATTTTGGGGAGAAATGAGATTTTCCTTCCTTTACGATTATAGAATTGTATTTTCTTGGTCTTATAAGGACATTCCAGGAATTGACCCCTCTATTTCCATCCATAACATTATCACCTATCCTGACACCAAACCCATGCATTAAAATCTTTGTAGGATGCATCCTCACATCACACTTCTTGTAAAAGAGGAGCTATATCATCTCTTATCTATAGACTTCATCCAACCCATAGAATATCCTCAATGGGTTTCTAACATTGTCCCTATCACCAAACCCAAGGGGGGTTTCACCTCTGCCTTGAATTTTGTGACCTTAACCTTGCTGTTCCAAAGGATGACTTTACTTTTCCTAGCATCAACCAACTTTTTGACCTTAATGTTGGCCATGAAATGCTATCTCTTATGTATAGTTTCTTAGGATACAATCAAATCTTAATTTCCCCCAAGGATTAACATAAAACCTCTTTCTTCACCCCATGGGGAACCTTTTGCTATAGGGTCATGCCCTTCAGTTTGAAGAATGTTGGGACAACCTACCAGTGTGTCATGACTTAAATCTTCCATGACCTCATTCATAAAATTATTGAGGATTATGTGGATGATCTCCTTATAAAATATAAACATCACAAGGACCACCTAGCTATTCTCACCATCATATTCAAATGCCTCATCCATTTTCATGTCAGACTAAATCCCAAAAAAAATATTTTTGGGGTCCTATCTGAAAAAATCCTTGGCTTCATCATCTCTCTTTGAGTAATCAAAGTAGACCCTACCAAAGTCTAATCCATCCTCGAGATTCCACCTCCAAACCACCTTAAACAACTCTATAGCCTACAAGTCAAACTCTAATCCATCCACTATTTCATCTCTCAATTATTTGATAGATGTCAACCTTTTCACCATCTACTCAAGAAAGACACTTCTTTTAAGTGGACTAAAAATTGTCAACATGCCTTTGATTTGCTTGAATAATACCTTATTTCTTCACTAGTTCTCACCCTTCCTAAGGAGGATCAACCCTTCTACCTCTATATATCCACCACTAACCATTCCCTAGGGACAATGCTTACACATCAAGATGAACAAAATAAGGAACAGGTTGTCTACTATATCAATCAAACACTTATAGAGTATGAGACTTGATACCCCCATACTGATAAGCTTTGCCTTGCCCCTCATCTTCATAGCTACCAAAATTCATCACTACCTCCTCAATCATAAAACCTACGTCATCACCAAAACTAACCCCCTCAAGTATATGCACTTTAAACCATACCAAAACTAGTGTATGGATAAGTGGCTCATGTTCCTTGCTGAGTTTGACCTTGAGTTCTTCCAGTATAAGTAAATCAAAGGGCAAGCCATTGCTGACCAATTGGCTAAATATCCTTTACCATACAACACCTTCCTCTTACATTTTTGAATGAATCTATTATGATTCTATCTCAAGAAGACATCACATATCAAATGACCCTATTCTTCAATGGTTTGAAATGCCAACATGGTGGGGGTACTGGTGTTGTTCTCATTCCCTTTTATGGAGAACCCATTCCTCTTTCTTTCAAACTCGACTATGAGTGTACCAAACAACATGGATGACTATGAAGCCCTAGTGATAGGCCTCCAAACCACCTTAGCCTTGGGAGTCAAAACCATTATTGTCTTCGATGATTCCCAACTTGTCATCAAGCAAGGTAATGGTTCCTACCAATGTAAAAATGACATCCTATAAAAGTATAAATAATTAGCTGATGTACTCTTGGCATCATTTGACCATTATTCTATCCAATCTATTCCATGATCCAACAATAATTTTATGGATATAATGGCTTCCCTTGATTCCCAAATCCAAACTCAACCTACCACTTCAAAATTTTTTGTCACCATTCACCATTTCATCACACCCTCATATATCTACTTTGACCTTCCTACCATTTTTAATATGGAAGAATCTACCTTAAAAACTTAGTATCAACAAACCTCCAACTACCTCAATCTCAATGTAGTTCTTCCTAACCTCTCTAGGAATGCCCGATGAGCCTTCATCCAAACCATTTCTCATTATACCATCTTAGGAGGAATACTCTATAAATGTGGTTTTGATGGATTTCTTCTCCATTGTCTTCATGGTCATGAGGCCTCTCATGCTATCAAATAAACCCATGATGGAATATGTGGTGGACATTTTAGTGACCTAGTTGACACTAAACGTCTCCTTTGCCTTGGATATGATTGGCCCACCCTTAATCAAGACTACTGTGACTATGTAAAGAAGTGTGTTAAATGTCAACAACATGCTAATTTGCATCACACACCTTTACATGGACTTCAAACATCCAAATACCTTTGGATTTTCTCACAATGGGTATTGGACCTCATTGGATAATCAAACCTCATTCTTCATAACATCAACACTCTATCATCACTGCTACCGAATACTTTACTAAGTGGGTAGAGGTTATTCCACTTATTTCCACCAAAGCTAAAAATATCATTGAATTCATCAACCACCATATCATCTATCATTTTGGTGTTCCCCATAAGATCATCACTGACAATGGTAAATCTTTCAAAAATAAGCAATTTCAAGCTCTTTATGATGCCTTTGGCATCAAACTTAGCTTTTCCTCACCTTACTATCCACAAAAAAGACAAGCTGAGGCTTCCAATAAAATTTTGAATAAAATGCTAACCAAAGTCATCAATGCTTTAGGCCAAGATTGGCACTTTCATATCCCCTTCACTTTATGGGCCTATTACACCAGCATTTGAACCTCTATAGGTGTTACCTCTTTCTCCCTTGTCTTTAGATCAAAGGTAGTATTGCCTCTTGAAGTAAAAATTCCTTCTCTTCACATATCATTGCAAGACATTATTTTTGAAAGTGACTATCATCAAGAATGTTTATCCCAACTGGAGCTACTTGATGAACATCACCTCGTAGCCCTTATCCACCTTCATGTTTACCAAGAGTACATTATGCGTGCCTATAAAAAAAAATCTGAGAGAGTGAGAATTCAAAATAAGAGATATCATCCTCAAAGAGAACCAACATATCACTAACATGGAGAAAAGAAAAAGAGGAAAGTTTTCCTTTAATTGGCTTGGACCCTACATCATCACCCATAAGTATAGATTAGGATATTATCATTTATCCTCCCTCGAAGGCAAACTAGAACTTGATCCTCTTAATGCTTCACATCTGTGTCCTTTCTTCTGTTAAAATAAGGATCTAAATCACCTTCTTGTCTAAATATCATCCCTTGATTCATGATATTTTCTACCCTCACACTCCTTTTTTCCTCTACTTTTAATGACAACTCGATTAAAAGAAAACCATGTGATTATCTGTAACAACTTTTACCCAATCTTAAATATGGGTACCCCAGCTCTACCCATAACATGGTTCTCATGGATACTTTTTGTCTTTTATGAGATGAAATCCCATGGTCTTTTATCTCTTAAAACCCATTCCTTTCCACCCTCCACTACCTTCTTGTGCTAAAATGTTTCCCTCATAAAGGTACAACTTTAAGCCTTATTAGACTTGTACATGTCTAAAAATAGCATTCAAACTATTTAGGATACAAAAATATATCATTTGGGTCACAAAATTTCTAGCGTTATATAGACTACTCCCTTGAAGGATAGTTACCTCATTTCTTGAACATTGCTTAAAAGATAGACTGCTCCTTTGAAGGATGGCTACCAAAAATTAGAAACTTAGACCAGTCCCTCGAAGGATGGCTAAGTAAAATATATATCAAAAGTAACTCCTTAAATATTCCCACATCAATAAATTTCACAAGCTTCTCAAAAATGAAAAAAAAAAAATCACAAATAGACCTTTTCCCAAAAACAAAATAAACATCTCAATAAAGCTACAATCAACTTTCCCTTCAGTAGACTTCTCGCATTGATCAGTCTACATCATGCATAAGACATGGACTTGTCTAAATTTGGTTCTTAGGTCTCCTATAGAAGGGGAAAGCCTACCCATATAAGGTTATCTTCTCTATTTACCCATCTACCATTCACTTACCACATATTCCCCTTCTTCTATTCTCTATGAATCAAGGGATTTTGAACTTACTGGACTCAAGATGATCAAGACACAATTTTATCAACCAAAGTATGCTTATGTGAAGTATTCAATAGGATAACATTCACTAAGCCCCAAATAACTTTGGTGATGTTTTTTCAATCTTTACCAACAAAAAGGCATCATCTTTCTTTTCTTTCCCCTCTATTATTGACTATTGGAATCATGCATCTCCTCACCCCCAAACCAAACAAGACCTCTATCTTTGAGATTCCTTCTCCATAACTTAGTTCTTAGAGAATATTACTCTCCACCCCTTTATCAACCCAATTTCTTTAATTGGAACCAACACTACCTTTACCCAAACCTAGACCATATGGTATGTCAAATTGGGGAAACTCATTTAAAAACCACCTTGACCTATTTGTGGAATTTCTTTCCCTAGGATTTTTGGAAATTACTTGTCTCCTTCTTCCTTCCTCTTCTAACAATCATCTAATCAAAACCAGAACTACATACGGCCTAAAGTTTTTTTTGGATCCTATGTCCACAAAATTATGTAGGTAACATTTATTTGTCTAGTGCAAATTGGAGTCAGCTCAGTCACCCTCTTTCTAACATACCCTTCACCTAACTATTGATAATTATCTTTCTACCCAACTTTTACCCTCTACCATTTGGAGATATCATTTTTCCATCCTTTTTTGACCTTTTGGGAGACATCATTTCTCCATCTTCCCCACTTGGGATAACTACATTTGGCCTAAAGTTTTTTTTGTATACTATGTCTATGGAACTATGTAGGTAGCATTCATTTGCCTAGTGCATTTAGAGTCAGCTCAACAATTCCCTTTCTTTTCAACCATCAACAATTGAACATTATCCTTGAACCATATCACCACATCCATATCAAATGTTGACCATTTTGACCAAAACCATTCACATCTTTTGTTAAGACTTTGTTGTGGTCTTTTTGACTACATCAAATGAATTTACCATGTTGAACATTTAAACATTTTGCACTTCATGCATGACCATAACATTAGAGTCCTCCATGGGATTCTTCTGATTTTAGATACCCACACATGAGATCACTTTTGAATTCATATACCCCCATGGACATCAATCTATTTTTCTTAGAAGGCTAATAAGTGTACCCAACCATCAAAATATGGTCATGTGGTCCATTGGTCACCTGTCTTCTTAATGTTGATCTTATTTTTTCAACATTGGCATCCTTAGTCTTTGCATGATCTTGGATATCACATCTTTATCATATATTGTGTGTATGTTTTCATTACAAATTCCTAACTTTGAACCACCCTCTTGTCACTCACCTTTATGACTAACCATACACCATTCATCAAACCTTCACCTAATTTGGCCTTTCCTCATCATCTCCCAGTTTGAGGGGGAAATCCTCCCATACTTGGGGAAAATCGATCTTTAAACAACCTTTAACAACATGATCTATTTTTGTTTTGCAGCTTATAGATACAAATCACATAACAAAAAGGGGAAAATTGTAGACACTAAAAAAATGCATACTTGATTCTAGTCATTAAATTTATTTGATCATCCCTTTTACACTTAAAACATCAAAATGACCTATTTTTATCTAATCCATTCATCTAACTTATCCCAACTCACCTTGAGTCCAAGTTAGCTAAACTTAGCTAAATCAATTCACTTTCTAGCTAACACCTTTTATCCACCCTTTGACCCTCTTCAAACCCACTTCTACTTGATACCTCAACCACCAATGGTTAGGGGTAACCGTCGATGGTTACCTTAACCATCAACAGTTAGATCCTTGAGCTGGTAAGACATCATCAGCTATTCTTGAGGCAATTAGAAACAAAATTTAATACTTATCTCTACCTCATCCTCTAACACATCCTGAACACCTCATAACCTACAATCTTATCTTCTTACTCCATCACCTTATGCTTATAAAAGGAAGTGAGAAAGAGGATAAATGGATCCACAAAGACATCCAAATTCTACATTCAGGCTATCTTCATAGAGGTATTCAAGTCTACTAGGAATTTGAAGATTCTTCACATAGGTTTCTCTAATAGCCACCAACCTAAACCTATGGTGAATTTCTTCTAGCTCTCCTTTACATACTATTATGTTATCAAAATCATTTTAGATTAGGTAAGCTATTCATTTGTCTTTTTTCATTCTATTTGGATATCTCTATCAGGATCCTCCTCCTTACACCCTCCCATCTCATTTTAGTTACTTTAGACCTTCTACCTTTTCATCCTATCATTATTAGATCTTGAACATACTTGTACCCTTAGCTATACTAGATTTGAGCATTCTCATGTACATTCTAATCATTCCCAATCCCATCAGGTAACTACCAATGGTTACCCCTAACCAGTGATGATTACCCATAACCACTGATGATTAGCTCTAAGACCCAAGACCCACATTTTCTACCATTTAACCAAACCCTTGACTAGACCCTATTTTCCCTTTTTTTATACTAGGCTAGACCAAAATAGACCCCAAAAAAATAGGACATTCATTTAGTAAATTAGCATCTCTTTTGTTGGTTTATTAGATCTTTAGCTTACATTAGCAAAGTATTCATCTTATTTAATTTTGTGTATGCTTGCTTTAATTCATCTACTTTCAGCATTAACTTATTTTATGGGTGTAGATTGATAGCCTCCATAGATAGCTCACGCTTTCTTGGATCTAGTACCAGCTAGGCAATCCACCCTTCCTCCTTGTCTAACAAATAAGCTTGCTTTGAGTGATTTATTATAATGGTCATCTTCCCCTAGCCAAAGAATATTTCTCCACCTCACCTGGTTCACATGTGCATTTCTACCATTTCTATTTTACCCTTTTCCATAGCTTTTATCTCTTTATTTCTTCTTAGTCATAAAAGTGAAAATTCTAGCTTAAACACAAGGCCCTTGGCAATAAGATCCTAAATTGGATGTAAGTTATGTGAAAATATATCCACCAACTATTTGTTTGACAATTTAAGTAAAAATCAACCCACTAATGCTCTCTATATCTATAAATATGTGATGAAGATTTCCCCATCTCATTGTTTGGCTTTGCACAAGTCAACAATGGTGAATTCATTCTCTATGTTGTACGAGAAATGGTTGACTAATTTTTTAGATAAATCATTCCAATCCATAAATGATCCCTTGGGTAACTTAAGTATCCAATCTAAAGCTTATCCCACTAAAATTTGTGAAAAAAAATAAAGTAAGAACATGCTACTGTAAGCAACCTCTTGGCATAATATGAAAAATGCCTGGATATGTTCACGTGGGTCACCCTTTCCTTTGTATTTATCAAATTTGGGTGCCTCAAAATGAGGTGGAAAGAGGACTTGGAGAGTATTTAAATCAAAATGTATATGTACATATCTCATCAAATTTGTACTTTTTAATCATATTTCTATTCTCCAAACATGACACAATCTCCTTCATGGAGTTATACTCTTGCATGTTTGGTGAATTCATGGATGGAACATAGTTTTGTTAGGGTGGAATGTGCCCTTGTTTTTATTGTCAAAGTAGAATGTGCCCTTGTTATTATTTTTGGGGTGGAATGTACCCCTATTATTACATGGATTTATGAGGGATGTACACCCTACGTTCAGTGACTTGGTTTTGATTTGCTCCTAGAGTCAAATAAATAGGTCATTGATTCCTCATAATCTATTTCCTTGAACTATATGTGCTCTATTGATTTTGGGGAGTCCTTGGCCTATTGAATAATTTTTTTGTTGTTTGAGATGAACTAGCCAAATTATCTTGTGGGATATCCTCGATTCAAACTGAATGTTTGGGTCTTTGTGTTTGTAAATTGACAAGAGGCTCTTGGTGATTAAAGAATATGTGTTATGTGTCTATCAAAACATTTACACAACCTCTTGTGTCTTATTCTATTCTTTTAAGACACCTTCATCAATTATTGAGTTCTCAATTAATGTTTGTTGCATAGGTTTAATCACATTCCCTATTCCTTAGAAGCATCATTGTGGATTAAAGTATACACTAGAGAGTCGGTTAAGTCCATGATAAGCTGATCGACATATCATTGACTTATTTTATTAATCTTGTTGATAAGATCTTGATTGGTTGGTTTTGATTCTATAATTATTTCCTTACCTTTGTTAGAGGAAGAAGGTATGTTTGGTTTCACAATAGCTTGATCTTTCCTTTATTGTTCTCCTTCTCTAACTAAGGTGTGTAATTACTCTATGGGAAAATATGAAAGTAGTCTAGGACTAGATTCTATCAATATAAGGAGTGCTTCATCTTGGTTCTCTTGGTATTAAGTATAATCCCCTTCAGATCCTATAATTGTAGGAATGTCCTCAAAGACAACATAATTGTCTTGACCATCAAAATAATGCTCTTCCTTATAGTTAGGGTCATAAGGGACCCCACTAAGAGTGAACCTTTGAGTCATGTCTAGAAAGGGTTGCTCTATATGTTTGAATAGATTTGGATCAATGTTTTTCAAACATTTTAAACAAGGTATGAATTTTGATCCTTCTTCCAAAAAAAAAACTAAGGTACCAAAGAGACTATAAAAAAGCAAGGTAGCTTGGAACCACATAAAATTAGAAGAATGTGTTCATGAAATTACTCAACCTTGGGTGGGGTTGAAATCGTATGAATTAGAAAAAAGGTATGATAACTCAAAAATCATAGAGTGTCATTATTACACTAAAACTTAGACTTTTGAGATATGTCAATACCATAAAATCTAGTTCAAATTCAATGATTTTCTACTATAAAATTATAAAAAAGCCCTTTGGATTAGCAAGGAAACAATGCAAACCAAGAAACTCAAGATGTGGAAACATGTAAGAATTCCTAAGTGTAAAACTAAAACCAAACGGGTAGCACAACGCTGCCACATGGTAATAGGAATGGTAGTATAAAATATGTTCTAGGACTCAAAAGCATGAGCGATACATAAGATGACTTGAGTCCACCAAAGATGACAATGTGATAATGAGTCTATAAAATGGCCTTCAATCCAAATTTGCAATTGAACCCAAGTTACCTCAAGTTAAGTGCAAATGGTGAACCCAATTTAACACACAAAACTTATGAACTTAGAAAAGTGCAATTTTGAATTTAAATTATCAATGAAGGACTTAAGAAAATTTGGCAAATCGTTTAGATTCAAATGGGCAACATAACTAGACCAAAATAGATGATATGACATAATGTTTTAGATGACAATTTTGAACAAAGAAAAAGATGATTTTCATTTGGACACCGTAATGCCTCCTTATTGAAGAAATTTTTAGATAATGTGTTTGATTTTGACATTTGGTTTACAAATAATTTTTTACTCAAATTAACACCAAGTAATCTAAGAATAAATTAGACAAATACAACTAATTAATCATCCTAAGGCCTAAATTGATAAGGTATGGCAAAGTGGGGTTAACTAAAACTAACAAGTTTCACATGTTTCTAGATGGATCACATGCATACCAAATTTCATGTTAGCACACAAGAGAATCAACACGTTAATTGGGTCCGCATCAAATGGCTTGTTATGAAAATGTCTAGTCCTTTTTAGAACCACTACATCCATCACTTGCTCAGTGTAGTGTGATGTTTAATATGATCATACATTCTATGCTTAGCCTCTATAAATGGAGATGGTTTAACCACTCAAACCACCATCCTAGTGAGGGAATCCAAATTTATATTACCCTCAATAGAGAGGGGTTGAAGATGATGTCAGGAGATGAATCCCCAGGTTAAAGCTTCCCTATATAACCTATGGGAGGTAACGAAGTCCCCCCTCATAAGCCAAAATGCGTAAAATAAAAACTAAGTAAAAAGGTCTTATGGTTATTTCTAGATCACCCAAGCCATTCGGGTCTTAGAGAGAGCCTTCACAACATCCTTTTTAAGCCTTTGGATTAAGGCACAATTTTGTAATGAATATGGCACTTTTGATCCCACAAGTTCCCTATAGGGGACAGGGGGAGAGCATACATGCACAACTTCCTTTTTGCACAAACAAATCTAACTAAGAAAATGATAAATAACTTATATAAAACAAAAACTTGGAAGTGAGTTCAATTTTAAATCACTAAAATGAAATATTTGGTGGTGTTCTTTGGCTCCTTAGCCTTAAATTGCAAAAACTTTGAAAGAACAACTACAAAATGATTCAAGTAAACACCCTAAATTTTCTTTTAAGCACTAAATAAAAATTCCTAATTATTTTTAAGCATCTAAAAGAGGTTTAAAAAGACTTAATTAATCATGATTTGATCACTTTCCAAGTTGGTCTTGCAAGAAAATTATCAAAATGTTGTTTATCTTAGAATATATTTTTCAAATGAGATAAGCCACTTTGGTTTAAGTGCTCTTGGGTTTGTGTTTTTGGAAAACACAATGACCATCAACAGTCACCTTTGACTGTCAGTGATTACTTCCTAACTATCAATGATTGATGTTTTGCCAATTGTGGCTGGTCAAAACTTAAATTTTGATGGTTACCTATCAACTCAAAGGCATCAACATTCTTCTTAAAAGGCATTTGTTAACTGTTAGAATAAAAATATCTCAAAGGAAACCTTCTAGATCATGAAATAAAACTAGACCAAAGACTTGAAATTTAATATTAACCAATATAAACTTTAATTTTATCAAAAACATTTAGGCAAGAAATAATTTTCCAAAAAAACTTTGCTTATCCTAAGATAGAATAAAAATTCCAAAAGACACCTTCTATATCATGTTTTGGTTTAGACTAGAGACTTAAAAAATCCAATTTGTTAGAAACAACTTAAATAAAAATAAGCATAAAAATATTGTTAAAGGACTTTTTATTGACAAAAATGGAAATTTAAAATTACCATATTGTATTCCTTCCTGAAATGGAGTCCATGAGTCCCACCAGAAGTGCTAAAATGTAGGATGGATTTTGAAGAGGATCAATTCAAGCATTAGTCACGAAAACTCATAGATTAATGCATAAGAATTGACAATCTAAGCCAAACTATTCATGCAGGGTTTACTAATGATAATGAAGGTCAATTTTAAAGAAAACAATACTAGTTATCTTCTCAAATTGATTATACCACCTAAGATCAGCTCCACACATGTTCTCCCCTTGATCTAGAGCTTTAGTCTTTGTCAACAATGGCTTCCTTGCTTCTCCATTGCCTCAAGAGCTCTATGCATAACTAGACTCAATAGAAGAAATATAAAAATTGGTCCATCAAATGAAGCTTACCAAAATGCAAATAACACAATAATCAAAACATAAATGACTTGTGAAGAGATTTTGGCATTATAAGTTTACAATAAAATAGCTTAAGAAATGGTGTTCTATGCCCTTCTATTTATAGATTTTGGAAATGGTCTAAGATCAACTATGACCATCCATCTTGTTGTCCCCGAAAAATGCCACTCATTTTTGGGACAACCTATGGACTATTTCAGCCTAGCATAGACCAAAATCCTCTCTCCCCTTTTCAAAAAATTGTTCTGAGCATTCAAGTTCTTCATTTTTCAAAGCTTTTTCAGAAATCTATGGACTCTACAGGCTTGAATCTACAAACTCTGCAGGCTTGGAACTACAAACTTCACAGATGGTTTCTATGGACTCCACAAATAGATGTCTATGGACTCTTTCAAAGTTAGAGAAAACTATGAACTTGGCTTTTAAGGACTTTGCAGGCAGGCTCAAATATATGGACTCTTAAGGTTGGTTTCTACGGACTCTACAGGAAAGAAATGGGTTCAACACTTAGCCATTTTTTCAATTGGGAAGTTCAAAGGGGTCTTCCAAGAGCCCGAAGGACAAGTGCCCTTATGGAGGGCAGTGAGCAAAAGTAGACAAAAGTTGGAAATCCCTCAGGAAAATGGCTAAGTAAAAGAGACCTAAAGAATTATTTTGGGAAGATTTTCCTCGAAAAAATGTTTAAGGCAAAATTCCTTCAGACTTTTTGTCCGAAGGAATTCACTTGGAGAAAAATTCTAAATAAATGGAAAAGAACAAATGGCTAAGTAACATGAACTTTCCTTCGGACTTTTTGTTCGAAGGAATTCTTTCGGGCTTTTTGCCTGACGAAAAAAGCTGAAGCTTGAAGTCTGCCCGAACATCCCAAAGGATAAGTACCCTTGTAGGGGGCACTTGATGATAGAGAAAGGACCATTTCAAGAGCTCGAAGGGACACCTTCCCTTTGGGACATCCCAAAGGTAGAACAAAGACGCAAAAAGGAACCTTCATAGACTTAGACAAAAGGGGCTTCAAAGAATGAACCGTTGAACCAAAAAGTTCAACGAGTTCACAGGTTCAAAGGTTCAACCATAGCTTAGAAAGATAAAGGAAACAATGATTGAGTGAGACACAAGATGAACTAATGAATTGATTGAACCTTGAATCGAAAGATTTCAAAGTTCAATGGTTCATATGTTCAAAAGGTTCAAAGATGACCTTAGTTAAGGAAAAAGAAGCAAACAAGTGGTTCAACGGATGGTTCAACCAAGGAGCAAAGAAGCGATTGAACCAAGAAGTGATAGAACAAAAGAGATAAAATGAACCAATGAACCGATGAACTTTTAGTGGTTCAACAGGTTCAAGGTTCAACATGAATCAAGTGATCGACTGAAAAGAGAGTTCGAAGACTCAAATTGCTACAGGTAAGAGAAGATCGATTCAAAAGACCAAAAATATATTTGAAAGAGTTATTTCCAGTAGGTGAAATAGTGGATCGAGTAGACTTTTGAGCGCACCAAACCAAGGATGCGGCCTATTTTTCTTCCATGAAGTAAAGACAAATTGGAAAGGACTAAACGGTCCACACCAAGGAAGAAACATATTAGATGAAGGGACACGCCATAGTTATGGTAGCGTAATGTTCTCAACATGGTCTCTCCAGACAGGACTGAAGGCACATTGAAGATATTGACTGTAGCATGGGCCGTCCCATGGAAAAAAGTGCCAATCCTTACGTAGTTGCTATAAGATTGTAATATCTCTCATTTATAAGAGAGACTTTTCAGTTTTTACAAGAGCAAAACTTTGCCCATTTTGAAAGAAGAAAACTGAGACTTTGAGCTCGGATTATAATTTCATTTCATTTTATCTGAATGAGAAAGCAAGTTATTTGCAGACTTTGTGCTATTTTGGCTTGTGCTACTTTAGGAAATTGTTCTTATGTCTGTTTCCTAGAAGCATTCTTATTTATTTAATTTGACAAGTAGAATTAGTAAAGGTAAAAAAGGGAGGTGTCTTGAAGCCAACTGTGAGAAGACTTTGTGATTTCACAATTGTTTTCAGCATGTGTTTTTCTTTTTCTTTCTGTGTTGAGGATTCTGGGATGACTTTGTGCCCCCATTATCCTTTGTGTTATACTCTTTGAGTAGTTGAGGTGGAAAATTTGTGTTCAGTCTCATCCTGCTGTTACTGCACCCTTTGTCACCAGTTACTTTCACTACCTAAAAGAAACTCCTGCTATTTCCTGCAAGAACACTTCTAAAATAAGAGAAGTGCCTTCAATGTTTTCACCAGGCTTTTCTCCTTTGTCTGTGAGCATCATCTCTGAAAGAAGAGAGATGGATGGTTTATTCTACCCCCATATGTTATTTGCTACTTATTTATATTGTATATAGCTCCTACGTATCTATAGGTAACCTCCCCTTGATGAGAGGAGAGATTAGTCCCCTGTTGATGTGGTAAATCTACACAACTAGCTGACCAATCTTCCTACTGTGGTTGATCAGACCTATTTTGTTTATCAATATGCTGGTCGACAAAATATTCACCCAACAATTTTTGGTGACTCTGCTGGGGAAAAGTGCGTAGTTTGAAGTCTCAAACTTCAAGCTGAAGCAGATCCTACTCTTTTCCATTTTTTGTTCTGCAATCTAGAAAATCCTTATTATACCAGAGGCCAAAAATCCCAAGGTGTTGTTGACCCTACTTTTGAGTTGGTGCAACAAAGTAATTTTGAGTTGTTTCCTCCACAACCTCACCTTAGACGAACTAGGAGTCTTCCTTTTAGCCCTACCAGGCCACCAACACAAGGTAGAGCTTCTTTTTCTACTCCTAGCTGAGCTTTGCTTATCCACGCTCCACCTAGATTAGTGATCCCACTTTTACATAATCAAATCATGGCTCAAGGCCCCTGGGGTAACTCTTTTGGTCAACTGAATTTGATTCCACCTTTGCATGAGCTTCCATGTAGTTCAAGGAAGAATTTCTCCAAATTCTTTGGTGATGGGAAGGTTCATCTTGATGAACACATTACAACTTTCAGCATAGCCTGCAGTGTAATAGGGGTGGAATTTGAAGACATAGCAGTCAGGCTATTCATGGAGACACTACAAGGTGCTACTATAGAGTGGTTCTACCACCTACAGGCTAGATCAGTGATTGATTGAGACACTCTAAAAGATAAATTTGAAGCTAGGTTCAAGCCTTCAAAAGATGCACATGCCTTGCTAGCCCAACTCACTCAAATGAAGAAAGAGCCTCATGAGCCTATGAGGGATTTTATTGACAAGTTTGACAAGTTGAGGCATAGGATTCCCATGGTCACCCAGCTGACACCTCAAAACCTCAAATGCTTCTTCATCAACACACAACTGCCTAAAGTGAGTTTCTTGATGAGACGGGCTAGACACATAGACCTTACTACTGCTCAGGACTTGGCTACTGAGGTAGAAGATGACCTTCTCTTAGTTGGAAAGGTAAGGAGAGACCCTAACAGAGGCAAATCCTTTTCATCTTCTAAATACTCACCTACAGCCACCACTGGCCAGATGGTGCAAAAGATGGCAAATGAAATGCTAGCTCTTAGAAAACAAGTGGTGCAAGGGATGTCATCTGATCTTGCATACAAAGATATGCCCAGGAGGACATTTCAGAATCAGGCGTACCAAGGCAATGCTGCCAGGAATTAGGGACAGCAAAATCACCTTCCTCTTCCATAAAGGAACCTCACCCTTGAAGCACCTCCAAGCAACTCAGTAGTTGGATATCTTGAAGCTGAATCAGATTTCTCATTCTAGCCTGAGTTGAATCCTGAAGATGACATTAATCTCTTCATTGAGGAAGAAGAAGAATTAGCTGGCAACTCCCATATTGGTTTCTTGAACTATCAAGATGAACCTATAAGTGAAGAAAATGCAACTGAGGGGTCATATGTTATATTCACTCGGTCCAAGAATCAATCATCTCAAAAGTTGATAAGAAGAAAGCAGAGGAGTGACCTCAACCAGCAGTTTTAATTGCTAATCAAGGATCCCCTCTTCCTTTCCAACCAAAGGACCCAGTGATTTTGAGAAAGGTAAGTACCCCAAATGCCCCTACACCTTCTACTTCAAATATGCAGTCCAGTCCTCCCCCTTTCAAAAATCAAAAGGATGAACTCCCATCCTCTGCTCCTAGCTCGTTCTAGACATTTGATATTATTGACCATATAAAGAAAACCAAAATTCAAATGTCTGAATTTGAATTTTTGTAGTCCCATCTTGAGCAATTAGACAGACTAGTTCAATGTGTTAAAAACTAGAACATCCTTGTTAAACAAGCAATTCTCAAAGAGACACATGATCCTGCTAGGAATGCACCCACCAGGAACAACCTTGTCATTGTTCCCCCTGATACTCTTGGTAGGATTGAACCTTTTTATGTCTCATTGCTAATAAATGGACATTAGCTGAATAATTGCATCATTGATTCTGGAGCTTCAGACAATGTCATGCCCGCTAAAGTGGCCGAATCCTTTGACCTCACCTTGACCAAAACTTTTGGTAGATGCTTCTCCATGGAGAACAAGCAAGTGCCTTTGCTAGGACAAATTAAAGATGCCCAATTTGCATTTGTTGTCTTTCCAAACAAAAGAATCAAGATGACTGTCTTGGTAGCAGACGTCCCAGCATCATATGGCATCCTTCTCAGGTGAAATTTTTGCAAGGATGTTGGTGGTGAATTGAGCATGGATTTATCAGAGGCGAGGATTCCAGTCAAAGGTGTTATGAAGAGGCTGCTCCCTGAGAAGGAAGAAAAATATGTGGTTACCCAGACCTTAGCACTTGAAGCTCAAATTCTATTTGAGTCTTCAGGCATGGGTAACTACTTTCTGTACACAGATGGATTTCATGAGACATCTGATGAAGCTCCTACAGATGACAGCCTAGAAATGCATTCAACTGGAACAACAAAGGAATTGGCTGAGCTGAAGGCAAGTGTGGAAGTATCTCCACCCCTGGATGAAAAAGAATCCAAAAAAAAATTAGTATCAAATGAGGTATGGATTCTCGAATTTGATGGTAGCTACTCTTCCACTGGTTCAAGAGCCAGGGTTGTGTTAATATCTCCTCAAGGAGATATTTTTTCCTCATCTTATAAATTACAGTTTAGCAACATGAATAACATAGCTAAATGTGAGTCTCTATTACTTAGATTGAGAACTACTCAAGACAAAGGCATCAAGCTCCTTCATGCTAAAGGAGATGCCAAACTAGTGGTTTGTCAGGTGAAGAACCTATATCAAACCAAGAATGAAATTTTTCATCATTACCGCAATCTAGTCTGGGACCAACTTTAAGACTTTGATGCTTTCAACATCTCTGCAGTTCCCAAATAATTCAATGACCGAGTGGATGCATTAGTTGTTTCAGCTACTCTCTTGGTCCTCCACCCAAATTTCAAAGGAGACAAGTACATGATTGAGCTGGTCTTTTAACCAAGTATACCTGATAATGCCAATTATTGGTAGGTATTTAACAATGACAACCAAATCATTGCCTTCCTAGAGCAAAAAGATAGCTTTGAACAGCTGCATTTTGAAGGCAGTGAACCTCAGAAGTGTGAAATAGCTCTTGAATCAAATGCAAACATAGGTGAGGAGTTTTTTCAACTCAAAGGGAATAAGATTCCCAAAGGCCTGGTTTCCCTTGAGAAGCTATTTGATAAGCATGATAGATTCATCAGACAACAACCAATGGAATCAAGCTCATCTCAGGAGTTTTATCAAGTAAATCTGGGAACCAAGGAAGACCCCAAGATGGTGAACATTGGGAAATGTTGTACTCTTGAAGAGGGTTTCAAGTTCACCTCTTTTCTCAATGAATACATGGATGTCCTAGCATACTCCTATGCTGACCTAAAATCACTCTGGCCTAATGAAATTTGACACAACATCCCTCTCAAGGCTGATTCAACACCTTACAGGCAAAAGCCTAGGCATTATAATCTAAAAATATTAGGTATTATTTTATCTGAGATACAAAAAATGCTAAATGCCAAGATAATCTTCCCAATCCATCATTCCACATGGATTACCAATATAGTGCCTATAAGGAAGAAGAATGGTGAAATTTGCCTTTATAAGGATTTTAGGAATTTGAATCAGGCATCCTTGAAGGATAATTATCCCTTGCCAATCATGGATCAAGTGTTGCAGATAGTGATGGGCTCAGAGATGTTATCAATGCTAGAAATCTTCTCAAGATATAATCAAGTTGAAGTTGGTGAAGAAGACCAGCATAAGACCACTTTCACCACACCTTAGGTCACATTTGCATATAAAAAGATGTCTTTTGGCTTGATAAATGCTGGCACCACCTTCCAAAGAGAAATGGACCTTTCCCTCAAGGATGAGATGGTTAAGTTCATTATAGTTTATCTTGATGACTTGACCGTCTTCTCTAAGCATCACCCAGATCATGTGAGCCATTTGCAACAAGTGTTGGAGCACTACCGTTAGAATGGCATTTCCTTAAACCCTAAGAAGTTAGTCTTTGGAGTAATGGAGGGGAAACTTATCAGACACGTTGTGTCTAAAGGAGGCATAAAGATTAACTCAGACAGAGTCAAGTCTATCCAAGAACTTTTCTTGCCCACAAGCAAGACTGTTGTTCACTCTTTTTTTGGAAAGGTGAATTTCTTACGGAGGTTTATCTCCGAGTTTGCCGAGAAGACTAGGCACATTGTAAACATGATGAAGGGAAAATTCACCTTCAGCTGGACTAAAGAAGGTAAGTTGGCATTTGAGGATATCAAGACCGCCATTACCCATGCTCCAATTCTGGCTTGTCCAGACTATAGCAAAGAGTTCATTTACAGCTATGCTTCAGAACATATGCTTTCAGCAATTCTGGTTTAATAGAATCAAGAAGGTATGGAATCTCCCATTTCTTTCATGAGTTGTCCTCTTAAAGCTCATGATTTGAAGTACTCAAATATGGAGAAGCACGCTTATGCAGTGGTGAAGGCCATAAAACATTTTCATTTCTACATCCTCAATTCTCGAGTTACTACCTTGGTCCCTGACACCATAATGAAATCTATACTGACTCAGCAAGAGTTTGAGACTAAAAGAGGCAATTAGGTTGCAAAGATCTAGGAGTTTGATCTGATCATCAAGCTGACAAAGCTGGTACATGGAAAGGGGCTATGCCAACTAATTACTAATAACAAGCCAAGAGGAACAGAGCATGAAGAATCAGAAGTGGATGACACACCAACATTCCTATTTGTCTCCACCACAAATGAGTGGTATTCAAGTATTGCTCATTTCCTTACATATGGTGAGTGTCCTGATCAACTATCTTATAAAAAAGGAGAACCATCAAGCTGAAAGCTGCTAATTTTGGCCTCTAGGACAATGGCCTATACAAGAGGAGCCTTGATAGAATGTTCCTTCGTTGTGTGGACAAGGAGCAACAAAGCCAACTTCTGAAGTCCTTCCATGATTCAGCCTATGGAGGACATTTTTCTACCCCTGTGACTACCCATAAGATCTTATGAGCTAAGTACTATTGGCCAACTCTCTTTCAAGATGCATACAAGTGGGTCAAGGGATGTGAACTATGCTAGCAGTTTGTTGGAAGGCCCAAGCTAGTTGCCCTGCCTCTCAAACCAGTGATCATAGAGGAGCCATTCCATCAATGGGGAATTGATTTTATTGGAGCTGTAAACCCATCATCAAGTGCTGGACATGACTGTGTCCTCATGGCAATAGACTACTTCACCAAATGGGTGGAAGCAGTTCTAACCAAACATGCTACTTTAGAAGTAGTATGCAATTTCCTCAAAGAAAACATCATGTCCAAGTTTGGGGTCCCAATCAAAATTGTCACTGATAATGCCACCTATTTCACTTCCTAAGAGATTACTCAATTCTATTTCCACTACAGAATCACACTCTCCCACTCTTCTGATTACTTTCCATAAGGGAATGAATAGGCTGAATCAAGCAATAAGAACCTGGTGACTATCATCAAGAAGCTGGTGGATGACAACCAAAGGACTTGGCATAAGGCATTGGTTGATGCTCTATGGGTAGACAAAATTACACCCAAGAGGGCAATTAGTATGTCTCCCTTCCAACTTCTTTATGGTGTCAATGTTGAGATACCAATCACCTTGGAATTGCCAGCATTGAAATTGGCTAAGGTGATTGAAGATCAGACGTATGAGAGCTCACTTGAGAAGAGGATCATGTGCCTTGCTGAGTTGAATGAGTAGAGAACTGTAGTGGTGGACTGAATTGCTGCCCATCAAAGTCTGGTGAAGAAGCTCTTCAACTAGAAAGCAAAGAATCATGATTTCTAGATTGGAGATCAAGTCCTGTTGTGGGACAAGAGAAGAGAACCAAAGGGGATGCATAGAAAATTTGATTCCCTATGGAGGGGCCCTTTTACTATTCATCAACTCAATGGTAAAAATAGTTTTCTATTGAAGTATCAAGATGGCACTCTCTTTTCCCTGCCTCACAATGGGCAACATTTGAAGCACTTCAACTCTTGAAGTCTCGGATGAGTTCCCCTGTACATATGTATATTTGTATAGTCTTTTGTTTCTATTTTGTTCTTTTGTTTTCATTTTTTAGAGCCTTTCTTCTTGGGTAGCACGACTCCATAGCCCAATGGCACACTTCAAGGCACTGGAGATTCTGGTTTCTACTCCCCTCAGTTGTGTTTCAAGTTTCCAACTGAAGATAGTTCCCCAAATGGAGCCAGCTGTTGTCCTTGAAAAATGCCACTCATTTTTGGGACAACCTAAGGACTATTTCGGCCCAGCATAGACCAAAATCCTCTCTCCCCTTTTCAAAAAATTGTTCTGAGCATTCAAGTTCTTCATTTTTCAAAGCTTTTTTAGAAATCTATGGACTCTGTAGGCTTGAATCTACGGACTCTGCAGGCTTGGAACTATGAACTTCACAAATGGTTTCTACGGACTCCGCAAACAAACGTCTATGGACTCTTTCAAAGTTAGAGAAAACTATGAACTTGGCTTCTACGGACTCTGCAGGCAAGCTCAAATCTATGGACTCTCAAGGTTAGTTTCTACGAACTCTGTAGGAAAGAAACAGGTTCAACACTTAGACATTTTTTCAATCAGGAAGTTCAAAGGGGTCTTCCAAGAGCCCGAAGGACAAGTGCCCTTGCGGAGGGCAATGAGCAAAAGTGGACAAAAGTTGGAAATCCCTCAGGAAAATGGCTAAGTAAAAGAGACCTAAAGAATTATTTCATGAAGATTTTCCTCAAAAGAATGTTTAAGGCAAAATTCCTTCAAACTTTTTGTCCGAAGGAATTCACTCAAAGAAAAAGTCTGAAGAAATGGAAAAGAACAAATGGCTAATTAACATGAACTTTCCTTCAGATTTTTTGTTCGAAGGAATTCTTTCAAACTTTTTGCCTGACAAAAAAAGCTGAAGCCTGAAGTCCGCCTGAACATCCCAAAGGATAAGTACCCTTGCGGGGGGCACTTGATGATAGAGAAAGGACTGTTTCAAGAGCCCGAAGGGACACCTTCCCTTTGGGATGTCCCAAAGGTGGAACAAAGACGTAGAAAGGAACCTTCACAGACTTAGACAAAAGGGGCTTCAAAGAATGAACTGATTGAACTGTTGAACCAAAATTTTCAATGAGTTCACAGGTTCAAAGGTTCAACCAGAGCTTAGAAAGATAAAGGAAACAGTGATTGAGCGAGACACAGGATGAACCAATGAATTGATTGAACCTTGAACCAAAAGAGTTCAAATTTCAATGGTTCATAGGTTCAAAAGGTTCAAAGGTGGCCTCATTCAAGGAAAAAGTAGCAAACAAGTGGTTCAACGGATGGTTCAACCAAGGAGTGAAGAAGAGATTGAACCAAGAAGTGATAGAACAAAAGAGAGAGAATGAACCAATGAACTGATGAACTTTCAGTGGTTCAATGGGTTCAAGGTTCAACATGAATCAAGCGATCGACTGAAAAGAGAGCTCGAAGACTCAAATTGCTATAGGGAAGAGAAGATCGATGCAAAGGACTAGAAATATCTTAGAAAGAGTTATTTCCAGTAGGTGAAATAGTGGATCGAGTAGACTTCTGAGTGCACCAAACCAAGGACATGGCCTATTTTTCTTTCATGAAGTAAAGATAAATTGGAAAAGGACCAGATGATCCATACCAAGGAAGAAACATATTAGATGAAGGGACATGCCATAGTTATGGTAGCTCACTATTCTCAGCATGGTCTCTCTAGAGAGGACTGAAGGCGCATTGAAGATGTTGACTGCAGCGTGGGCCATCCCATGGCAAAAAGTGCCAATCCTTGCATAGTTGCTATAAGATTGTAATATCTCAAATTTGTAAGAGAGACTTTTCATTTTTTACAAGAGTGAAACTCTACCCATTTTGAAAGAAGACTGAGACTTTGAGCTCGGATTGTAATTTCATTTCATTCTATCTGAATGAGAAAGCAAGTTGTTTGCAGACTTTGTGCTATTTTGTCTTGTGCTACTTTCTGAAATTTTTCTTATGTCTATTTCCTAGAAGCATTCTTATTTATTTAATTTGACAAGTAGAATTAGTGAAGGTAAAAAAGGGAGGTGTCCTGAAGCCAACTGTGAGAAGACTTTGCACTTTCACAATTATTTTCAGTGTGGTTTTTCTGTTTCTTTCTATGTTGAGGATTCTAGGATGACTTTGTGCCCCCATTATCTTTTGTGTTATACTCTTTTGGCAGTTGAGGTGGAAACTTTGTGTTCAGTTTCATCCTACTAGTTACTACACCCTTTGTCACCATTTACTTTCACTACCTGAAAGAAACTCCTGTTGTTTCCTGCAAGAACACTTCTGAAAGAAGAGAAGTGCCTTTAGTGTTTTCACCAGGATTTTCTCCTTTGTCTGTGAGCATCATCTCTGAAAGAAGAGAGATGGATGGTTTATTCTGCCCCCATGTGTTATTTTCTACTTATTTATATTGTATATAGCTCCTACGTATCTATAATGAACCTCCCCTTGATGAGAGGAGAGATTAGTCCCCTGTTGATGTGGTAAACCTACACAACTAGCCGACCAATCTTCCTACTGTGGTTGATAAAATCTATTTTGTTTATTAGTACATTGGTCGATAAAATATTCACCCAACTCATCTCAAGATTAATATTTATGGCCATGGATTAATCTAATATTTGGAATTAAATTCATAAATATCCTCATAATGATTTGGGAGGAATGGGCATTAATTAGGCATGGGTACCCATAATTTAGATATTTTATGCATTCATGGCTTAATGGATGCCACCTCATAAATGATGTCATTAGGTGATGCAGATATTGGGAATTAATTTACAATATTGAAATAATCAATAACCTCCATGGAAAATCCACTTAAGCTCTTGATTTGAATTAATTAGCCTTAAACAAGATCAATCAATATTTGTGTAATTGTTTAGAAATTGGTCCTCAATTAATCAAAATGGTCAAAAAGTCATATTAATGGGTTGTAATTTGACTCAAGAATAATTGGAAGGCGATGTTAGATGTGTTGGAATCGTATTGTCATTTAAGATGTTCCTAATACAAAATAATAAAGGTATGTAACATGTACTGGTGAATTAGAAGAAAAGAGTGGTCCAGAGCACAAAAAGGCAAAATCATCAATTTGACTCGAATTGAATTTATCAAAGTTAGGAATACATAAAATGTATTTCCCTATTTAGGGATACATTGACCTAAATCAACACTTTGTAAATGAAAATTTTAGACCATTTAGCGTGTTTTCATGATTTTGGCCTAATTTGGTCATTTGAGTGCAATTCAAGTAAGATTGACAATTTCAAAACAAATGTTGTTAGGAATTGGATGTCTATAGGTAGAAAGGGTATGTGTATTTATCCAATTTCCCTATGATGTAGTATTATTGTGCTTATATAAATATGATGGTTATATGCATAGAGATGCATAATGATATTGGTCACCTCTTGTTATATGATATTGTATGTATTTGGTTAGTTATAATTAAATAACTTCTTTTGTGATCCTTAGTATCTTTTGCATATTTTTGTAGTTGGATTTGACCTAATATAAGTTGTCTCCATTACCCAATTCTTTCCCACAACTAATTAAGCCTTAAGGGTCTTTATAAACTTATTTCATGCATCATGTGAGCTTATCCTTTGTATTTGATGTGCCATCACTATATAAGAAGATTGTGTTGAATCTATGTCTTAATGGTGCAACCATACCATAATGAAAAAATGAACTAAAAGAAAAACCTTAATTTTTTTTGAAGAGATTTATTGAGTGTAACATTATTACTTTACCTCTAGTGAGAGAATTTGATCATTCAAGTTAAAAAGCACATGAAAATTGATGCAAATGTATTTTGTGATTATCATAGATTCCATTGAATTATTCAAATAAATGCATTACTTTGAAACATGTAAGATACAAGATCTTATTGGCAACAATTAAATTATTTTTTCTTTCATTGTATTTTAATACTTTTTCAAGATCTTTATTGCAATCAAATTTCCTTATTCTATTAATTTTTTGGCCCATCATACCAACCTATTAAAAAAATTCTCATTATCTTACACACTTAAAAATCTCTAATATGTTATACTTGCATAAAACAATTTTTATTTTATAGACATGCACATGTATATGCTATACTTTTAAAATTATTATGTCAAATACATAATAAATGATGATGATGATGATGATGATGATGATGATGATGATGATGATGATGATGATGATGATGATGATGATGATGATGATGATGATGATGATGAAATTTAAAATATTTTTTTTCTTAAAACAAAAATTGAATTTAAATTTATATAATTTATTAGAATTAAGATAATTTTTAAAAATATTAAATTTAGGTGTTAATTCTTTAATTTCAATTTTTAATTCTAAATTTTAGAGGGCATAATTAAATGTAATTTTTTAATTATAATAAATAATTGATATATATATATATAATGGTACCTTGGTACATTACCATCCTCAGTTTATGTGTGGCACTATTTGAAAATAGTATATTTAAGCACCTTATTTGTGCCCCATGATTTTGAAAACATTATTATGGCAACAACGCCCCCCCCCCCCCCACACCCCCCCCCCCCCCCCGGGCATTATCAAGAGTGTTCATCGAGCATTGGTCTGCATTATGGAAGGAATTGAACATGTGTTTCTCACTTCTAAAATTACAAATTTGTCATTACTCCAACACCACATGAACATATTTTATGTATTTTTTTTTAAATAATAGCTAAGGTGGGCCCTAGATATATTAAAAATTAGATGAACAATAGCCACAATAAATTTAATAGGAGCATGAAAGTAAGAAGGCTGAAAATCCAAAAAACACCAAACCAAATAGATCTAATCTACTCAAAAAATATTATTAGCAAGATTTTATTCTTTTTACTATAATGGGGCCCCACCAAATCTATCCAAAGGAGGTGTAAAAGTGATTTGTCAACAAATCCAACATCTTAGAGAATCTAAAATAAAACACAACAAACAAACAAGAGGTATACTACAACTAGAGTACCTGCCTTTTTACAAAGTGAGAGAGAATGCATTGAAGGGATTACATGGAAACAAAGGAATACGCTTTGAATACACTTTGACTAAGTGCAATGTGATAAGGTTGGCAGAAAATCAGAATCATGATGCACTTTAACAATGTTTTAAAAGAGCAAATTACTTGGAAAGTTTCACACCCGCTAAGGGAAGACCAAGGAATGTTAGTAGAAATGGGAGGTTGAAGTGCAATTTGCACTTAGTGAAGTGTAAATTACAATGTGTTCTCCCACTTCTAGATTCCATGAGACATAGGCATGAAAAATGAGATGGAAATTGAAAGGATGATAGGTACATGCAAGCAGCTAGAAAAATAAGGATGTATAACATCTATAGATGGGTGGGATTCTTCCAATAGCTAATGAGCAGACTATTGCTACATATTTTAGTCTTGTTATGGTTGCCATAGGAGGAAATATTATAAATCCAAGTGATGTTGATGTAAATGTGTATATTGACCATGAAAATAAATTCACTTTTATGAAGATACGAATTGTTGAAGAGGCCATCAATGTTATGGCCCTAGATGGCATCATGTTCAAGGGTGTTTCTATGTGTGTGAGGAAGCCAAGTGACTACAATCCCTCCTTGGCAGTAGCATGGGATCCGAGTACAATCCAAATCAAAAGACAAGCCAAGCCAAGGCAATGCATCAAGTAGGCATGCTTAAACAATATTACAATCATAATCACATTAGAAATGATGCAACCTTCTGATTAATACAAAATACAGTCCTTATCTGACAAAAAACCAATATCTAAGTACTAAAAATGGACAAAAAGTAGGACTTTCCTTTTGAATGTTTGCCAAATAGAAAAGCATATCTATTATTGGGACAAACACATAGCATTTTTTACAATTCCTACAAATATATAATGAATAGATGCATCTTATACTATTTTTTCATGAAAAAATACAAGCTGTTAAATGTGTAAAATTTCCTTTTTGGGTATTCCTCAAATAGAAATGTATGTCCATTTTTGGGATTCCCTCAACTCATTTACAATCACTACATATGTATAGTGAGTATATCCAGTTTATAGTATTTAAAAAAAAAAAACAAATATACAAATTACAAATAATGCAAAACTTCTCTTTTGGGTATTCTTTAACAAGAATTACATCTATTGGTTGGATATCCACATGTCTTGTTTATAATCACTACATATACATAATAGATATATCCCACTTTTATTTTATTAGATAAATAAATACAAATTACAAAAAATGCAAAACTTCCCTTCTAAATGTTCTTGTAAACACTAGAAAACTTCACACTTGCAGTTTTCAATGGCTAAATGCCTTGGAACCCCCTAAAGACCCCCTAAAACCTTAACCAACCCCTCTTAACCTTAGCAAATCACTATTCTCCTATTCACATAACACTATTCAAAAATACTATTTGAAAGCACTATTCAAAAGTACTATTCACTATAGGACCCACTTTCACTATTCATGATGACATGGCAAGTGATATGACAAGTGACATGGAAACTGACATGGAAGGTGATATGGCAAGTGACATGGCTTGAAAATGAGGTGGATTAAGGTGGGATATCATACCCCACCTGGGACCTGCCTCTAAGGTACCTCATGACATCATAAAGCACCAAAGGTCCCCTCCTTTGGAATGTGGCACATTTTTTAACATGGAGGCATCATTCAACATGTGTTTTTGTCCTCATACATGGATGATGATGCCAAAATGCATTGCGCACTTGGCCAAAATATTAAATTAAGTGGTGGAAGGTATTTTGAACCCATGTGAGCCCATGTGCATGATTTCCTCTCCATTTTGGACTCTTTAGCAAGTTGGGAGATAAACCAACCAAGTGGGAGAACTATTGGATAAGTGGAAATCTCACCCCCTTGTCTTTCATGACCACTCATGCACCCATATGGAGAATGGTGTTGAAATTCATGGGGCACTTAGACAAAAGACAAAATACCTTGGTGAAAAGTTCTTTGGCCTTATTTGAGCCCATGTGCATGATTTTCACTCCAAATTGGACTCATGTGCAAGGTGGGAAACAAGAAAACAAGGTAGGAATCCCATCATCCTTATCCCCTTTGTCATTTATGATCTCACTTGAAAAATGGCACCATACTTATACTATTCTCTTTTGGCATGTTTCTTGACAACAAATGCTATAAATATGATCCTCCCCCCTTCAACCATGGTTAAGTTGGTTAATATTTGGTAGAAGCATTTATTTTGTAGGTTTAGGAGCATTTGGAAGGATGTCATCATCAACTTGGAGAAGAGAAAAGTTCAAATCAATGTAACTCTGCTGAAATTACAAGCCATCACCAAACAACGTTAACAACAACAACTTCAAGTTTCTTCAAGGTAACTTTGCTTATTTTATAATTTCATTTCCATCTCTTTGGCCTTCTCTTTTCTTGACCTCTAAACCATAGCCTCTTCTCTTCATATTTACCATTTACCATTTATCATTTGTCCCTTTTCCATATTCACCCTTGACCATTCACTTCCTTACCCTCTTTACCATCTTAACCTTTTTGCCCTTTATCCCCCCTTTTATCCCTTTTGTCTTCTTGGCCCTTTTCATTGACCATTGGCCCCTTTGCCTTCTTAGACCTTTCCTTACCATTTATCCATTCATCACCTTGTCTATTTACATCCTTAACCATCTACCAAACCAAACCACATCTTCTTGAATACTTATCACTTCACCAAACCAAAAATGACAACCTTAGGATAATTAATTTTCAGCATTTGTATTAATCACACTAGTTGCTTTGTTTTAATTACCTTAGTAAAGCATTTGTTTTTATTAATAAAATTTGGTCATTTGATTTTAGTTTCATTTATTTGTTGTTTTATGCAATTTTTATCATTTTTACTTCTCAAACTTAAATGCTTAAAATAGGTGGATTGGTAGCCTCCTAGAAAGCTTTGACTTCTAGGATCTAGCTCACGCTAGGCAATCCACCCATATACTTGTCTAATAAATAAGTTATTTTTAGTGATTTATTATTTTCAGGTCATCCTCCTAAGCCAAATAATATCTCTCACAAAGTCTAAAATTCAATGCACACATCTTTTAACAGTTTTTATACACACCCTCTTAACTAGTTTCTTTCTTTTTAAAACTAGGAAAAAATCAAAAAAATAGATATAAACTTTTTGGCACGCTTGGTGGGACCCTTGAGTTTTCTTGGGTTCATTATTTGTTTTAGGAAATTTGCATTAGTTAAAATTTCATTTAGTTTCATTAGTAAAAAATTCATTTAGTTGAATTCTTTACACATTAGGTGTTCTTTCTTACATTTTTAGTTGCATTTTTTAGAAAAGTTAAATTTTATTTTCTTGCATTTATAAAAATAAATCAAAAACTAAAAAGGAAATAAAATAACATTCATCCTAGGATTAGTATTAAATTTTCATGTTATGTTTAGGTGGATTTTAGTTTTTTTTTGTGTTCATTGAAAAGAAATCAGAAAAAAATTTAGTTAAAATTAACTGCATACATTATTTGCTTGCTTGTTTTAGTTCACCTAGATTAATTAAGTAAAGAAAATTAATCATAGAACCAAAAATGTTACACAAACCAAACCACTTGAAATAAAACAAACATCAAACACACTTAATACAAGGCCCAACTAGGATTTCATCACCTAGCAAATCACCTTACCCTCTCCTGATTATTGTACTTGGATTTAATCACTGAGGGGATAACTAACTCAGCTCTCTAGTTGAGTATAAAATCTAGATAAATGGTATAAAGGCTAAGCACCTGCACTAGTTGCAAGATTGTGATGTGATGGGAGCAAGCCATATACCCGATCCAATATAGACTTATTTTTGAGAACTTAAACACAACCCAAAACCAAATATAGATGGCTTTCTAGGACCTATTCAAGCCAATTTATTTTTCACACTTTTCTAAGACATAATCCAAAAGAATGATAATTAAAATTTAAGGTTTAACGTACTCCTAGTGATTGCATTGTTTGCCTTAAATTTTTATTGCTCTTTGTTTGAGGTGTGAGAGCGTATCATCCCTTTCTTATCTTCTTGTATGGTTCTTACTCACCAACAGTGAAGGGACCTTGAGGAACAAAACCCACCACCAAGTCAACTGATCTCTTCCACCTCTCCATCCATGGAACACAATTTTGAACCCGTGGACTCCCCTCACTCTCTAGAAAGTCCTATTTAGATAATCTGAAGAGATGTCATTTTTCCACTTTCCTAAACAATAATCATGTGGCCTTACAACATTACCTTAGAACTACTTCTTACCAAATCCTAGTTTTGACCCCACCTGTAGATCCACCTTATGGTATGCCTCTCCACCTCATGGGGAGTACCTCCAATACCATAGGTAATAATCAACCTTTAAGTTCCCAAACCTTATCATCAACCAAAACCCTCCTTGAAACTACCATTCAAGACCAACCAACCCAAAATACCACTGCACTTATACTACCTACCAATCACTCCTCCGTAATAGGAGTGCCTACCTTCTAGCACTACCCATCTCCCTCTAATTACCTCTAGCCCATCAAACACTACTCCAATTCAAATCTTTGTGGTGTCTATACCCTCTATGTTACCACCAATTAGTATGAAGGTCATTACCCTTTCATCAACCACTAACCCAGCTACCACTCCTACCCAACAAATGACCTTTAGTTATCTCCATAACCTACAAGGTCATATGCCCACTACCCAACCACCTACATCTACCCAACCATTTCCATCCACATACTAATATGTGGTAACCTCTCAACCTTTCACACACTATCAACATGTTTCTCAATCACCACCACAATATGCATCCTACAACCTTTCAGGTGCTCAACCCCAAGCAAAATTCATGAAGATGATCATGGAAAAGATGACTACCATTGATTCATCCATCTCTAGAGCCCATAACCTCTTGTCTTATGATCAAATTTATAATGAGTCTATTCACCCTTTGGTCCCTATCAGACCTTATCTAGCCCAGTGGGAACTTCTAAAATTTACCAAGTTTAATAGTAAAGAAGACCCTCAACAACATTTAAGATCATTTAAGCATTCATGCTACTTGATGGCCCATGATGATGCTCTTCTCCTCTATGACTTTCCTATGTCATTATCTAAACCAACATTGGATTGGTATAGTGCCATACCCAAACATTCCATCTTCTCCTTCAACAAACTATCCCAAAACTTCTTGGATCACTTTTCAATAAATATATCCAAGCAAATTTCCATTATTGACCTCTACTCTATCTAAAAATTTGAGGATGAGTCCATTGCCGATTTTGTGGCTCATTAGAAGAACCTAATTATCCAACTTTCCTTTTCTTTGGCTCAACTCGAAATTATAGATCTCTTTGCTTGAACATGTGCCAAGCATATCTCATCCACATTACATGTCCAAAGCTTCTAGAAATTTGATGAAGCTTTTACCATGGCTCACAAACTAGAGAACAAAGCCATTGATGAAGGAAAGTCAAAGTTGAAGAAACAGAACTCAACTTACAAGCCCAATGAGCCCTCTTCTTCCAAACCAAACCACCAAACCAATCCCAACACCAAAAAAAATCAACTACCAATGCTATTATCCTCAAAGTTGCACCACCACCATCTAACAACAAATAAAACCTAAGGAACCAAACCTCAAACTCCTCTAATTATTCAAACCAAAACTAAAGGAGCCAAACTTGGAACAATCAAAAGCAATTAACTCCACTTGGGGAACCTTATGATTCTATTTTGGAAAAGTTATTAAAAGCTAATATCATCCAAATTTCACCAATTAAACCACCCTAATAGTTTGATGCTTATCACCTCGTGCCAGGTTGGTATAATGAAAAATGACCATTGTGCCTTTCACTGAGTCATAGGACATGACATCAATAGGTGCAATACCTTCAAATACCTTATCTAATCCCTCATTGACAAGGGGGAACTTAGATTAGACAAACTCAATGCACCACCCGACCAAGCCCTTGACATATTTAGGCAACCTTTTCCAAACCAAACTCCCACAAAAAATAAGAGTAACAAAGTCAAATACTCTCCTAAAACTCATACCATTAACATGGTTCTTGACACACCCACTAATAAAGAGCCCACTCACTAATCTACTAACCCTTCTCCACTTATTGAAATAGTGGAGTCACCTTCTACCCTTTTGGACATCCAAACAAAGGAAGTAACCTTATCCACACTTTCAACAAAGGCTAACACACATATATCTCCCCTATTATATAAACATCCATTCAATCTTTGGAAGCCATCTCACAAGACAAGATAACTTCACACACCAAACCTCTAAATTCAAAACCTTCCATCAAAAACCAAGACAAAGGTAAGGGCACCAAAATATAACATCTAACCCCTTCTTTGGAAGACCAGCCTAGCCCTTCTAAACCAACCAAAACCTCCACCCAACAAACCAAAACCTCCTCTAAATTAACTGACCCTCAAACACCTAAACCCACCAAGACAATTAAAGTAACCAAACCCCCTCTAAAACCAACAACTAAAGCAATCAAAGAGGTAAAACCACCCAAAGGCCCAAAACCTCAAATTTTACCTCCCTCAACCTTTCCCTCCATTTTGGGTCCTCATCCCTCAATCTTGACAATGAAGCCCATTATTTTTACCAAAACCACACCACCTCTATGAGTTACACCATCACACTTGTTTTCTAATACACCTCTTTTTACTACACCAGCAATACCTAAGTTACCCACCTTTCCATCTTCCACCTCTAGCTCATCAACCATCTTACCTAAACCAAAATCATAAACCAAGCGTACCACCTCAGCTAAGACACCTATCACCAAACTTACTTCCAAACAACCTTTTACCTCCACACCCAAAACAAGAACCACTAAACCTTTACCACCCTTAACCAAGTCTTACCTAACCATTCTACAATGGTTATTGCAAACCTCTTCATTGAGCTTACCACCCATTAAACCCTTTGACCCTTCACATCCCAAGCCATCATGGTTCAATAAAAATTTGATTTTTTATACCATAAGACACCCATCCATGATACAGAGAATTGTAAAGCTCTCCAAACTCTTATCCACTACATTTATGATGAGGATGATCTATTAACAAATGAGCCTCCTATGTCACCTATACCAACCCAAACAATAACCATACCTACCCAATTCTTACCCACTCCTTCACTCTCACCTAAGAATGAATATGAGTTAGACCACTCTACTACCTCACCCTCTCCTCCTATCCATACTATCAACATGGTCACTAGATCATAGAAAAAGGATAAAGTGAAGGCTAAGGTATCCATTCCTTGTACATACCCATCTTCACATTCCCAATAAAATCACGCCCAACCATCTTCATATTCAAGTAAAGCCAACATGTCTATCTTAGGTGCCCCTATTCAAAAATCTATCCTTAAGCAGCTTCACTAGACTCTGATAAAAAATGAGCTTGTATGAGTTGATTTCTACTTCTTCCCATCACCACCAAGCACTCATAGAGGCCTTGTAATCCATCAAGGTCCAACCTAATGACCCTCAACCTCTAGATTCATTTGTTGGTGCCCTCTAAACTTTGAACCTTGTCACCTTTAAGAATATAGAAATACCTTTTGTCCACCCTAAAAACCTAGATCCCCCACTCTTTATCACTACTTACATAAACCAAACCCATGTCAAAAGGGTGATTATTGATGGGGGAGATAGCATTAACATCATATCCTCTTATGCTTACAACCAACTCAACTTACTAGACAATATCATGTCAAAATCCATGGCAGTCCTTTGATCCTTTAATGACACTATGACCACTACCTTAGGAACTATCATCCTTCATATCTATGTAGGACCCCACACACTCCCTAAACTCTTCTATGTGGTAGAAGGAGAATTCTAATGCAACCTCTTATTGGGATAACCTTAGATTCACTCCTTGGGATGTGTTCATTCTACCCTCCATCGATGCATTAAGTTTGAGCATGAGGGCCAAGTCATCAATATCCAAGTAGACCTAAATCCTTTCTCAATGTGTAACATGACCTATCACCCTAACGATGTCCTCATACACCCATCTGATGTACCTTTAATAGTTACACCCCAACCACAACCCATTAATGAAATTTCAACCAGCTCATCCATCCCTTCTCCATAAATCCCCATAGAGGATCCCTTGGGATCTATGTTGTAATTATTCTCATTAAGGGAGTAGTGCCTTCTAACATTGGATTCTCTCCCCACTCCTCAAGAATATGGGAACCTCAAACATGACCCTTCTTATAACCCTAACATCAAAACCATCATCCCTTTCAGTCCCCCCAACCATCAAATGAACTTCATCTATGGGGGACTTGATCAACCACTTCTTTCTTCCACCACTACCTCTTCCATCCAACCATTCACCTCTAACTTTTCCTACCTTGGCAAACCAACATTTTCTAAATTATACCTTCATAAGTGTGCCTAGAAGGGATTTGGTCTAGGCTAATATGAACAAGGACCTCATGAGTTACCTTTGATCAAAAACCAAAAACCTCATGAGTCATTTAGCCTTGGGTTTGTACCACCTGAAGAACCCACCAATTCACCCAAACCTATTGATACCATCAAGGAAGACATCCCTTCCTCACCAACTCAACCTCCTTCAAAGTCTGAATATTTTGATATTATTCCTCCTAAATTTTTTTATCAACACCATTAGTTTATGCCCCATGACCTATCAAAAGGATGGCCAAATCCAAACCCTTCCTCTCATCCATCCTAAAATGATAGAGAAAGATTCTCTTATCATCAATACCATCTAGCATCAAGACGATGATTAGATTCTCACCTAGCTTGGTGCCATAGATTATTTAATCCATAAATCATTTCCTCCTAAATCCTTAACCATGTTGAATTAATCTACCATATATATCAACTTAGGCACTATGGATAACCCCTACATTTTCAAACTAGGCCAATCACTAAATGCCAAAAAACTGTGAGACTTCTTCTCTTTCCTCCAAGACCATAGCATAGCATTCACTTGGTATTACAATGATATGCCCATGATTTACCCCACCATTGCTACCCATAACATAGTCACTCATCATGATACCAAGCTTGTTAAATATAAACTTTTATGCATGCATCCTTGCATAGCCCTTCTCATCAAAAAAGAGCTTTAACATCTCTTATCTGTAAACTTCATTCAACCCATTCACTACCCCTAATGGGTCTTGAATATCATACACATCACCAAAACCACTAGGGTTCTATGCATTTATGTGGACTTTAGTGACCTTAACCTCACCTGCCCTAAGGATGACTTTTCTTTACCTAGTATTGACAAGCTTGTTGATCTTATAGCCAACCATGAGATATTATCTCTTATGGATAGATTTTTAGGTTATAATCAGATCTTGATTGCTATTGATATCAGCATAAAACTACCTTTACCACTCTTTAGGGAATTTTTTCGATAGAGTCATACCTTTTAGGTTAAATAACATTGGTGTAACTTACCAACAAGCCATGACCTACATCTTCCATGACCTCATCCACACCATCATAGAGGACTATGTCGATGATCTCTTGGGAAAATCCAAATCTCACCAAGATCATCTAAATGTTCTTGGCATTATCTTTGAATTCCTATTCCATTTCCATGTCAAACTCAACCCCAAAAAATGTGTTTTTGGGGTCCTTTTAGGGAAGCTTCTTGGCTTTATAGTCTCCCTTCAAGGAATCTAAGTGGACCCTGCCAAGGTTAAGGTAATCTTGGATATGCCTCCTCCTACCAAACTTAAGAAACTATATATCTTGTAGGGAAATCTTCAATACATTCATCATTTCATTTCTTAGCTTGCAAACTGGTTCCAACCTTTCCATCACCTTCTAAAGAAGGATGTCTCTTTCAAATGGAATGGCAATTGTCAAAAAGCCTTTAAATCTCTCAAATAATACCTTTTGTCACCACCTTTCCTAATCCCTCCTAAGGATGACCACCCCTTTCACTTATATATCTCTACCATCAACCATTCACTAGGGGCCATGTTGGCTCACTAAGATGAACAACACATATATCAAACTGTATACTACATTATCTGCATGCTTGTAGAATATGAGACTCAGTATACCCATACCAAAAAAATCTACTTATCCTTGACTTTCATGGCCACTAAACTCTACCCCTACCTTCTTAACCATAAAACCTATGTTGTAACAAATACCAACCCACTCAAGTACATGCATTCCAAGCAATACCAAAACCAACATATGGCCAAGTGGCTTATGCTCTTAGCAAAATTTGATCTTGAGTTCCTTCAGAAAAATTTGATTAAAGGGCAAGTAATTGCTGACTAATTGGCTGAAACACCTTTGGTAGATCACTAACCACTTTCTCTTGAGTTCCCAGATGAATCCATCACTACTCTTTCCCAAGAGGACATAACCTACCAAATGACTATGTTCTTCAGTGATTCTAAGTGCCATCAAGGTGTGGGTGTTGGAGTTATTCTCAATCCTCTCAATCATGAACCCCTTCCTCTTTCCTTAAAACTTGACTTTGAATAAACCAATAATATGGTTAAGTATGAATCCCTAGTCATAGGTCTCCAAACTGCTTTAGCCTTGGGAATTAATACCATCAATGTCTTTGGTGATTCCCAGCTCATGGTCAACCAAGTCAATAGCTCCTATCAATGTAAGAATGATGCCTTATATAAATATAAAATTTTAGTTGAAAAACTCTTAACATCATTCAAATGTTACCTAGTCCAATCTATTCCCTGATCTACCAATAAATTCATAGATACAATGGCTTTCCTTGCTTCTCAAATCACTTCTCAGCCTTCTAATTCTAAAAATCTTTGTCACTATTCATCATTTTATTGCACCCTCTTATAACCAATCCAACCTCCCCAACATTTTTAATGTGGAGGATTCCCCATCAGACATTTGGTATGACCAAACTTTTAACTACCTCAACCTAGGCATCATTCCTCCCAACCTCTTTAAGAATGCCCAAAGAAACTTTGTTCAGAGTTCCTCTCATTACACCATACTAGGGGGAATCTTTTACAAGCATGGTTTTGATGGTCTCCTTCTTCAAGGCCTATGCAGCCATGAAGCTTCCCACACCATCAAGGAAACACATGATTGGATATGTGGGGGACACTTTAGTGATCTAGCAGTCACTAAATGTATCTTTCACCTTGGGCACTACTAGCCCACCCTCAACTAGGACTATTGTGATTATGTAAAAAAATGTGTTAAATGTCAATAGAACGCTAATTTACATCATGCACCAGCTAATGGCCTCCAAGTATCTAAGGAATTTTGGCCGTTCTTATAATGGGGACTCGATCTCATTAGGGAAATCAACCCCTATTCTTAACAATGACATAGATCCATCATCACAGCCATAGAATATTTCACTAAGTGGGTGGAAGTTATCCCTCTCATCTCAACTAAAGTAGAGAAGATCATCAACTTTATCAACCATCATATCATCTGCTACTTTGGTGTTCCTCATAAGATCATCACTCATAATGGAAAATCTTTCAAAAATAAGCAAGTTTAGGGTTTGTGTGATGTGTTTGGAATTGACCTAAATTTTTCCTCAACTTATCATCCACAAGCAAATAGATAGGTAGAAGCCTCTAACAAAATCCTCAAAAAAATTCTAACCAAATTAGTCAGTGCTTTAGGTTAGGATTGGCATTTGCACATCTCCTTCACTTTATGGGCCTATCACACTAGCATTCAAACCTATACGGGTGTTACCCCTTTCTCTTTGGTCTTTAGAGTAGAGGTAGTCTTACCTCTCAAAGTCTAAATCCCATCCCTTCACATATATTTATAAGAGCTCATCTCTAAAGATGATTATCATCAACACCATTTGGCTCAGCTTGAGTAACTCGATGAGCATCGTCTAGTCGCCCTTAACCATCTTTGTCTATCAAGAATGCATCAAGCATGCTTATGATAAACAACTCAAAGTGTGAGACTTGAATATTATATACCTTATCCTAAAGGAAAACCAACATGTGACTAACATGGAGAAAAGTAAACAAGGCAAGTTTGCTTTCAATTGGCTTGGACCCTACATCATGACTCATAAGTATGGATCAAGATCTTATCATTTGTCCTCCCTTGAAGGCAAACCAGAACTTGAGCCTTTCAATGATTCACATCTACATCCATTCACTAGTACAAAAACAATAATATGTGATTAAAAAACTATTAAAAACTACATATAAATGACCAAACATGATCACGTGACCATTAGTATTTTATTGTTAATCATTTATAATGCGACTAAATTGATGACTAAACTAGTTTTAGTCATTTATTGGTTATTTTGATTGATCAATTGGGTAGTATATTTAGTCATTGATTTTTGTAATCTGATCACTTATTTAGTCATTTTTTATTGAATGATATATTTAGTCATTACTTTAGTCAGTGATTATTGTTAACTAGTCACTTATTTAGTCATTTTATTCACTGATTTTTGTCCATTGGTAGTGTATTTAGTCATTAATTATAATCATCATTTGGATCAATTTGGTAGTACATTTAGTCATTTTTATTCACTAATTTCACTGGTCATCATTGTGTCCTGATCACATTGTTGCATTTTTTGGGAAACTTAGTTGCACAAACATATAATCGATGTAATTGTAAATGCTCACTTCTTGAAAGAAGAATTTATAAAACCTTCAATATGGATTACAAATGATGATTAAAAACACCAATTACACTATTTTAATTGTTACATTCTATATCTAGGGGCATCTTTTCAGCTTCCATTGGATGCATAAGTAGTAATAGTACAAATATTTTAAATATGTCTATCTAAAAAATGTAGAGAGATGTCAAATTCTAGACTCCTATTTTAGATTTGTCACATACCATACTAATTAAGACTCCATTAACTTCATCATTAATTTATAGCTGACAAGAGTATGAAAAAAATTAAGTCATAATGTTAAGTACAAGAAAGGTAATTCCAATTAGGCTATAGATTATTTAAGGCACCTCCAATTAAGTAATAAGAGTACCTTAATATTAGGCACAAGAAAAGTATCTCCAATTATGCTGGAAACTAATTATGTCACCTCCAATTACAACACTAACAACAGTCCTGGATTCATGTGGCCATGAGACTTTTAAATGGCCCATGTTGTATGATAGTGATCCTTAATTTTATTCACAAACCACGTAAAATGCATAAATATTATTCTATTCAATATGTAGAGCATGACTATGATGAATCCATGAATATTTCTCATGAATCAACATTTACAACATTAGGGAATATAGCTTACTCTAATTTAAAACTCGGGATGAATTAATAAATGTTTGGGTATTAGATATAGGTGCCACCAAAAATATGATATAATGATGAGACTTCAAAACATATGACATAAAATACAAAGAAACATAATCAATCATTCATTTACACATAATGAAATAGCTATTAAGAAGGAAAAATACTAAAATTTTATTGAGAATTGGTGTTCTTACAATAGATACAAGATAAAAATATGTGTCTTTGCTTTGAAAAACGTGTTAATACAAAATGTGTTTCTCAGTGTTGTGACTGAGAAAACTAAGTTATAATGCCTTTTTTTGCTTATACAGCTCTAAAACAAAAAAAAAACTAAGAATATTCCTGAACAAAATATTCAAACTACTGCATAAAGTAGTGGACCAAGCTGTTTAATAGCTAGTACATGATAAACATCAACTATGCCATTTTCAAAAAAAAAAAATAGTGGCCACTGTGTGAAGGTCCTTTCTTTCTCTTTCAGATGAACAACTTCATCTATTTTTTCTTCATAAGAAAGGGGTATGTTACTTGTGACCTTTAAAATATTTATATTTGCATCTCTTGTTCCTTTCAATTTGACTCCATGTATAATAAATAGTGAGTGAATCTGCCTAATGCCCACAACAACACCATCAAACGGATCCAACACCTGGACTTTATCCCCTTCTTGGAGTTTATCAATAAATGTCTACAAAAAAAAACATGTTATATTGAGATATAAAACACACATTATATTGTAAAAATGGAATGAGGTAGTGGTCACATACAAAGTTGCAGAGGAAATTTGAACTAATTTTGGGTTCTTCGGGAAGAAAATGATGATTTGAGGAAAGGGGGTTCACAATGTGTTGATGTAAATTTAGGATATGACAAAGTTGAAGCAAGTAAAAGGGAGAATATTTTCATAGGATCAAACATGATTGAACTTGGAAACAAGAAATAAGGGCCTAAGCATAAGACATATCCCAATAACAAGGAGGATTTCCCTGCGAGTAGAACCCCTAACCAAAGGCCTAAGATCCTCAACCTTTTGGGATAGTTTCATCCAAAATATGTGGGATAAAATTACTTCTTGGAAAATAAAATGGCTCTCATGGGCTGGAGACTGACAATGATCAAAACGGTTATCTTAGCCATGCCAATCTACATCATGTCTTTCTTGGTGCTTTCGAAGGGGGTAGAGAATAAACTTGATCAACTCATGCAAAAAAAATTCTAGCAAGGCACATAGGAGAAGGAAAAGCTAGCTCTTGAGGCTTGGGACAAGCTTTGTAGATCCAAGCAAGAAGGTGGGGCTGGCTTGAGAAATTAGACAATTCAAAATAAAGTATTAAGATCCAAACTAATTTAGAGGATGTATAAGGAACCCATAGTAAATGGGTAGGAAATATTTGGGCAATGTCTCTTCTCAAGGGATTTTGATAGTCACAAACACCCCAAAAGGATCAAGGACATCAAACTTCATGAATAATTTCAAATCAGTCATCACAGATTTAATATCATGGGATGTTCATGATGGTAACAAAGCTAAATTTTGGTCTGATTCTTGGGTAGGATATCCAAAATTAGATGAAACTCTAAACATTTTTTATATCAAGGAGACCCTCTCCAAGGTTTGGGTGACCAAGGTTAAATATTACATAATTCTAGATCTAGAAGAAGGAGGTGTAGGCTAGAAATGGAGGGATTTTTCAATATTCAAATTTAACCCCCAAGAGGTGGATAGTCTCAACCAGGAACTAAAGAAAAGAACATTTGTTTTTAGACAAGGAGAGGACTCCATTGTTTGGTGTGGTTCAAAGACTGGGATTTATTCAGTTAAGGTAGGTTATGTAATTATAGTAAAGACACAAGGAGGTATGAGGAGAATCATCCCTCTTCAATATTGTTGGAATAAGTTTGGAATTCCTAAAGTAGGATTATTCACTTGGGTAGCTTTGAAGAAAAAGATTCTAACTATTGAAAGATTTAGGAAGATGGGTTTCCATGGTCCTTTTTGATGTCCTTTATATAGAGCCCAAGAGGAGATAGGGAATCACATTCTTATTGGCTATCAATTCTCTTTTGAATGCTGGAGGTGGTTATGCACGAAGCTAGGATGGAAGAATGCCCTTCCCAATGATATAATGACTTTGTTTCAATATTGGCCCAATATCAAAAGACATTCTACTTATCATTATTTATGGTTGATAAGTTCCACAATTCTAATTTGGGAACTCTGGAAGGAAAAAAATAGAATATTATTCCAAGATAAGGAAATGAGTCTCAAATCCCTCCAAAACAAGATTGAAGCAAGTATTGTGGAAATAGTTAACAACAAATTAAACTCTATTAGGTTAAAGGAGGTAGTTTTTTTAGACTGAGATGCTAGTATGAGGCTCCAATGGGGTGGTTTAAGAATTCCCCCTGTTCTGGCTCAAAGAGTTAGAATAGAAAATAAAAATGTCAAAAAATAGTTTGGAGAGAGCTACCAGTAGGATGGGTAAAGTTAAATTCTGATGGATAGCTAAAATCAATCCAGGGGCTTTAGGGGTAGAATGTATAATTAGGGATTGGAAAGCAAGAAATTTAGTCACTTCTACTAAACCACTTTTTGAAGGCACTAATAATGAAGCTGAGTTCAAGGCCTTATTGCATGGATTGTTTTTGTGTAAAATTATTAGAGCTAAGAAAGTGGAAATTGAAGGCGACTTAGCTATAGTCATAAATGTTATAAGAATAGGGAAGACTCCAAACTGGAAGCTAAATGTTCTTTTAGAAAAATCCCAAAACATGAATAGTCCTTAATTTTATGTGGTTTCATAGCACTCACATTGAGTTCACAATGACTACTTATACTATGAATATCATGTGCACGCTCGTCGAGTTCATCATCATAATTATCACTATCAACATTGACATGAAGTTGTACAATTTTGTAGAGAGCTCTATTGACAGGGCCTTTTTCTTTTTATTCTACTTTCATATAATTGCTCTACATGTGGTTTATATATCATGCAAAAATTATATAAGTCAAGTAAAGAATGTAAAAGCTATAAATTTTTGTCCAAAAGAACATTTTAAGCATGAAGAATGACAAAACATTGGGACAGATTAACTTACAGCGTAAAGAATGCAAAAGCTATAATTTTTTGTCCAAAAGAAGAATGATAAAACATTGGGATAGATTAAATTACAACATTAAGAATGAAAAAGATATAATTTTTTGTCCAAAAGAACATTATAGGCATGAATAATGACAAAACATTAAGACAGATAACTGAAAAATATTATATTACTTCAACTAATTCAACACAGCTATGACGATTGTGTTGCACATTCTTGTCCAGTTCATCAAGATCACTATCAATATTAGTAGTTATATCGACATCATTAAGGCATTTTTGTTTTCCTACTACTTTGATAAAATTTCTCTGCATCTATTTTAACCATCATGCAAAAAAATATACAAAGCATTCAATAGTCAAGTAAAGAATGCAAGCTATAAATTTGTCCAAAAGAATTTTTTTTAGATCACTCTAACAATAAAGAAACTAGGTTGGTCCTACGCTTAAATTTTAATAATATACATATTAAGAGGCATTTGTATACATAGTTTACAAACAAGAAGAAATGAGATCAATATATCCTCTTACCTCATTTGAATCAATGGATTTATGCTCATTCCATGTAGAAATTATAGGATTAACGAAGGCAACCAACTGTGAAACTTGTTGAGTGAGACTGAATATGCAACTCATTACCTATTAATACCCTTAAATTGAGTTGAAATGATCTATAGAGGCTCCTACTGGGAATTTAATAGATGGCTATGAAATCTTTGTTAATGAACTAGATTTCCACTTCATCCCACTCTTAGATTTACTAGGTCGATCTAGTGCTGCTATATAATTGACAATATCTTCTGCACTTGCTTCTCTATTACTATTTTACACCTAAAATACAATGTTAATTTCAACATATAGTTAGTTCAATAAAAAACTAAAATAAATAACATAATGTAAATTGAACCAAAAAGCCATACACTTACTACAAATTTGTCTATTTTGGCTTGTAACCCACCTCGACCAAATGTATATCCAGGCCTCACATTATCTGTTGATCTCTTTCCTTTGTTATTCTTTGCCAAATATTATTAATAATTCATACTTTGTTTCAATGCCTCCCACTATTTGGGAGATAGAGTGGAGTCTAACCTCTCTTTTCCCTCCATGATTGTTTTTCTACAATTGTATCTAAAATTGTTCATCAAAATTCTCATCTTTTTCTTGTAATATTTTTTAGAGATTTGTCCACCAGTAGTCTCAAAAGAATTTTATATTTTTTTTATAAAATTTTATACAATTCATGGATCTTGCTCTGCAAAACTTTATTTGCAAATATCCAAATGGGTCCTACATCTTACACCCAACTCAAAGGCCCACTATGCAACATTTGGCCCAATGGGCTCACAATCTCTCAATACCTTAACCAAGAATGGCTTCTTGCCTTCTAATTTTCTTTATTTTTCATTCCTCTCTATAGATATATATAAATCTTGACTCAATATTTTTCTTTTGACAAAATCAGACATCTTCTATTAAACCACTACTAGTATTTCTGGCTGATTCACTAGTTCCATGAAAAGTTCTAGATACAATAGGTGCACTCTAAGGCACAATAGATGCAAGCAGTCTCTCTTCAAGAATTTTATTAACCAAAAATTCATGTTCCTTGGCCACATCAGGTGTGGCATGAGTAGGTATATCAATACCAATCTCTATAGATTTCACTTCAAACACATCCTTTAATGTTGAATAATTCATCTACATACCTGTTGTTCATTTGCTCTAATGTTTTTGAATAATCTTTCTTAAATTTTATGCTAAGAGATAATCACGATGTTGCACATCACCATGTTTTATATCAGGCTATACATCACCATGTGCTATATCAGGCTACACATCATCACAACTATTATTTTCACCAATTGCATTTGTTGAATCACAAATGCGTTGGCTTCTACAAGATGGTAGCACTATATCTTTTATTTCCTTTTTTTTTCTCCAAATTTTCTTTGCACTCTTTTTCTTACCTATTAAAAAAAAAACATATTATGTCTTATATACATAAAGTTCTTACCTATAAAATTTCATTAAACACTATTAAATAAATAATATACTACTTACTCGATTTACAACTTGCCTATTTGTCAAACCAATACACGATAAATATTCATTATTCTTGGCCACTTTTTCTCTATGAAATCACTCATAATCTGCTAATAAAATTTCAGCATTATGATCATTCTCATCGACTAATTTTCACCTTACAGTCTGTTTCCTCATTTCCTGAAGTCCAAATAAATAATAATGTATAAATCAACAACTTTATTGAATTCATAAGTTGATAACTATTGACTTTCCAATCCACTGATAACTACAAATAAAACTTAAAATAGAATTTAATTTACAGATTAAAATAATTTACAATCAAAAACCAAGAAGATGTATACAATTAAAGGTATTAGATTATCAATATGACTATCCCTTATTGCAACTGGATATTGACACTTATGTATCCTGATCACTTCTATCTATATTTGCTTGATTTTATTCCTCATCCTCATCTGTGACATTCAATACATTCTCTCTCCCAATCTCTTCATTGGTAATCAAAATATATTCTTCAAACACTCCATCAGCATCTTCATCCACTTCTTTGAATGTTTCTTTTAAATTAACATATTTCCCATCAGGCATTGTATCAACAACTTCCATGAATTTTTATTTAGAATGAGACTCTATTTTAATGACATATGACCATCCTAGGCTTCTTACATCATCAATTAGAAATGATGGGTTCATTTGAAAATGGGAAACAAATGGCTCATCCATCTCTGATAAAAATTGGCTTGTATTTGTACGTACAAATCCATACCATCAAATTGTACTACAGATGGTCAGATCCACTTACATTTTAATAATATAGGACTATTTTCACCAAAATCCACTTGAATAATTTATTGGATGAATCCAACATAAAATTTCTTCTCAGTTTTGTGAAGAAATTCAGCACTAACAACACAATCATAATTTGTTTTTCCTTTGTCTTTTTCTTCCACTCTTAGGTGACTACCATAGGCCCACATTCCACTAAAATACATAGCCCATAAATGTGGATATTGTGAAATCTCACTCTCCTCCATTTTTATATCTTGACCTTCTTCTTTTGCATCACTGACTGCATTAGCAATCCATTTTTCAAAATTTGGAAAAGGATCACCTCCAATCAAATCATGACGTATGTGATTTTGAGGTCGATGTTGCATTCAATCTTGATTCTCTTCTTCATATTTTCTACATAAAATATTAACATACAAATAATAAGATTAATAATATAAATGTGTAAATGCAATTGAGTAAATAAATTATTGTGTAAATTTTTTTTACCTACGCCACTTATCGAATGAACATGTGTTTTGAAAAATATAGGCATGTATTGCACTTTTTTCTTGATGTGATAGATTGAAGTGACATCCATTTCCTTCTAATACTTCACCTACAACTCTCTCATCTTCGTCATCATCCCATATGGGTTTATTGACATTTTTAAAATCCTTTATATATTATGTGCAAAATCTCATGGCTTCTTGCATTGAATATCCCTTAGACATGTTGCCTTCTGGTTTTGCCCTAGTACGATTATTTTTTTTCAAAACCTTCATATATCATTCTATAAGATACATCCATCTCATTCTTACTGGGCCACAATGCTTTAGTTCATATTCTAGATGTATCAAAAGATGCATAGAAATGTTAAAAATTTTTGGTGGAAATTCCCGTTCCAATAGACAAAGGACTTCAACAAGCTCCTCCCTTAAACTATCAAAGTTTGAAGGATCTAATACATGTAAACTCATTCTCTTTAATATTAGGCCCAATCTTATAATTTCCAAGCTTGATATATTTACCATAATAAGTAAAATATTATTGATTATGAAATGATAGTCATGGGTCATAAGGCCTCTTAAGCCATTAATGTCAGTTTGGCTTTTAATACTACTACTTACATATCCAGTGGGAAAGCGAGTCTGAGACATCAACTGTAAGAATTGTGCACATTTTTCCTTTCTCTAGACATAAGGAGCACTAGGTTTTCTATATTTTTCATCATCACATTTTTCAACCCAAAGATTTTGATGAATCTTTAGTTGTTGAAAGTCTTCACATGATGAAATAGTATCAAAATCACTAAAAAGAGTTTCTATAATAGCATAGGCTATATTTTTCTCAGTATGCATAAAGTCAACAATATGCCTAATGGCTATATCCTTAAATTATGGCAAATTATATAATATGCACAACCATTTTACACTGATTTCATTACATGGATCATATCTACTACCATCAATCCTATCATTTTCAATAAATGACATCCTTTTTTATCCATTCTCAAAAATGTAATCACCTATTTTTAGCAATGGTGATTCACAATTCTCTTCTTGACCATTGAAATGTGTTTTTTGTTGATGATATGGATGATCCATTTTAAGGTGAGCACAATGTCCACAATAAATACACTTACGTAAACTTCTTGAGTGCCTCACAAAATCCTTAAAGTTACAAGCAGGACATCCATGGTATCCATGAACACTGAGACCAAACAATGTGCCATATGCAGGAAGATCATGAATCATAAAAAATAAGGAATATCTTAAAGTGAATTTGATTAAATGACCATCCTTTAAAGATTGAATTGCTTTAATTCATTTCCACAATTCCATTAGCTCATCATATGATGGCTCTAGATAAGCATCGATTGTATATGAAGTCACACTTTTCTTTCCTGGTATAATCAATGATAGCATTAAGAAAAATGGTTTAGTTTCTAACCATGGAGGCAAGTTATAATTTATTAAAAACACTAGCCAAGTTGACCATTTATTACTTTGATCTGAGAATGGGTTCACCCCATCTAGAGCCAAACCCAACCTTATATTATGAGGATCTTGAGAAAAATTAGGCCATCTATTATCAAATTCTATGCACGTCTTAGAATCAGGCACATGTCATTGTTTTCTATTAGTGCTCTTATTTTGGGCATGCCATTGCATAAGTTCATAAATGTCTTTGCACCTATACACTCATAGTAATTTTGGGATTATCAAAAAGTGGTGAAAAACCTTTCTAGGAACCACAACTGATTTCAACCCTTGTTTATACCTCACTTCATGACATTTTGGACATTCACTCTCATTTAAAAGATTATTACAAAATAATACACAACCATTCACACATGTGTGGATGTTTTCATACCCTAATCCTAGCTTAGTGATTTGTTTTTTACATTGACTTTATTTTGTTGGCAATGTGGAGTCAGGTGGTAACAATGAACTTAATAATGCCAATAATTTATCTACACTCTCATTTGTCCAACCAAACACCACTTGTAAGTTAAGAATTTAAAGGATTATTGTCAAATGAATTAACTTATAATTAGCATACACATGCTTTAAAGCATCCTCCATAAACTTGGCCCAATCATCATTTAGACCCTCATTCAACATTTTATCAACTTCAAACCCTTCATCTAACATTGTGGCCTCTTCATCTATGTTTGGTACCACTTCATCTATGTTTGTTGCCTCTTCATCTCTCACACTCTACAATTATACCATATCATAATTGTAATCCCAAGGGCTTATACCTCTATGCCCATATCTTATCATATGTCGATAAATCAGATTTATTTTTCTCACCTTTCCACCAAGACAATCATTACATGGATATTTTTCCATGTCCCTCTCATCGGCTACTCTCTCATCAAATGCATGGTACTGATCCATAGTAAACCTTCAACAATGATCTATCTATAATTTTATACACATAGCAACAAAAAATCTTTTGGATAAAAATTGGCAAACCAAAAGTTTAAGATTTTTTGAAAATATCGGGAAAAATCAGATTTAAAAAAAAATGTAAAAAATTGTAGACTAAGAGACAAAAACTATTTTTTTCAATTGAAAGGCATTTCCATAAAAATAGAGTTATAGAGAGAAAATAAAATAGAGAGTTTAACTAATGAATTAAAAAAATAGATTTTTGTAGTTTATATTCAAATTGTTGATTACATTGCATTGCACATCTTTCAAACTCAAAGCATTACTTCACATTTCATAACTAATAACTAGATGCTAATAGATGATCAAATTTAAATTACAATCTAGCTTTTACAAAGTCAACCCAAGTAGTTATGCAATTACTTCACATTGCATAACTAATAACTAGGAGTAGCTACCAATTGCATTTGCTTGTCATGGCATTCCATGAGACCACATTTCTTTGAGGGATTTTTTCAAATAGTTCACAACCTTGTCTATGCTACCACATTTTTCATACATGTCTACCAAAGCATTTTATCAAATAGTTCACTACCTTGTTTTTATGCTATGGATAAAATCCTAAAACAAGTGCTTTCAAACAAACTATGGATGCTTGGAAAAAATCTATCAAAGCATAAGAGTGAGCAATAACATAAATAAGGTAGTGAACTGGTTAAAAAATGCCTCAAAGAAATGTGGTCTCATGGTGATGGAATGTCATGACAATCCGTAATAATTCGCTTGTCATGGCATTCCATCACCATGAGACCAAATTTATTTGAGGCATTTTTTCCAAAATTCATAGAATTCATCCTAGGAGTCCATATTCCTTTTAAAATCATTCTTAGAGTCATTCATAATCATCCCATATCATTTCCATGTGAAAGACATTTGTATTTTGATCATTGATGTGTTTTTTATCTCTTATCGTAGCCTCGTAGTACATTCAAATAGCTTTGGTGGGTATATGGGAACCAAAGGAAGTGAAAATATAGTTACTGCTTCCCCACAACATGCAATAACTTCACTTATGATGTTGTAGTATACAGAGACTGGTTACCACAGCCCCACAGAGGTCTCAAAATTAATGGTGGGTTGGTGGCAAGAGTTTGAGTAGCATATAATATTTCACCATGACCCCGTGACAAACAAAATGTTGACCTATGGTGATGCGATAAGAACAAAAAGTAAAGGTCCACCATATCCCTGTGGTGGACAAGAAGATAAATGGTGGTATGGTGGTAAGGGCTAAGCTGATAGATAACACATACTACAGCCCTATGATAGTTCAGAGAAGGTCTTATGGGCTAACGATAAGCGGTAAAAGTTATATAAAGTATGTCCCGCACTCCTGCAATATTTTATACATAATTACATTTTAATTTGATATGTTAAAATATTTCTTATTTTAATTTTGTTCAAATATATTTAATCTATTTTATAATCTCATCTATTATCCATGCACTTATTGATCTACTTGATATTGAATTGATTAATATTTTTATATCACCTTATGTTATTACCTTTTTCCATCCTTTCAACACTACTAAATACATCTGCTTTAGGAGTGCCATGTTGTGTCCACCCAATTATTTTCATCATTCCCAATATCCAATAAGCATACAAGACAAGGTTGACCTTGGTGGTCCCTCAAGATTCCTTCACCGCCTACTATTATTAGATTACCTTATTTGATACAATTCTATTTTTTGGATTTTTTAGTTGATACATGATCTTTTTTTTCCTTAGGAAAAAATCATAATTTCATATTTAAAAATATAAATTGGATAATATCAGATGCATCTAAAATCATACCATAGGGATGAAATACATGGATATAACCGTCCAAAAAACCCAAACATAGAAAGAGTTGAAATATAAGGCACTCAAAGAAAAACAAACCAATTTTAAAAAAATGTTTATCAAGTAGACAAGAAAGATGTTAAAGGTAAATAAGTAGCCTTGCCACATTAATCTCATCTAACTAAGTGCAAGAGTGAGCATTCACATTCATTCATAGAGTTATGTTTGATTTGGAGTGTTATGTTATAATCGTTGGATTGTTTTCTTTATGTACACAAATAATATTTTGTTGTGTATTTATTTAGACAATCCACCTATAATCTAATTGATCACAACAATCAAATGGTTTTTTTGAAACCAACTCATTATCCTATTTAGTAGTCTTTTCAAATTTTGTAACATATCAAATATAATTCTTGCAGTGATACAGTAAATAGTGAAGGGATGCCAAAAGAACCTGTAGTCCCATGATGGTCAGATCAAAGGTTGGTGGTAACATGATATAAGGTATAATAGGTAACATGTATCTCACCATCCTGTGATGTTGTGTATCAAGGATTGTGGGGTGGTGGTAAGTGGTGAAAAATGTGGTATAACCATTCAGAAGCTCTCACGGTCCCATGATAGATCTAAATAGATCTTGCAATGATGTGGTAAAGTATTAAATGCTAAAATGACTATATCATTGCCTCATAGTGATTATCATTAATGTCTATAATTGAAGTGCCCACCCAGTCATTGGATTGGACTAAATCAATGATCTGTGTTTGAAAGACTTGAATGCTAAGATTTATTGATTTCATGACATGAATTAGAGTAATGGTGAAATGACCAGCTCCATAGCAAAAAAAAATTTGGAATTTCTTTGTATTTCATCATTCAAGCAAATTTAGTGGTGATTGTAGACAGTAAATTCAAGCTATGTGTGCACACTTCGGCCATCTTTTAACTAGGTAAGTCTACCTTATCCTCTCTTCATAAAATTTGGTATTTGATTTGTGCTTTGTTTTAAATTGGCTTGGTAGAGCAAGTGACTATCAAAACCCTAGTTCATAAAAGCATCAAATTATGGTACCTAAGAAATATGAGTCTAAAAGTAAGAGCACTAAACCCCCTATTCCCAAGAAGCGGCCCTTCAATAGTCACTATTGGACATTTTTCTATCAGTTGACAAAGGGTATAACAAATTATTCAAGGATGTATCAGATAGGTGTCAGGATGATAGAGTCCCTATATTAGGATGGAACCTTTTTTGGTATTTTTGTGAAAATCAAGATGAATAGGGACCAGTCGCAAACCCATGGAATTTGAATTTGGATAAGATTGTGGTGCCAAATGTATTCATTGATGTGGATTTGATCAAGATATTGGCACAACACTATCATCTAGCCACCAAAACTATCAAGTTGCCAATTGGGTCACCATTAGTGGTTGTGGATAGAAATGCAATCATTGATTGATTCATGCTAAAAAAGAAAGCCCTCACAAAAGTTGACTTGAAAAAGAGTGAACAAGAATATACCAGTCTAAGAAATACACATAGGAGTGATGAGTTGCCCATGTACATGAGGAAAGGGGCCAACAATAGAAGGATTTCAATCCCAACCATTATAGTTGAGCCTTTTCCAATTGATGACTTTGTTGTGTATTTCAAAAGGACATATTTTTCTTTGCATCAAATGATAGGAATCGATGCCCAAGATAGAATGCTAGTTGGTATGGTGATGATGGCCATGAGAATACACAACCCAGAGGTTAATATTGAGTATGATTTTGCTTCATTTATTGAGAAGAAATTGCATGATGGATTTTTTCAAATAAGGGAGAACATGACACCTATGAAGTTCAAAAATTATTCTTTGTTGTGTCATTTAATTTTGTATCAAAATAGAAGGAATTAGCCCAACAAGATGGACTTGAGCATGATTGATCAAAAGAGACAGAGATTCCCTACATAGTGTCGGTGTTACTAAAGGGACACTTATTGTCAAAATTATAACTCTATTTTGTTCCATGATGATTTATTAGTCATAATAATGAATTCCATTGGTAGCCTTTTTTCCTAGATTGGCCAAAGAGGTTAGATAAATGTTGAGGCCTCTTTCTCATAGGCCAGAACAGGGTCACAAACATAACTTTGCTAATTAGTATTTCTTGCTTGACCATACTATAATCAATGCGTATGGGTGTACTCAGCCACCCCATGTGTTGCCAAACATAATTTATTTTCTTGAATTCATGTGGTAGATGCTCTAGATGGAGAAATATGTGATGAAAAAATAAAAGAAGGGTACATTTCTTCCAGATTCCACTATGTGTTTTGAATGGTACATTGGTGCAGATCTTTAGAGGATTTGAAAGCCTATTTTAAGGCTAAATATTCTTTGAAATCAAAGATAGAAAGGGTTTGTGATACATAGGGTCACATGAACATTGTTAGACAAGTCATGCTTACCAGGATGGGGATATCCCATCAAATCAAATTTGATGAGGATGTGATAAGAAATTGTGTCACTTTTAAAGAGGTATATAATAGGAAAAGAAAATGGGAAATTTTGAAGAATATTGAGGATGAAAAAAGAAAACAAAACCCTATTTTTTTAGGTTTTTTTTTGAAGAGAAGGACCCTTTGAAAAAAATAGATTTGATAATTGATAATTTTTTTAAAATATAAGGCAAGTCTGAGAAGTAGCCTACAAAGGCTACCAACCTCCCTGTCAAAAATTCAACAAGAGTTGTGATTCAAGAACCTAGTCCAGATGTAATGTTAATGAAAGATCCAGCTATTCCAGATTCACCACCTACCAAAAGGCAAAAGACTGATGATGTTTCTCCACTAGTTCTATATGAAATGACTGAAGGAGTTGGTGACTATGAGGAGGTGGCTAGTATTTTAAGGCATATGGGAGAGGAAGAGGAAGTTGATCAATCCATTGTTGGTCAAGAAATATAAGCACACAAATCAAAATAAAAAATGGATGAATAGGCACAAGGTGAGCCTGAACTATAAGAAGATGAAAGGGTTGTGGCTTCTATGAGGTTCATCGAGGATGACGATTTCATCAATACTCCAAAATTCAAAGATTTTTGGCTCAAAATGAAGATGAAAGAATTGTAAGAAAAGGTGGAAATAAATAAAATGGGTGTTGATGAATCTTAACATGATCAAATTGTGACACAGACTTTCAAGGATTTGAAAATTGATGAAATAAATGTCAACCCTGACGAGGCTAGACAAATGGTTTCGAAGAGTAATATGTTGATCATCCCTGGCCTTGAATTTAAGAAAATGTTTTTGTTAGATCAAGTGAGAAATCAAGATGACCCCATGATGGTTTTTGAGTTTGATTATGAGGATGGTTGTTAGGCTGTGGAGCTAAAAGCTTCACCCGAATGCAAACAGGAAGGAGGATGCTGAGTATGCAGTCGCTGGTGTCGACAGGATCACCGACGTCGGTCAGTGGACAGTGCAGAAGGAAACTGACCTCGACAGCTATCGGCCGACATTGGTCACCTCTAGGAAGACAGGGACCGATGTCGGTTGCCTATGCGGTTCTAGAACTGATTTTGACGAACAGTCAGTTAAGTGAACGGGCAGTTTGCATGATGAAGACTAGTTCAAAGTCTTGAGCCACAAGTCTAATCATTATATGCATGAGATCTATATAATAGACTCATGGGTTGTATTGTAAAGTAGAAGAACTAAGTAGAACTTGGAGAGTTCTTCCCCTGAAAGAGCATGTTCTTCCAGGTATGTAAGATCAGGTTTGGTCAGCAGGGTGTTGCAGGATCATGGAGGAGATCTACATGTGATAAGTAAGATCAGGGTTGGTCTGCTGGGGTGTGTGAATGTGAGGGTCAAACGGAGATCAGTGGGGGAGCAAGATCTAAGGTGACAACAATACATCAGGATCAGGATCATGGTTAGATCTACTTGGAGTACCGGTTCGTACTCGGTTGTACTGGACGTATAATGAGGTGAACAACAGCTTGTGTTAGTTGTTAGTTGTGACCTATGAGAGAAGATTACTCAGGTGGGAAGATTACTGAGAGCCCTTGAGGTATGGAAGGCCTTGTAGAGGTGGAAGAAGAGTGTGATCTCTTTATTTTAATTTCCTTTGTAATGAGTTGAATACAATTTTGTGTTGTCTCTCATATTCTGTGTTATTTCTCATTGATAGTTATTTGTTCTTTTGGGTATTTCTGCATGTTTAAGTTGCTTATACATTGGTAATCATGTGTGCTCTTAAATCTGACAAGTTGTGTCAGAACTTTGGGAAACTTTGGTCCTATCAAATGGTATCAGAGCGAGGTTGGACGTTCTCAGAGCGAGCTTGACTAACAGGTGGTTCAGATCTGTTAAGTGTTGTTGATTACAGGTTACTCACAGGGGTTGTTGTTTGAGTGGGAGTATAGCAAGGCAGAAGAATAGAGAAATTTAGACACATGTGTAGCACCACAGGGTGTGTGGTGGGTTGTCTTCAAGTGGGAGCTTGGAGAGGAATACAAGCCAGGATGCAGAATAGACAAAGTACTGGTATGGGTACGGGTGCAGCTGTTTATCTCCAAGTGGGAGATTGTTAGGGTGTGGAGCTAAAAGCTTCACCCGAATGCAAACAGGAAGGAGGATGTTGAGTGTGCAGTCACCGATGTCGACAGGATCACCGATGTCGGTCAGTGGATAGTGCAGAAGGAAACTGACCTCGGCAGCTATCGGTCGACGTTGGTCACCTCCAGGAAGACAGGGACCAATGTCAGTCGCCTGTGCGGTTTCAGAACTGTTGTTGACGAACAGTCAGTTAAGTGAACGGGTAGTTTGCATGATGAATACTAGTTCAAAGTCTTAAGCCGCAAGTCTAATCATTGTATGCATGAGATCTATATAATAGACTCATGGGCTATATTGTAAATCAGAAGAACTAAGAAGAACTAAGTAGAACTTGGAGAGTTCTTCCCCTAGAAGAGCATGTTCTTCTAGGTATGTAAGATCAGGTTTGGTTAGCAGGGTGTTGCAAGATCATGGAGGAGATCTACATGTGATAAGTAAGATCATGGTTGGTCTGCTGGGGTGTGTGAATGCGAGGGTCAAACGGAGATCGGCGGGGGAGCACGATCCAAGGTGACAACAATACATCAAGAGCAGGATCATGGTTAGATCTACTTGGAGTACCAGTTCGTACTCGGTTGTACTAGACGTACAATAAGGTGAACAACAACTTGTGTTAGTTGTTAGTTGTGACCTATGAGAGAAGATTACTCAGGTGGGAAGATTACTTGGAGCCCTTGAGGTGTGGAAGGCCTTGTAGAGGTGGAAGAAGAGTGTGATCTCTTTATTGTAATTTCCTTTGTAATGAGTTGAATACAATTGTGTGTTGCCTCTCATATTTTGTGTTATTTCTCATTGATATTTATTTGTTCTTCTGGGTATTTTCGCATGTTTAAGTTGCTTATACATTGGTAATCATGTGTGCTCTTAAATTTGACAAGTTGTGTCAAAACTTTGGGAAACTTTGGTCCTGTCAAATGGTATCAGAGTGAGGTTGGACGTTCTCAGAGCGAGCTTGACTAATAGGTGGTTCAGATCTGTTAAGTGTTGTTGATTACAGGTTACTCATAGGGGTTGATGTTTGAGTGGGAGTATAGCAAGGTAGAAGAACAGAGAAATTCAGACACAGGTGTAGCACCACAGGGTGTGTGGTGGGTTGTCTTCAAGTGGGAGCTTGGAGAGGAATACAAGCCAGGATGCAGAATAGACAAAGTACTGGTATGGGTACGGGTGCAACTGTTTATCTCCAAGTGGGAGATTGTTAGGGTGTGGAGCTAAAAGCTTCACCCAAATGCAAACAAGAAGGAGGATGTTGAGTATGCAGTCACCGGCATTGGCAGGATCACCGACGTCGATCAGTGGACAGTGCAGAAGGAAACTGACCTCGACAGCTATCAGCCTACGTCGGTCACCTCCAGGAAGACAGGGACTGACATCAGTTGCCTGTGCAGTTCCAAAATTGTTGTTGATGAACAGTCAGTTAAGTGAACAGGCAGTTTGCATGATGAATACTAGTTCAAAGTCTTGAGCCGCAAGTCTAATCATTGTATGCATGAGATCTATATAATAGACTCATGGGCTGTATTGTAAAGTAGAAGAACTAAGAAGAACTAAGTAGAACTTGGAGAGTTCTTCCCCTAGAAGAGCATGATTCTTCCAGGTATGTAAGATCAGGTTTGGTCAGCAGGGTGTTGCAGGATCATGGAGGAGATCTACATGTGATAAGTAAGATCAGGGTTGGTCTGCTGGGGTGTGTGAATGCGAGGGTCAAACGGAGATCAGCGGGGGAGCAAGATCCAAGGTGACAGCAATACATCAGGAGCAGGATCATGGTTAGATCTACTTGGAGTACCAATTCATACTCGGTTGTACTGGACGTATAATGACGTGAACAACAGCTTGTGTTAGTTGTTAGTTGTGACCTATGAGAGAAGATTACTTAGGTGGGAATATTACTGGGAGCCCTTGAGGTGTGGAAGGCCTTGTAGAGGTGGAAGAAGAGTGTGATCTCTTTATTGTAATTTCCTTTGTAATGAGTTGAATACAATTGTGTGTTGCCTCTCATATTCTGTGTTATTTCTCATTGATATTTATTTGTTCTTCTGGGTATTTTCGCAGGTTTAAGTTGCTTATACATTGGTAATCATGTGTGATCTTAAATATGACAAGTTGTGTCAGAACTTTGGGAAACTTTGGTCCTGTCAAATGGTATCAGAGCGAGGTTGGACGTTCTTAGAGCGAGCTTGACTAACAGGTGGTTCAGATCTGTTAAGTGTTGTTGATTACAGGTTACTCACAGGGGTTGCTGTTTGAGTGGGAGTATAGCAAGGTAGAAGAATAGATAAATTCAGACACAGGTGTAGCACCACAGGGTGTGTGGTGGGTTGTCTTCAAGTGGGAGCTTGGAGAGGAATACAAGCTAGGATGCAGAATAGACAAAGTACTGGTATGGGTATGGGTGCAACTGTTTATCTCCAAGTGGGAGATTGTTAGGGTGTGGAGCTAAAAGCTTCACCCAAATGCAAACAAGAAGGAGGATGTTGAGTATGCAGTCATCGGCATTGGTAGGATCACCGACGTCGATCAGTGGATAGTGCAGAAGGAAACTGACCTCGGCAGCTATCAGCCTACGTCGGTCACCTCCAGGAAGACAGGGACCGACATCAGTTGCCTGTGCAATTCCAGAATTGTTGTTGATGAACAGTCAGTTAAGTGAATGGGTAGTTTGCATGATGAAGACTAGTTCAAAGTCTTGAGCCGCAAGTCTAATCATTGTATGCATGAGATCTATATAATAGACTCATGGGCTGTATTGTAAAGCAGAAGAACTAAGAAGAACTAAGTAGAACTTGGAGAGTTCTTCCCCTAGAAGAGTATGTTCTTCCAGGTATGTAAGATCAGGTTTGGTCAGCAGGGTGTTGTAGGATCATGGAGGAGATCTACATGTGATAAGTAAGATCAGGGTTGGTCTGCTGGGGTGTGTGAATGCGAGGGTCAAACGGAGATCAGCGGGGGAGCAAGATCCAAGGTGACAACAATACATTAGGAGCAGGATCATGGTTAGATCTACTTGGAGTACCAGTTTGTACTCAGTTGTACTGGACGTACAATGAGGTGAACAATAGCTTGTGTTAGTTGTTGTTGTGACCTATGAGAGAAGATTACTCAGGTGGGAAGATTACTGGGAGCCCTTGAGGAGGAAGCCTTGTAGAGGTGGAAGAAGAGTGTGATCTCTTTATTGTAATTTCCTTTGTAATGAGTTGAATACAATTGTGTGTTGCCTCTCATATTCTGTGTTATTTCTCATTGATAGTTATTTGTTCTTCTGGGTTTTTGCATGTTTAAGTTGCTTATACATTGGTAATCATGTGTGCTCTTAAATCTGACAAGTTGTGTCAGAGCTTTGGGGAACTTTGGTCCTATCAAATGGTATCAGAGACATTCTCGAGGTTGGATGTTCTCAGAGTGAGCTTGACTAACAGGTGGTTCAGATCTGTTAAGTGTTGTTGATTACAGGTTACTCACAGGGGTTGCTAATTGAGTGGGAGTATAACAAGGCAGAAGAATGGAGAAATTCAGACACAGGTGTAGCACCACAGGTTGTGTGGTGGGTTGTCTTCAAGTGGGAGCTTGGAGAGGAATACAAGCTAGGATGCAGAATAGACAAAGTACTATGGTATAGGTATGGGTGCAGCTGTTTATCTCCAAGTGGGAGATTGTTAGGGTGTGGAGCTAAAAGCTTCACTCGAATGCAAATAGGAAGGAGGATGCTGAGTATGCAGTTTCAGTGCATCGACAGGATCATTGACGTTGATCAGTGGACAGTGTAGAAGGAAACTAACCTCGACAGCTATCGATTGACGTCGGTCACCTCCAGTCAGACAGGGACCGACGTCGGTCGCCTGTGCGGTTCCAGAACTATTGTTGATGAATAGTCAGTTAAGTGAATGGGCAGTTTGCATGATGAAGACTAGTTTGAAGTCTTGAGCCGCAAGTCTAATCATTGTATGCATGAGATCTATATAATAGACTCATGGGCTGTATTGTAAAGCAGAAGAACTAAGAAGAACTAAGTAGAACTTGGAGAGTTCTTCCCCTGGTAGAATCAAGTGATTCTTCCATGTATGTAAGATCAGGTTTGGTCAGCAGGGTGTTGCAGGATCATGGAGGAGATCTACATGTGATAAGTAAGATCAGGGTTGGTCTGCTGGGGTGTGTGAATGTGAGGGTCAAACGAAGATCGGCGGGGGAGCAAGATCCAAGGTGACAGCAATACATCAGGAGCAGGATCATGGTTAGATCTACTTGGAGTACCAGTTCATACTCGATTGTACTGGACGTACAATGAGGTGAACAACAGCTTCTGTTAGTTGTTAGTTGTGACCTATGAGAGAAGATTACTCAGGTGGGAAGATTACTGGGAGCCCTTGAGGTGTGGAAGGCCTTCTAGAGGTGTAAGAAGAGTGTGATCTCTTTATTGTAATTTCCTTTGTAATGAGTTGAATACAATTGTGTGTTGCCTCTCATATTCTGTGTTATTTCTCATTGATAGTTATTTGTTCTTCTAGGTATTTCCGCATGTTTAAGTTGATTATACATTGGTAATCATGTGTGCTCTTAAATCTGACAAGTTGTGTCATAACTTTGGGAAACTTTGGTCCTGTCAATGGTGTCAGTGGTTGTGGGTTTAACCCAAGGGTAGAGACTCTAGCAATATGGGCCACATAGAAGAACACCAACAAGCCAAGATTTATTGATGTAGTCCAAGAGTTGAGGGGAACAACTATGGTGAAAACATTTTAGGATACATTAGTGCTTGAAGCTACCACCTTTACTATGCACTCTATAATGTTTACACAAGCTGTTGTCAAGAAAATGGAGCAAAGATTGCTCGACTATGAAAAAACTCAAATTGAGATGAATGATGAAGTGAATAGGTTGTATTTGTAAAATGTCAAACTAAATTAGTAGTTGAAGGGTTTTGATTCTTAAAGCCAATAATTTTGCCATACCAAGCCCTTGTGCCACAAATAACTAGTGATAATACAATCCCAGTTGATCAATTGGATGCATTGAATTTGAAGTTGGAGAAAGAAATTGAAGATTTGAAAAATCAAAATGAGAAGACAAAAGATGAGGCCAAATTGAAAATCCTTGAGGTGTTTGAGAAGATTTTTGAATACAGAGTAAAATTGGTTGTTGACAAGTTGGGAGATATGCATGAATACTATTCTTCCTTGTCTCAGGCCATTGATCAGTTGAAGGTCAATATTTCTATTTTGGATCCAATATACAAGAAATGACAACCTACACACCATACATTGCTAACCTTGTGCAAAGTTTTACAAAGAGATCTAGGTGATCTGGACTCACTCAAGCCAACATAGAAGATAGTGAAAATGATCTTGGATGAATTTTAGTAAGTGAATGATGAGAGCCAAAAAATGTAGGTAAAGATCGATTATTTTGCTACCTTCAAACACCAATTTATTCCTTCCATTTTGATAGAAGATAAAAGATCAAAGGTTTTGATGCATGGAAAAGTGAATATGGTCATACAGTTTTTCAAGTCATTGATTTCTTAAAAAAAGATCAAAACATAAATATTCTCATTTTCAATGTCATTTTGGATAGAGTAATTGCTCTAGATGTTGGATATGCAAAGTTTATCATTGATGTCAAAGTGCTGCTGGATAAAAAATGGAAAGATCACTAGGCCAACCTGCTCCAGATCAAATAATATAAGTGGCCCAATGATTTCATAGTGTACCAATGGGAGAATTAGTATTTGACAACTGAAGAATAAGCAAGCCAAGTATGCAGAGGAGCAGTGAGAATCAAGTTGGTGTCAACATGGCACCAACAAATATTGGGCATCCTCGTATTTTGTCTTTTTCTTGTTTTTATGAATTTCAATATGGATTCAAAATATATTTAGCAGTATTTTTAAGACTTGTCAAAAAGTATATGTTGTAATAGGTCATATTAAGGGGTGGGTATATGAAAAGTCATGTTTTTGAATGTGAAAGGTCTGAAGCTTGTAGCTTCCTTCACCCTTATAAGAAGGAAACCAAGACCTTGGGAAATCTCTCTAAGAATTTGATTTTGGAAAAAGACATTGTAAGGTTTGCTCTTCAGAGATTTATCAATAAAATCAAACCACATTTCTCTGGTGCCATATATCTAGTTCTCAATTACTTGTTGAATATTCATGTTATACTTTGTCTGGTTGTCTCCATTTTTTTGTCCTTGTTATTTGAATTAAGATATCAAGTATATGTTTAGTTCTTCAAAACACATTTTTTGTTTTTGGGTGGTTTATCTAATTGGGTTTCCTCGAGTAGGGATTAAATTCATTTAATAGATCACTGTAACTTGGAGGATTCAATTTGGGTAATTAAGAAGAGCCAAGTAATAATAATCTTGCATGTCCATGCTAGTCATAGACAATCCCATGCCAAGTAATTTGAGTTATGGCTAGATAGAAAGCACAAATATTTTTTTGAATAGACTCCATTACCCAATTATTGAGAAAGGTACCAATCAATTCTTTTCCATAATCATTTCCTTGTATCATATTCAAAAATTCCAATTTTAATTTTCTATTGTGTAGGAGGAGTAATAGTAGAATAGAAAATGAGAACTTTACAAGGAGTGAGATGATGCAGGGTAATGGTCATATATAGAGTTGTAGAAGAAATGTGAACAGATTCTCTAGGATTTTCTAGCAGACAAAGGAGTTGACATAATTGAGGATACTATTACTAAAGAGGATGAAAATTAAATAAACTCACCTCAAATGAATGATTTTAAAACACTTAAGTGAAGATTCTCAACCGTGGCATTAATAGTTCCAATCCTTTGGCATGTATGGGAAGATCTCCCAAAGTTGGTAGGCAAGCTCACTCGAGCACCATTAATGATATTGAGCTGGGTAAAGAGGGAAGGGCTCTATTTATTAGATCCTAACAAGGCTATCTCACACCAAATTTGAAGTTGGCCACCAACAAAAATGGAAACACTGATTTGTCTTTGCAATGCATGAAGTCAAATGGATTTCTTAGGGTTTATCACAGACTCAAGGCTGAGAGTGATTACAAAGCCTCACTGAATTATTTGACTATGATTTTTAGATTTGGTAACGATTAAATGGTGTTGGGGAGGGATTTTATAATAGATAGAAATAGATATAGATTAAACTCAAACATAGCTTTGTGGTTCCTGGTATCTCTGCTAGATATTGGAGGTTTAAAGGTGGACATTCTACTCTTACTACATGAAATTTTTAGGCCAAAATTTTGGGGAAATGATTTAGAGGTGGTGCTCTTGGTATAGCTAGGTGTGGGGATTCCATGGTCTTCAAACCTCTCTTTGATGATCATCCCAGATGCTAGGGTTTTGTAGCTTTCATTTATCCTCAACATGATAGATTGGGATCTCGAACATCACCACCACTGGGCCACCATTGATAGGAATTTCCTCAGGCACTCCCATGCCCTCAACATGGAGTTGAATGGGGAATGGGTGTTGTGCTTTGTAGAGCTAGCAGAAAATGGCAATTTCTACGGGTTTCCTTAGCTAGTGTATTATATTTCCATGAGATTTTGATGTAAATACTAACATATTAGGAAAAAATTTGGGAAAGAATATGAAATCCATGGGGTTTTTGTAACAGAATGACTTTTTAGGGGTAAAGTTATTCCCCATATGTAATAATTTTTTGAATCAACTTTAATAAAATCCTCACTATGTAGTTTATCGATAAAAAAAAAAGGTAGAATAGAAAATTTAAAAAAAAATCTAATTCAAATCATATACCAATTTGGATTAAGGTGAATTAGATGATTCAATTGACAAAATTACACATATCCATTATTCTACTCTGAAGTCACCAACAAATTTGAGGAGTAATTAATCATTGGTGAATATAAGGTAACACCCACTTGGGCAAAGCAGAGCCTAAAGTGTAGAGAATCCTAACTACTTGGGTTGATTCTATTAGTTAGCCAAATTGGTTGCATAACATAATCATAAAGCTTCACATCCTTTTAAGGTTTTGCATACTACAAATTTGAGAACCAACACAAGGCTTTGAAAATTTTAAGAAAGGCAACTCGCATAGATCCATGTGATACCCATGCATTTATCAAGATGGGTGGGTTATTAATCTCATCAGACCCCAATGCAGCCTTAGATTATCTTAAGATGCCAAAGTCTCTTTTGAAGAAGAGCAGAGAATAAGTACCCATTGATTTGTTAAACAACATTGGGGTTCTTCATTTTGAGTGTGATGAACTAGAGTTGGCTCAATAAACTTTTATGGAGGCATTAGGAAATGGCATTTGGGTTAAATTCATAAATAAAATCCCCAGTGCCAATTTTGTAGTGTTTTCTATGTGCTTTAAAGATATGGAATTATTACAATGACTAGAAGAAGGTGGTGTTTCACTTGAGTTACAAGTTCAATTACCATATGCTCCAAAATGCGTAGAGTAAACTAATATAAAAATAGTCCCCTAAACCCTAAACTACCTGTATGGTTCTGGTACATAGTTGCCTATGTAACTACTGTAAATTACTAATCAAAAAGCTATAGATTTTGTGTTTAATGTAATGAGGGTTTCTAATTACCTTTGAATTCACTACAAAAGGTGTCCCCAAATCTGACTTCACTGCAAAGGCCTTTGCTGACTTTAAATTTTTTAGAACAAACTCTAAATTCCTTACTTGCCTTTTTAGAAGTCTCCAAGTCCTCTCCAAACAAGCTTTATCACCCATGCAAGTGGATACTATAACCCAAAACACCTCAGTGCCAAGCTAATTACCAACTAATGAAATGAGGAAATATTCAATAAATAATGAATCACACGCAATACACTCCCACTAGAAATATTTTTTATAAATTTCATCTAATTTGTATTTGCATGAGTAACTATTTAGTCATTTTTATTTGTATGACTAAATAATTTTTTAGTCAATGACCAAATTAGTAATGTATTTACTCATTTATAGCTGAGTTGCAAAAAATTAGTAGAATATAGATATTTTTAGTTATTGTGACTAAAAGTTTTAGTCATGTAGTCATTTATTTGCCAAATTCTACCAGTGGTTCTTCTGTTCAAGAAGGATCAAGATCACTTTTTGTCTAACTTAAGCTCATCCCTTGAATAACGAGATTTCCACCTTCACCCATCTTCCTCCTCTCCTTCTGAGGATAATTGATTACAACATAAAACCATGTGATTAACTATCATAGTCATAGCCTAATCCTAAATATAGGTACCATGGCTCTACCCATAGCATGGTTCTCATGGATGCTTTTCATCTCTAACAAGATGGAATCCTATGGTCATTGTCTCTCAAACCAACTCCTTTCACCTATCACGCATCAACCATTATTATAAAGGTACCTAATTATACAATGGCATTAATCACTCTTCAATCCCAGAGAAGATTTACTAACATATTGATTCCATGAAGAGTGAAAAGTAAGTCTCATGAGACAACCATTCTAAGACTTTTCAAGGAATAAAATATCCAATAGCATATAAGCATTTCATGAAGAATAAACTTAGAATGTGAACTAAAAAATGGAGATCTATATTAAGCCAAGAATGTAAATAATTTAGCAAAAATAAAAGTAAAATAGTCAACATCCATAACCAAAATAGGGGAAAACTATAGAATAATTCATATTATCAAAAAAAAGGTACAGGGGCATTTTTGCTTAAAAGGGAGGGCCTAGGAAAATTACACAAGCCCTATATGCCTCAGAAGTTATTAGATGTAATTATATCATTGGTAGGAATAACAACTTAGTCTAAATGATGGCATTCTAAGGAACATCCTCGTCTATAGTCACAACATGATTGTCCAAGTTCTTAGCATATCAACAAACACTTCAAGGAATGCAAACAAAACAAGGGAAGTGTGAAGATAGAATCTTTAGAGAGGAAGACACCAAAACACTCCTTAATTTCTAGCTTCCCTTTTCTCAAGGTTCTCAAACCTTTAATCTATTAAATTGTTGGAATAGTTCTAAAATCATTGTAACTACCATAAGGTAAACATCCATAATACATGTAATATATAAATCTAATGAAAGCTTAAATAAATAAAATACACATATTTATTCAAGGTAGCATTGCTACCTCTTTATATTAATAGCTTTGGCCTAAATATAATAATATAATAATAATAGTGACTCTCTTCTGCATTGTAACTTACCCACTAACCCTCTATGATCTTATATAGACAAGAAAGGAGGCTAAGATTAGGGTTAGGGTTTTGGGTAATAGTTACTTATAGAACAAGTCTTCTTAGAGATACAACTTACCTATTAGTAGTAAAATCCAATTATTTAAATAATTAATTGATAATATTATCTAATAGCAGGGTATGTGTGCACTAATTAGTGCTTATTTATAAATTATATTAAAATGGATATTACAAATGCATCTTAGACTATACAAAATTGAATGTATTATTAAATACACTAACAACCCCCCTTAAGATGTACTTTTGTAAAGGGAAGGATGGAGGAATCAATAAACTATCCCCCTTAACGACACCTTCATTCACTTTGAAAAGTTATTCGGGTTGAAAAAATTGAGCATCAAACAAGGGATTTGTATAGATGTATTTAATCTAATCATCTATCCGACAATACTTAAGATCAACAACCTTATCTTATATTAGTTTCTAGATATAATGCATATGAATATCAAAGTGCTTCGTGTGTTGGTGTTCCACCAAACAAATTTAGGATGTGAAATCATGGTTAATGAATTACATTGACATGATCAACTTGGGATTTTTATATTTTTCCTTGGTCTTCAAATTTCATAGTTTGAGAAAGGAATTTTTTTTAGTCAATTCAAGTCTAATCAATATATGCTTTGTTACTTCGAAGTCTACAAGTCCTCACCAACTATTTTTCAATCTAGAGTCAAGCTTTCTATCAAATGTTCTTCCCCTTCGATTGATGGTACACTCTATAATAAATTGGCGGGAAGTAGTCCGTACTTGACTTATACTCAACCTAATATTTATTTTTCTATGAATCTATGGTCACTCTTTTTTCATGAACACCATGATAGCCAATAACAAGTTACAAAATGCATTCTAAGGTATCTTTGTGGTACTGCTAGCTATGGGATTGAGTATAAGTCAGGTGGAATAGCCTTAATATTGATTACACTTATGGTGGATTAATAAAAATTTTAAGTTACATAGATAGTGATTGGGCATAAGATATAGACAATCACAAGTATGACAATAGTAACTCTCTTCCACAATGTACTTCAACCACTAGAGTTTGTGCTCTTATGTGTGTGTGTGTGTGTGTGTGTGTGGGTGGGTGGGTGGAAGGAGGTTAGGGTTAGGATTAGGGTTTTAAGACAATAGTTACTTGTATAATACGTATTCTTAGAGAATTAAAGGTTAATAAGTTAAGGGTTTTAGAGATTAGTTACTTGTAAAATATGTTCTACATGTATTCTTAGAGAAGTATAGTCTTAGAGATTACACTTATTGGCAAAAGCGAACATTGATTAGTGATAATCAAAAAATCATATTATAAGTGAATATTACAAGTAAATCTTAAATGATATAAAAATATATGTGTTATTAAATACACTAACATAGTCATGATATCTGGATCCCAAAGTTCAACTGAGAGAGCAATCTACATGAAAACATGGAAGAAATAAGTGCATGTAACATTTAACAACATATTAACATAGCTCAAAGATTGATCCATATAGTAATTATTTCTACATCTAATTAACTAGAGGCTTTTATGGTGGGGTGAAGACCTCAGAGTCATCTCATGAGACAAAACAAAAGAATATCCATTTGCCACTATTTTTTAGCTGACATTTGTCATTCAACTATCAGGGCGTTATCGTCTGTCCACCATTCACAGAGCTGTCCAAGGATCAATGGGTACAAATGTTAGTTTGTTTCCCTCTAGCTTGAGAAACCTTGAAATGGAAGAATGATGACCAAAAGACCCGAAATGATGATGATGAGCGCTGACACATGGACAGAGATGTGACAAGTCCCCTCCGTAACACCTGCCATTACTTTGCTTTTGCACTTCCCTTCTATGACTTAAGTCGATAGTTTGGCTGAAAGTTTATTCTCCTCTTTTAAAGGCCTCCAAGGCATCACTTCTCGCTTTTAAACGGTACATATTTTCCCATTTGAATAGTTTTGCCATCTATATGATGGATTTTCCATATTTACCAACACATTAGTTGTTGTAATGTATTCCGTCTATTCAACAACAAACCATGCCTTCTATAGCGTGTCACTATACATTTATAATTTTTGCAGATATATTATTTTTGTATCAAGATTGAAATACCTGCATCTAAAATTGTAGACATGTATTTAAAATGGTAGGACCAATGTTATACTATATTTTGGCTATTCAACAACAAACCAAGCCAAAACCCAAAAAAAAATTAATTAGCTGCTGTTCTATCTAGATTAGATCTACATATGTGTATGTATGTATATGTAAGCCTATTAAATAAACAAATTATTTATAAATAAAAAATTTAGCACAGAATTTTCAAGATTTACCAAGAGTCTCATGTGGTAAAAATCGTAGGTAGTAAGGTTAGGGAAATGAGTGAGACAACAAAATTTTGTGTACACATACTCCGAAAAAATCAACGTTTGGACTGACCTAAAAATCTTCCAAAATGTCCACGTAAATTAGTCTAATCACTAGGATTTTCTTCATTGCAAGAATATTGTTAGATTTGTGTTTAAAAAAGGAAAACAGCTAACGAGGACCAGCCTAGTAGATTTTTTCATAAAATAGGGTTTAAATAGACAAATCTTTATGTTTCTGGTTTGAATTTTAGCTACAACAGACTCGTAATTCTCTATAAATGGTAGGGATTGTGCAAAATATTTAAATAGAAGAATTTGTATGAATGACTTCTTTTGGAAAAACCATTTAGAGTTAAAAGATAACTTAAATCGCTATTAATTAGAAGAGAGGTGTATATATCATGCAGAATTTTTAACTGATTTGTTTTGAAAATAAACTATAGAGGTGGCTGAAAAAGTTATAATATGTGCCACTTATGATTGTCCAGCTATAGTTTATTAAAGACAACTTAAATTGCTAAAAATTTGGAGAGATTTGTCCATTAGGCAAGAGCTTTTAGGTATCGTTGCTTGCCATCATCCCGAAAAAAAAAAAAAAAAAAAAAAACTAGCAATGATTATATGAAAGATTGAATAAAACTCCAAAATTAGATAAGACAGTACAGTGAAGAAGTCTTTTGTTCTTCTTTCTGAACCGCAAGCTCTGTTTGCTTGAAACCCTTCAGACTCTTCCATTTTGATTTTATTTTGTCTGCAGAGAAGTCAGTCGGTTTTTGCTTCCAATAATTCAAGATTAACCTTCCATAGAACAAAAAACATCAAACCTATAACGACATTTCACGTAATTCTCCGCTAAAATTTTCTCGCTTCGTCCAAATTGTTTGGAATCCTTTAAATCAAAATCAGCTCAAAATTGCTTCAGTTGGGGTTGAACTCCTTTACAATAACACAAAATTGCCACAAGTGCTTGAAATTCTTTACAATAACACAAAACTATCAATAGTGCTTGAATTCCCTTATATTATCATAAATTTGCCTTGAACTTCTTGAAATCTTTTCAATTAATACAAACTAGCCATGAATACTGAAATCTTCTCGGCAAACTACATTTTAATTTTCATCTAAAATGCAAACTAAGGAGGTCATCAAACTATGGCTAAAATACGAGCTAGCTTGAGGACCATGCAAAGCAAAGATACGGTAACATCTGTTGAATCATATTAAACCTAAATCATCAACTCCATGACCATCCAACAAATACACCAGTTAAGCTCATCGGTTAAAATTCCTTGTCCTCTGCAGGAAAGTACAAGTGTTATCCACTTCTGCTTCAACCAATTAGGGGAAAGGTCTCAGTAGCTGTGCACTCTAATTTTGGACAGCGAATTAAAATGTTACAATATTTTTACCCATTTTAATATGTTATCTTAACTACTTATAACTAAGGTTTCAAAGTCTAACACATTATCCATTTTACGATATAACCGATCATATCACGAAAGGTCATAAAATACATTTTTTAAACCTATGACCAAAACTCAACCTTTGAAGTACCAATAGCCGTGCATTAAAGTACAATACTTGAGTCTTACTAGTCAAGATGTGATTGGTTAATTTTAAATTTATAGAATAAATATTGAACAAATATTAAAAATTAGGGTGCACGGCTACTGGGACCTTTCCCCTAATTGATTGAAGCAAAAGTGGATAACACTTGTGCTTTTCTGCAGAGGACAAGGAATTTTAACCGATGAGATTAACTTGTGTATTTGTCAGATGGTCATGGAGTTGATGATGGCATTCTGTTATTTCATATTACATATGTTTATTTTTAATATATTTTGATTTGTTTGATAAGATTCAGGAGGACTGCGATGAAAAAAAAAGCAAATGATGTTGAGATCACTGAGGCAGAGGATCTTTTTCCCAATATCGATGAAGGAGATCTTGATAATTAGTTGGTTTTCTATCGCTGGTTAACTGACGACATGGTTGCAGGGAGTGTATTTTCCCTTTGTTTCTATGGATATTAATCAATTTTACCTATAATTTTTTTTAGCATGAGTTAAAAGAATAAACTTGCTTGTATGTGAATGTAGCACCTACATATCAAGTTTTGATGTAGATGTTAACATCAATATCTTGTATTTCTATTGTAAACTCATAGAGGCCTAATTGATGCTTCATATGGTAAATGCTATATATGCCTTTTCCTCGATTTTTTTTACTATTTTGTCTTCTGTGTTATCTTAAATTTATTTTATTAGTAATTATAAGTCTACAAGTAATGATTTATAAAAATATATATATAATTAAATTCAAGGTGAAGTTTAATGAATTTATTATACGTAAATGTATGCAGATTGCTTGATTTTTTGTTGGAGAATGTAATCTTTTCTTTGGTCATGCTTATACTTCAAAAAAATTGGTGAGAGAAGATTCTTTATTCTGGACAAATTTGTAGATTGGTTGTATGTCATTAACTTATATAGGCTTGGAGTATGGCCAAAAAATAAATTATATCAATGGTATATACTGTCATTAACTTTTAAGGTTTTGGGTATGGCTAGAAAATAGTTTATATCAACAATATATATTGTAACTTGTTTAGATAATGATGAATGAGCATATATCATGTGTGTTTGGATCACTAAATATAGTTTATTTCTTCTTGTTCTTTATTTTTTAATTAAAATGCTATAACCAGATCATATTGTACACATCTATAAGCAAAGAATATTGTACACATCCGTGGAGGATATTCAATATACAACACAATTGTGTAAATTAGTCTTATTCTAAGGAATCATCTTCTGATTGATTTCTATAGGGATGCTTTAATTAGAATCAGTTGTCTAAGTCTATATTATTTCTAATTTTTGTTCAATGTCCATAAGCTGGCTAGACATGTGACGTGTTGATGAGGGAAACTAAGATCATGTAATTTGTGGTGCTGATGGAAATCTACTAGCTCAAATAGGCTCCTACCAACTATTTCAATGACCTCCACCAGCTTCACTAAAGTACCCACACTAGCAAGCTTTATGTTGGTTGTAGATGGTGAGGATGGAATAGTAGACAAGTATGTCAACTGATTGGCAACAAGGCAGTCAATGTTAATGGCACCTCTCATGAGGATTTTTGGCATTAACTAGTTTTTGTTTGGCCATTATATCACTTTCATTTTTTTTAATTACATATCTTGTCCAAATTCACAATTTTGATGTTTGAAGATTTAAAACTATATTAGAATATAGATTATATTATATAATAAATTCATAATTTTGATGTTTAATATATGTGTATATATATATATATATATACACACACACACACACACAAAACTAGAGTTGTTGTGAGGGTTTTTTGGAAGAGGTAATTCCGTCAATATTTTTTCCTTTGATTTTTGAATATTTATATATTTACTTTTTGTCATTCCCCTTTCTAATGAGTGTAGAGTATGTAAATTCAGTAACTATCTTGAAATCAGTGCATGTGTATGATATGGGTCCTTTGGTGTATGGTATCACATGAAATAACTTGTCACTATCCCTCATCACTCCTGCCCATTTCACTTTGAAATCTTCCACTACTTGCAAGTTTAATACAATATAAAATATAATATATAGATAGATAATATAATATATTTGAAATATATAATATATCATATTAATAATTATCAAATATAATAAAAATATATATATAATTCCTCTAGCTTTCCTTACACCTTCGGGGCAACTACTAGTTTTATGCTTGGGGTCAAGCATCATCTTATTCATCATATTAGAAATGTCATCTTTTCCAACCTCCTCCATTTCCATCACAAATTTCCACTTTCACTCTATCCAATTTTTCATGTAGTGATTTTTATTTTCTTGAGATTAAAGCTCAGAGAATCTACCAACCAAATCTTCATCCATCACAATCCTTGCCCTTTGTTTTCCCCTTGGTGGGAAGATTCAACATCCTCGTCCTAAATCTCCATCTTCTCATTTTTTGCTTTTCCCTATATATCTCCCAACCTATTGTAGAAAACACCACTATAATAGGTTTAATGATTAGGAGAGACAAGATTCCATAAGTAAAAACAACAAAAATTTGACCATGCAAGACATAATAGACCAACCACAACCCATGATTTGATTTCATTCTTTTGAATCCTATTGACCCATAACCACATCAAACCAATAGGCAACTCAAAATAAGAAGTGGGCAGTCATTGAAATAAATATAACATAGCATGAAAGGTAAGTAAAAATCATCTTTTTTTACTAGCTCTATTAGGTTTAAAAAGAGAATAACTAGAAATGTACCGAGCAATCATGACATCCATAAAGAGTAGGGAAAAAATTAGTTCAGACCATAAAACCATATTTAAAGGATAAATTTCCTTTGGAAAATACATATCTAGAGATAGAGCTAAATGCATAAATCACCCAACAGATAAGCAATGCCACCCACACAAGTGCCAAACAACACCACCCCTAAAACTAAATAATCAAATGTTTTCATCCATGCAAGATAGATAATATAAATATGTGCATTGATCAGTGTGATGGTTTTGAGAATGTAAAGGAATACCTAGGTAAGGAAGGACAACCAAGGCATACCCAATTAATGAGTTTCAAATCATACTTACTCCACCACACCCTAGGAAATGATGAAAATATAATTACTTTCCCCTTCATAGTTCAACAAGGCTTTAATGATTATGTGGCACTGAATAACATGTTTTTTTATAGAACTTGAAATCTAATTTATAGTGCAACCAAATAAGTAAGTCTAATTGAAATGCAAACCAATACTTACAACTTCCCAAGGACCATACCATGTTTGTTTATTTCATATTATACACATTCTAACAAAGATACCTTAGAGGTCATTAAGAAATGGAGGCATCCATTTCCTACATGGAAGACCTATGAGGTGAGTCACAAACTGATACCACCATTGGCTGCCTAGTCAATAACCTAGATTCCATCTCGCTTGCCATGTTTCCATCTTATTTTGTTGAATTTGACTCAACCAATTGATTTAATCTATAACAACATGAATTCTCCATGCCCTTACAACATTGGTTCTAGTTGCATTGATAATTAATTTTGAATCCCCTTTAGTTATTAGGTATTTCTAACCTATTATAATCATAATTTGGATTCCTTTCAACAAAGTTATGGCTTCTGCCATGTTATTGGTATCATTTTTAATATCTATGTAAAATATTAGGAGTTGTTTCCTTCACTATCTCAAAATATATTTTCATTTCCACTAGTTCCAAGATTACCTTTAACAACCCTAAACCTTCCAAGCATATGGACAGTGTAAGAGTAGATGGTCATTGGATTCTTCTTGGTATCTTAAAAAAAAATAGATGGTCCCTCGAAGCCTCGTTTGATTAACTAATCATATATTTAAAAAAATCTATTTATTTTCACCCAAATTAAGATATTTTCCTTTGAAACACTATTATTATCTCAAACCAGGTCTTCAAGGAAGTCCCTTCTAACTAATCCTTCATGCATTTGAACCTAGTATAAGTCTCTCTAGCTAAAACTTCTCCAGTGGGACTTCCTAGATTAATATTTCGCTCCTAGCTATAGAGGGTGACAGTAGTTGTCCATTTCACTGATTAGATTTTGAATTCATCCTCTATCTATAAAGTCAAGCCAACCTAAATATTTCTAGGATTTTCCATTTTCTAGATTTTCTAGGTAGTCACTGACCTTCTCATCTCATTGGCCTATATCAAATTCCATAATTTATCTTAAACAAGTTGAATTAGATAATGGACTAGATCTTAACCATATGTCCTTATAAAAGGAGATATCAAACCCATCCCCAATCTACCACTTGAGGAAGGGGAGAATGAAATCCTAATAGTTCTTAATGAAGTTCCATATAGCCAAGCTTATGGTAAGGGAAATTAGGTGAAGAGTCTTAAAATTTGTTGGGAGTTAAGGTATTTGTGTTGGTATACCTTAGTCCACAATATTCCCATTTTACTATAAATACTCAAAAATAGTTTGGTGCCCAATGCCTTATTCATCTTGTTCAATATTTTAAGCCCAATACCACACCAATTTCTCAAGGTGCATACTTTATCTCAAGAAATCAAGTTCATTGTATTTTTTTCTTAAGCTCTACTCCATATGAAATTCCTTTGTAATTTTGTGATCCCCTCATCAACATTCATGTGGGATTTGAATAAGGAGAGAATATAATAAGGCATTACTTGCAATCTCAACTGAATTAATTGAGCCCTACAAACCAAGGATAGTCAATTCCCTTTCCAAGCCAATAACTTACCCTGGATTATTTCCACCACCGACTACCAAACATCACATGAGTTTCTTTCTCAAAATAAATGCATTCTAAAATACTAACTTGAGAGGGTTCCAATTTCAAAACCTAGAATATCCTTGACCCTTTCATGATTTTGAGGAAAAACATTGATAAAAAAAATTGCTAGATCTATATGGGCTTATCTTTTGTCCCACCTTAAATTTCCTTGCTTCTTGTTCAAATGGATCTCCAAAAAACATAGTGTCATCTAAAAAACTTAGGTAATAGATTATTTCCAATTTTGAATTAGTTGTTAAACCCTTTAATTATCCCCTTGCAACCTCATCCTTAATTTCTCTTCGAAGTGCCTCTACCACGATGATGAATAGGTATGGCAAGAAAGATTCTCCTTGTCTTAAACCTCTTGTTGATTTAAAGAGTCATGTAGGTGTTTCATTTACAATAATTGAGAAAGATAAGGTAGAAATGTAGCTCCATACCCATTGCCTCCATTAATTTCCAAAGTTAAATATTTCTAGAGCTTAAAGTCAAGGAATTTCTAGTTGATTCTATCATAGGCTTTACAATATCCAACTTGATCAACAATGTCTCTCTACTGCTATGACCAAGGGAATGTAAGGCATCATGGGCAATGGTAATCCCTTCTAGAATTTCACACATAGCTATGAAGACATCTTTTTGATCTAAAATTATATTATCAAGACATGCTTTTAATTTATCATCATTACCTAAGTGACAAATTATAGACTAAATTACATAAAGCAATGGGTCTGAATGAGTCAAATTAGGGACATTATTTCTTCTTCGAGATTAAGGTGAGAAAAGAGTTATTCCATTCCTTTAATATCTTACTTATTTTTCTACATTCTTCCATCACTTTAAGTACCTCCTTGCTAACAATCACTATATATTTTCATGAATTTATGACACTTTTTGTCAAAATTTCATTTTTTCACAATCCTTAACACAAAAATTGCATCAATGATTTCCCCTGATGTAAATTGTGTCAGGCAAAACCATAGTAAATTTTGTTTTAAAAAATTTCTCCAATTTGGAGGGTTTTACCTCAGTTATGCATGTTGCGTCGAATTTGTGTCTAAAAAAATCTCTAATGCAAATTTGTATCATTCAATTTTCTTGATGTAGTTTTTACATCAGCTAGTGAAAAAGACAATTTTTTGAGGTATTGACCATTTGGGTGTTCTAAAACAATGAGAACTGATGCAAAATGTGACATAAACATTTTTGCATTTTTAAAAATTAATCCTCCAAGAATTCAAATTCAAATCTATGACATAAATGCATTAGAATTTGCATCAGCCCATACCATAGGTTAGAGAAATAAATTGTTGTCATCCAAATGGTATGATCATAAGTCCATGAATTCATACAAAATTGATATGAATTATTCATGAATACAAATCAGACGGTTTGAATGTATTTTATGTGGAAAGTTGGTGATTAAAATACTTATTAGGAATTAGAGATTTAAGACTTTCGAAGTCAATAATATGAAAAAGAATGCTTTTATTTGGCATAGGCTAAGAGTATGTTGGAAAAAATGAAATGATCAATTTGACATTACATTTGGAGAAACCATGCCATTTGGTTGCAAGTTGAAGATGTTGTATGGAAAGGAGTTATTTATTTTGTTATTATTCTTTAAACTCCTTGAACTACTAAAAAAAAAATTATGTTTTGCAGGTGTGATGGCATGGATGGGTAGAGTAGAGGAGGGTGGGTAATGTGACTCAAACTCATGATAAATTTATTTTTTGAGAACAATGTAACTCGAACTTATGATTTTTTTCAATATGTACAGATGTTGTTGAGAACCTCATCATGCTTGCCTCTCAATATAGGGGCACCAATACAATAATTCCTAAGGTTTAGTACCATTAATCTATTTGTTCTCCATTATGAATCACATAATACTCCAACAAAACTAAATGGATCAGCTGAAAAATCCTAAGACCTAAAAAATGTAGATCTTGAAATGTGTGTGCTCTATAGGGCCAAAAAATTCAAATGGTTATAGTATTGTCTTTGGCCACATCGCCTATTGTAATGCCATGAAATGTTGATCTTGAATTGTCATCCCATGACTTGAATAATGGAGAGCTTGAAATTTCATCCAAGATATTTCTATCATTCTGATGTAACTTAAAAAGATCACCTTTGATGAAAATACAAATTGTGTCAACCTTGACACAAATTATGTCAGACCTAACATAGTTTGTGTCGTGGTCTGATTCAATTTATGTTAGATCCTTACACAAATTTCAATTCTCTGAAATGTTTCTCTCCAAAACTTATATATATATATATATAGACACAAGAACACAATGCACTTCTCGACACAAATTTTGGTGATTTGCATCATATCAAAAAAAGCTTTGCCAATTTGGGTGACACTAGTAGCCGAGTTACATCAACTTGCTTGATGCAAATTATCCTAGACAAAATTTTACGTCAGGCTACAAAAAAAATTATAATAAAATAAGGGTTCAATTTAGACACGTCTTGATGTAAAACCATGGAAATATGCTAGTGGATGTGCCATCATTTCTAAAAAAACCCACTTGGAAGCCATTTGCTCCTAGAACTTTATCCCTACCCAAAACAACAATTGTAGCTTTCACTTCTTTAGTTACCAAGGCCATTAGCTTATCATTCATATATTTTTTAATACACAGGGGGATAAGATCTACTAATTTTACTTGTGCCTCTACTTTGTTTGAAAATTCCTCTATTAAAAGGTCTTTGTAGAATGTAATACCCTTGTGTGAAGCTTCTTTCCATTGTTTGATGATCGTAATTAGTTGGTCATTAAAGGTTTCACTTGTGATCTCATGACTCTCCATATCCTTAAAATCTTGAAACGCTGAAATCTGACCAAGTCTGAAATATTATAGAATCCTTCAAAACCTAGATTTTATGTTATAACTCCTTGAGATCTGAAACCACTCTCAAACACCCCGAAAGATATACATATAAAATACAACTTAGAGTATAATAAATTAAAGATATATCAATTTATACTTAAATGTTTATTTTATATTTATACTTACACGAAAAACTACATTTGATTCTTTTATCGAAGACAGTTGTAAACATCTTTTTTTTAATTATGATTAATTAATGGAGACTAATACAAATTAATGACAAATAATTAGTCAATAAAAATGTATCATAAATTTAAAGGAAATGGCATTTAAATAAATTAAAATATATTAAATGTTGAAAATGGATCTATTTCTATAAATGAATAAATTGGCATTTAATTAGGCCAAAGTGGAGTGTGCGGCGTAGTAAGTGGGTCATGGTGGAAGTATGCATGGCATCCAAGTTGCGTTTTTTTAGTGGAGGTTGTGTGGATGACCATATTCATTAATGCCATTCCATATGGGTGTGGGATATTATGCAATATTCCACATGGATGTGGGATGTTATGATTAGTCTCATTTTCATTGGTTGTAATGAAGGTCATTGAGGGGAATCGCAGTGTCTCAATTGAAATCTGGAATACTCCGAAATTTTTTTTTTAAAAAAAAAGCTAAAAGAAACTATGACCAACAAACATTATAAAAATGAAATCGTAACAAGGAGTTTTGAATTAATTAGGCAAGTGCAAATCTTCGTTCAGTCTTTTATAGTAATTAGATAATGGATGTATAATAGTGATTTTGCTTGTGTTTCATCATTGGCTCGTGAGGGTTTAGTTTGAGTAGTATTTGGAATGCTTGGTTTCATTTTGTTTTCGTGAGGGTTTAGTCTGAGTAGTATTTTTAGTGCTGGAAATTAACTTTTAAATTTACGTGTACGTATTTAAATTCTGAAAATGACGTTACACCTGCATAGATTTGGAAAATTATTCATCTGAGGAAAATGGTCTGGAAAATGGATTTAAACCATTTGATAATGTCTAGTGATGGCATAGCTGAAGTGGATTTGGAAATAAATGTCCTTCGTGATGACTGGTATGGCGCAACTCACACACAGAATTGAATTTATTTTCCTTACTTGATAATGTGATGTGGCGCTGCTGTTTGGAAATCAAACTATTTTGCTAGTGGTCTGTGTAGCGCAGCTGTAGAATGAATAGAACATGGTTTCAGTATATGAATAATATAATTATATTATGCTTAAATACTTATAGTAAACATCTAGGTGTAAATATCTGGCATTTCATTTTTCAAATACTTATAGTAAACAGATGTGAACAGGAGAGATTACTAGGAGATAGGTGCATTACTTGGTTTAAGGATATTAATCAAATTTGAATAAAATAATTTAAACTAATTGCTTTCATCTTAAGACATTTAATGTTGAGTTGGTATTTTTGTATTATGGTTTGCTAGACCCATAGTGGGCTCTGTTTTACTTATATATATAGAAATTATTTGAATGGTAACTCTGCGTCTTTGGTTACTTACAAGATTATGATTATGAATATTATTCTAGTGTTCCAGTTGGTGTTGGTGTAGATGTTAATTGAGATGCAGTGTAGTAACAAGTATACTATCATTTGTACCTCAAGTTCCTTCATACATTGTTTAACTCTTAGTTTTAGTATCGTCGTCTTCATTTAGGAAAGAGTGCATTATTTTGTCTCAGAGGCGATAGAATGAATGTGTAGATTTTATATAAATTTATAATTATGTGTGTTTATGTCTAACCCAATTGCTAATCTAGAGTTTCATACGAGTTATTGATGTAAACCAAAGTTTAAATTATTTTAGTTATCTTTTTTATTTGTTCATTGTCCGGTTAATTTAGACGATTGTTACAGGATTTCACTTGCTCAGTGTTACGCTGACACTTGTTTTCAAGAGGTTTTAGTGCAGGGTGTGACGAAGCACAAAATCATTGGCTTCAAGTGGAATGAAGAACTTTGTAAGGAGTTTTCTTGAAATGAAATTAGATAAATAAATATTTTTGAGATTATTTTTGATCCTATGTAACATTAAAAAAAACATATTCATCTTTGAGATGGTGTTACAAATTCTTAAACCAACTTGTAATAGAGTTGTGTGTGGTATATAATGGTTGTGTTTGATAGCCAATCTTTTTTGTTTCATTGAGATTTGAAAATTGATTTAAATCTTGTTAAAATTATTAATCTCTTTCTAATTTTAATGTATGGACCTTATGGCTATCTCTAAACGATATAGACACCTACTCCAATTTAAGCAACTTGATGTACCAAGCGTGTGTAGATTAATGAGCATTGCATAGTTATCGTATCTAAGATTGTTTTGATATTAGTATTTTAATGCTTGTTTTGGATCCACTAAGTTCAATAGTGGGATTAACATTGTCTTAGTAGGAGTAACATATCTTCCTTTAGGCTTGTTTAACCGGTTACAAACCATTATAAAACTAGTTTGGAACTCACATCAAATTAATATTCGGTAGTAGGAAATTTGAAAGCAAGTGTTGTATCATGTTTAAATTAGTCTTATTTTATGTGAGATACCTTATTTTAGTTTTCATTTGATCGTTACATATTTTTAGTGATCCATTTTCTAAGGTAAATTATTTAGTAATTCTATGCAAATCTAAGTTAGTTGGTTTTGAAATGGACTCATCTAAGGTAATGGTCTGTCGGATTTAAAAATATTGATTTTGAAATACGCTTACCTATCATAGGATAGCACAAAACATCAACCTTATAATTTATTACTTGATCCGATGCTTACTTGATAACCCATTTCCGGGTGACGCTGGCTGTTTTTTTTTTTTTTTTTGTGCACGCGTTGTCTTGTTTTGACTGCGTAAAGTCGTTACAAAATCAGTTTGCCATTAATAAATAGTTATTTTTTTAAGTAAAAAAAATGATTTTAGTGTTTTATTTTACCTTTAAATTTGAACAAATTTTTTGTTTTATCAGTTTCAGATACTTTTTCTATTTTTAGTGGTTCAATTTTAAACCTGATTTATTCAAAAAAAATTCAGGTAGAACATTTTGGCTGCACGAAGTCAATTTGAAATTGACTGACTAAAAATAGTTAGATTCATATTTATGAAAAAATAAAAGCTGGTCCTGATTCTTTTTAGCTTTATATTATCTTTGAAACTTTATTTTGGTTTTTTTGTAATCGTTTTCTATTTTTGGTAGGCTCATTTTTAACCCTGTTTGTTCTGCAATTATGAGTTATTCAGTGCTTTTAATGGCAAAACCTGTTTGGATTGTTAGCTTATTTTGGCATCTCATTCTCTGAGGTTGTGTTATGTAATTTTTAATCTCTTATTTTGAGTTTCATATTTGTGTTTGACCTTTTGTATTTAGTTTTCAATCCCGTTTGATATTTTTAATAAGATCTCCTTAAACCCTGTTTGCCATAGTTTTCTCTGAGTGAGTCAATTTCCATCATCAAGTGCGGTTTGAAATGGTAGTGAATTCTTCACCCTGATCACCCTAGAACTCAACAATGCTCCTTTTGAGATGGTATTAGATTAAAAAATTGGTTCTTGGCTTTAGAAAATTATATTTATTTATCTGGGTATTTATTTTTAGGATTGTCTTATGGACTCTTTGAGTCATGTTGTGTCTAAGTGTTCGTAGGAGTTTTCCTACTTAAATAGTTGCATCGAGGAAGAATATTTTACCTTGGTGTATTTTATTCTTGAGTGTGTTCCATGTTTCCTCGCCGAAAGTGATTTGATATCACTTGTCTTGTTTGAAATCCTTTTTTATTCTTGAGAATCTAAGGATATTTTAGATTCTTTCTGTAAGGGTAGTTGGTGCAGTGACACTATGACTAGTCGATCACGACTGTTATATTACTCTCATGTTACAGAGTTTGTTTCATAGCTCGTTCGTGCTAGTCAGAGTTGTCCACACGGGAAAATATGAATTGCAGTTTACGTGTCTTCAAGACTTATGTGAGTTGTATTGTTGTTTTTGTTTATGTTAAAAAAAATTGTGTGTGTTTTTAGTCATGCAAAAATTGGGCATGACATAGAAACTAACTACCTTAGACTTAATTTCATCTACTTCTTCTAACACACCTCCATCTAGGTTAATAAATTTGTCGATCTTATTCCAATTTATTTTTACAATAATACAAAAAACTTAGTATATCTATCCCCTTCTTTCAACCATTTAACTCTTGACTTTTGCTTCCAAAAAATATTTTCTTCTCTAAAAATATTTTGTTGATTTTTTCATATCACCAACTCATTGTTCCAATCACCTTATGCCAAGCACTTCTACAAATCATGGATTCTATACTTTATTTTTTGTCAAAAGGTGTCCAAACCTTTCCTTATTCGTCTTTTACCCCCAATTTGATTGTCTTTAATTTTTGGGAAAGGATAAAACATTTAGAACCATGTATTTTTTATCCTCACCATTTTTGTGAAATCTTTTCAAAGGTAGGAACCTGAAACCACATGAGTTCAAATTTAAAGTGTATGCCTATGGGTTTCCTATCACTTTAAATATAAATAGAAATGGGCTAATGATCTAAATTAATAAAGTGAATCACATTCATAGTGAATTTGAATCCCTTAACAATTAGTATTGAGTTCATAATGAACATATAAGTCATTCCATAATCAATTGATTCCCACTTTATCTATTACTCCAATTGAACCCTAGTTCATTAGTTTCAAAGTCCAAATCTGTGTCTTGGTAAAATTAATTAAATCACATGTTATGAGTGTGACTTTATTAGAACCACATCTATTTGTTTCCAATCAGAGAATAGCATTGAAATCACCTCGTAACACCCACTTTACCTGGTTCGTTGAGGTTTCATAGATCCCTCCACAAGCATTTTTCTCATCAACATTGACTTGGCCCATAAATATTTAAAATAAGTAAATTGGTTCTACCTTTTGATTTCTTTAACAGAAGCATTGATGAAGATTCCTGTTGCAGATATTTCACTACACCTGCAAATCCCCAGGCTCCATAACACAACCAATCCTCTAGTAATGCCCTATGCCTATTTTATAATCCATTTCGAATATTTCTAGAAATACTTGGGAGAAGACTCGTATATCTCTTTTCTGCCTTTAGTTTCTTACATAAGAAAGATGTTTGTTTTTGTTTCTGTGACCAACCTTTTGACTAGGCGGCCTTTGTTGGAGGTGTTAAAGCCTCTGACATTAAAACCTATGATTTTCATTGCGACTCAGTGACAATATATTGCTTGCTAGCCAACTTCATGTCAGTTAGTCTCTATTTATATCCCTGCTCTAGGTCCACTTAGGTATTAGACAGAATCTTATATTTCTTATATTTTCTATCTCTAACTCCGATAGGTCTAGTTGAGGGGTTTAGCTTGCTTGTTGTTGATCCTTAGTCTATAAGAATGTTTAACCATATTTCTTTCCTTAGTTCCTTCATCCTTTAAGGCTCTCACAAACTCGCTCAGTAATCTTAGTGGTCATTCTAATTGCCTTCAGAATTGGTTTGGATAGATAAGTAAATACACAGATGTGAGAAAATGTGGTTAATAATTTATTTATGGTGGAATCAGAGATACAGAGCAAACCACCCAACATATTCACCAATTTATCCAGGATCGTCTCATCACAGTCTTCAGAAGGAATTTTGTAGAGCCTGACCCACAAAGGGAAGTTTGTGGAGCAGTATCTCTTGAATAGGCCCACAGTTGAATATTCTTTCTCTATCCTCTGCTTTCTGGGAAGTGACTTGGAAATTGTCTTGTGCTAAATACCTGACCTAAGAATTTCCAATTGATCCCCATCCACTATTTCAGTGAGTCCATACAAGGCTACATTCTGATGAATCTGCATATTAGGGATTTTTCCATATAACCCTGAGTAATCCTGACCGTTGCAAATTTAGACATGTGAAGGATTAATGAGGTCAGTTAATATTTTAATTAAAAATTAATAAGCTTTTTAGGCTTCATTATGCAGTTTTGGAAAATATTAAAAAAATAATATTTTAATATATTTCTTTTTCAATGTAAAAAATATATAAAATTTTAAAAAATAAAATATACAAAATTTAAAAATTTAAAAAAATCATTTTGTACGGGATCGACACATCTATATGAAATTTTCTTCAATTTGTGTAAAACTTTAATAAGAATAAATTATTAAAAATATTTATGTCTATCTAAAAATTATTAAATTTAAATTTTGTATTAGATTATTGGTGTATATTATGTTCCCAACAAAAATAATTAGCTTTTAGTATTATATAAGAGTACATTCATTTATCACTTAATGTAATTGGTTGTATTTATTGATAAATTAATGTTTTGTAGAAAAAGTATATAAATATATTTAATTTTTTAATAATAATTTATATTGTTGATGAGATGTAAATGAGTTGGTTAAGCGGGTTAATTCTTAGTTTTATTCAAGGTCAAATCTCATTAAGTATTTGAGGCCAACTGTAACCATTTATTGAAATCACAAAGTCAAACTATTATGCTTTTACCCAAATATATCTAAATTTTGAAAAAAGAGACTATTCTATATAAAAATGTGTTACGCTACCATGCATTAATCCTTTAAATATTCTTTTTAAGAAAAGTAATCTTAATAAAAAAATAAATTGTGACCAAAATTTTTTTGAGATCCCATCTCTTCTCCATGCACCATTGTAAAACAAATGAATAAGAGAGATTGCCTCTTGATCATGGGGTTTCTTTCATAAGCTTTCTATTTCATTTGGAAAATCATTAACAAATTTTGTGCCTCGCAAACAACCATAGTTCAAAAGAATCTCTCTGATGAACATTTTCCTATCTTAATATTACTTCAATTCAAACACTCTTAACTATTAATCTTTTTTATTTAATTAAATTCATTTAACTTATTACTTCATTTGTAAAATCCTCACTAACTATTGTACTTTGTTAAATATTCATTATGAAATTTTCAAATTTACATAAATTATATTTCCACATTAAATCAACCTACATTAATCCATATTTCAAAAACAATAATTCAAAATTAAATCAACCTACATTAATCCATATTTCAAGAACAATAATTCAAAGAAACTTCTCTCTATTGAACATGAAAATCATGTGTATCGTACTCCTTTGATATATTTCAATATACGTCTTTATATTGAAGACCCATCCATATGTTTTTGTTGCTACCTTTACACAACCAGCCACGAAAGATTAAAATCACGCTTATGCTACTGCGTCGATATCATTATTTCTAATAGTATGTATTCATGCATTGTAAATGACGACAGTTGGCCTCTCGGCCAATAAATAACAATGGGTATGGGTAGAATTACAAGTAGAGTTGGTTTGTGAGATAGGGCTGTATGTGGATTGGTTTCTTCTGTGAATAATAATAGTGAACTATAAGTTCTGAAATTATGCTCTCCTGATATTATTTATAATTATTTTAAATGTTCTTCGTAAACCGTCAAAATGATCTGATATTCTAAATATGCTCTATGATATTATATGACTTTGTATATTAAATTTATAATTATTTTAAATTTCAATTCAAATTTATATCATGTGGTGGTAGACGTGAAATTAATTAAAATATAATTTATATATTAAATTTATATTTATTTCAAATTTATATACGATACATAAAATCCACATGAGAGACTCACAATTCAAATAGATGAAAGCAAATTTAAATATATAAATAAATTAGAAAAAAATAATGTATGTATATGATAAAGACAGCCCTTCGCTTTTTGATATAATCTTTTCTTAATATTTTTATCAAACTGATATATATTCAGGCCAAAATAAAATTTACTAGTTATGCAACTTTCATGGAACCATTATTACTTCCACACACAAACAATATGTGCATTGTGATTTAATATATGCCCATTTTCAATGAACCAATCCAAGACACATAATAACCAATGTCAGTCAATCAAGATAGAAATAATAACCAATGTTAATGGTTTGGCTATCAAATCTAGTCTCTTTCATGAAATGAGTTTGTTTGTTTGTTTGTTTGTTTGTTGGGTTTTTTTTTTTTTTTTTTGGTTTTTTTTGGTGGATTGAAATTTTAAATGATTATAAGGATTAGGTGTACAAAATATTTCTTTGGTTTAGATATCAAAGATTAAAGGATATATGTTCTGCGAAATTTGTTTGCGACACGATTTTGGCTTCATCTTTTTTTTGTATCTCTTGGAATTTATATTTTGGTGGATGGTTAGGCAACACCTTTTACACCATCATCCTCACCATTAGACAAAGTTGCATTCTACAAACCTAATGATAGTGTGGCTATAATTACGAAACACAATATGAAAGTGTTATAAAAAATGTGACATGTTAATGATATAAATTTTGTGTGTAGAATTTATTTATAATTTTTAAGTTTAATGCATTTCAATGAATGAGATGAATTTAATATATATAAAAATTATTATTATTATTATTATTATTATTATTATTATTATTATTATTATTATTCACAAAAATAATTTTTTATTATTGTGAAAAAAAATTAATTTTAATTAATTCTTTTATATTTAAATTATTTTCATAAATATATTTAAAAATATTTTAATTACCTTAATAACTTTTATTGTCTAATAATTATTATCAATATAATATAATCACAATTTAATACTTACAATTTTTTTTTGAACAAATCTGTCAAAAGGAAGTGCAAAAATGATTTCTCAACAAATCCGACATTTTAAAGAAGCCAAGATAAATCAAAACAAACAAATAAACATAGGTAATCAACACCATCGAACCTCATTCGAAATGAAAATTGAGAATCGAAGTCACCATTAGAATGACCTAAATTCGAAATGAAAATTGAGAATCGAATTCACCATTAGAATGACCTAACATGCATCAACCATTATTTTAGATGAACCTGATTGACAATGAAATTAATCATTTTTTTATCCCACAACATATTTACTAACATACCAATCCCATAAAGAGTGAGAATGAAGTCTCTTCAAATAACCAATCTAAAACTTTTCAAGAAATAAATTATCTAAACGCATAAAAGCATATGTGAATTAATAATGGAGATTTATATTGAGTTAAGAATGTAAATAATTTAGTAAAAACATAAACAAAATAATCAACATCCATGATTAAAATAGGGAAAACCAAATCACATAACTCATGTTAACAAAAACTATCAACCAAGTTACATATACTTGTTCACAGTTTAAATTCTAAGGAATGCAAGTCTTCGAAAACAAGTATTAGGGGCATTTTTGTTTGAAAATGAGGACCTAAGAAAAATATACAAGATATATGCCTCATAATTTATTACCTACAATTATATCATTAGTAGGAACAAAAACTTATTCTCAAATGATGACATTCTTGTGAGCATCCTCGTCCATCGCCATAACATGATTGTTCAAGTTATTTTATTTAAAGAAGACAGATGACACAAGGGAGGTGTGAAAGGTATAATGAATCTGTAAACTAACAATACCAAGAAAAATACTAATAAGACAAGATCTTGAAACAATATTCATAATTGATTCGTATTGATTGCTTGCAATAATTACAAACCTAAACCATGCTTAAATAAGCCTAAACTCGTAAATTAGAGTCTAAATACAAAATTAAAAAAAACTAAAATCTAAGAAAAAAACATCTATTTTTAACAGCAATTATTTATAGTAAGTTTCACATGCAATTACGCACAGCTCTAAATTTTTTTCAAAATAACTTAAATACTAAAATTAGCCTATGAAACAAAATTCAACTGAATTTGACTTTCGTTTCTAAAAATATACAATTTTTAAAAATTGAAATTTCTCGAAAAATCATTAAATATTAATTTCGGACCCTCATATGATCACATTTGGCCTCCAAAAATATCAAAATCAAATCTAAATAGATAAAGCTACTTAGGACAAAATCAAACTTTTTGATATGGTCATTTCAGCATGTGGAAGAGCTCAAACGGATTTACGCATCAAAAGCTATGGCCTCCGAAAGGTTGGCCTATTTTTTCTACATCATTCTCCTCTTGTTGAAAATAACTCAACTCCTGCGAGTTGCCCTGATTGTATTGCTGCCATTTTTTCTTGTCAATCTTCTTTAGCTCCCATTCTATAATCAAAATGTTGTCTTCTTGCTGCAATCCTTCTCAATGCACCAAATACTTGTTATAATTCTCTTGCCTTGTACTCACTATCTTCATATCCAAAATTTGCACTATATTTTCCTTCTTTTTCTTTGGAACCTATTGTTTCCAATTTAATTCTTTATTTTCGTCACCTTCATCATCTTCTCCATGGAATTCATATAAATCTGAAACATTAAATACTGGAGATATATCAAAATTTTGTGTTAAACTCATGTCATATGCGTTATCATTGATTTTTTTCACAATTTTGCATGGGCCAATTTTTTTGTACTTCAATTTATTATATGTACCTTTTGAAAATCTTTCTTTCCTCAATTAAACCATTACCAACTCTCCTTATTTAAATAACTTGGATCTTCTTCTGACATATGTTGTTGCTTTATATTTCTCACTACTTTCATGCAATTTTTTCCGTATTCCTTCTTGTAACTGCTACATATGCTCTGCAAATGCTTCTACATCATCACTAATTTGATCTGCAGTTAAAATCTTTACTAAATTTAAAATGCCCATAGGATTTATCCCATAAACAATTTGAAAAGTTGACTTTCATGTTGATTTATTCACTGAACTATTATGTACAAACTTAGCGTGCGGTAAAGCCAAGTCCCATTGTTTTGGTTTCTTTCCCACTATGCATCTCAATAAATTTTCCAAGATCCTATTCATAACTTTTGTCTATCCATTTGTTTGTAGGTGATATGCACTACTAAATTATAGCTTAGTACCCATCTTTTTCCACAAAGTACTCCAAAAATGACTTAGAAATTTCGTGTCCCTATCTGAAGTAATAGTTTTTGGAACACCATGCAATCTCACAATATCCATAAAAAATAATTCTACAACTCTAGTGGCATCACTGGTTTTTTAACATGCAATGAAATGAATCATTTTAGAAAATTTATTTACAATAATAAAAATCAAATCGTTACATCTCTGTGTGTTTGGCAATCCCAACACAAAGTCCATACTCAAATCTATCCATGGTCTTCTTGAAACTAGTAATAGCATATATAGTCCAGTATTTTGTGCATGTCCTTTAGCCACCTAACATATTATACACCTTGAAACATACCTTGTCACATCTCTCTTCATCTTTGGCCAAAAATATTTTTCCTCCACTAAAGCTATTGTCTTCGTCTTACGAAAATGTCCAGCCAAATCAACACTATGTAATTCTCTTATTATATTGTCTCGTAGAGACCCAACTAAAATGCATAATTTTTTTCCTTTAAAGAGATAACCTTCTTGTATAAGAAACTCAACATGAATACCATTTTTTCACCTGTTTATGGATTCCTGCACTACCCAACTACTTTTCTAAAATATGGATCAGTATCATATAATTCTTTAATAGCTTCAAATCCAACTACTTCACTCACCATAGTAGTTAATAAAGCTACCCTCCTACTTAATGCATTAGCTACCTAATTTTGTTTTCCTGATTTATGCGTCAACATACGCGTTTACCACTGCAAGAAAGAAACCCACTTTGCATGCCTACTATTCAATTTTTTTTGTGTATTCACATACTTTAAATCCTCATGATCTATAAATAGTATAAACTCCTTAGGCACCATATAATACATCCAATGTCTTAATGCTTGTACAATTTCATAAATTTCAACATCATAAGTAGAATACTTCGTTCTTGCCTCATTCAATTTCTTATTGAAATATGCTATTGGCTTTCCTTCTTGACTCATCACAACACCAATTCCCACAAATGAAGCATCACAATCAACCTCAAACACTTTGTTGAAATTCGATACTACTAAAATTGGTCTTTTTGTAATCTTGTTATTAAATAATTCAAGGCTTTCTATGGCTGCTTTAATCCATGCAAATTCTTTCCCTCTCATGCAATCTGTTATTGGTGCCACAATACTACTAAAATTTTTAATAAACTTTCTGTAAAAAATTGCTAAACCATGAAAACTTCTTACCTCTATAATGGTTTCTGGAATAGGCCACTCAACAATTACCTTTAATTTTTCTTCATCCATTTTCACACCATCTACTGAAACTACAAATCCCAAAAATACCAAACTATTCTACATAAAATTGAACTTATTTAGATTTGCATACAACTTCTCCTTTCTTAAAAAATCCATTACCATTCTCAAATGTTGTAAGTATTCTTCTTTAGTCTTACTGAATATCAAAATATCATCAAAATAAATAACCACAAACTTACCAATATATTCTCGTGGCACTGTATTCATCACCTTCATACATGTGTGAGGTTTAGTAGATAATTTGAATGGCATCACCTTCCACTCATATAAGTTGTCCTTAGTCTTGAATGTATTTTTTCACTCATCTCCTTCACGAATTTGAATTTGATAATAACCACTCCTTAAATCAATCTTGGTAAAATATGTTGCTCCTACAAGCACATCCATCATATCATCTAAATGAGATATAAGAAACCTATACTTTATTATAATTTTATTAATTGCTCTACGATCTACACACATTCTACATCCTCCATCTTTATTTGGAGTTAGCAATGCTAGTGTTTCACATGGACTCATACTCTCCCTTATCACTTTTTTCTTTAGCAATTCAGTAACCTATTTATTTATTTCTATATGTTATGTTGGACTCATCCTATAAGTTGCTTGATTGGGTAGAGTTGATCCTAGAATCAAATCAATGTGATGTTGAATATCTTTCTTCAGTGGTAAACCATCTAGTAACTCATCAGGGTTAACATCTGCATATTCTATTAACACTCTTTCTACTTTTTTTTGGTATTGGTACCATTTCTATTTCTTCATTATTGCTACTAGTGCATAATAAAAACCTACTACCTTCATATTTTGGATAAATTATTTAGTACAGATCATGATTTTTGTTTTCTCTTCCTCTTTAAGAGGTAAAAAATCTACCTTTGTATCACCTTTTCAAAGAGTGTATGTATTTTTTGCTCCATCATGAACTACTTTCCTGTTAAATTGCCACGACCTCTCCAATAACACATGACATGCATCCATTGAAATAACATCACACCATATGTCATCATTATGAGTTTTTTCTATAGAAAACTTGATTAAGCACATTTTATCTACTATAACCTCATTCCTTTTTTTTAACCATGAAATTTGATAAGGTTTAGGATGCTTTTCGCATTGCAAATTTAGTTTCTCAATCATTTTTTTGAAACCATACTTTTACAACTACCACCATCTATAATTACTTTGCATACCTTTCCACTTAAAGCACGTCTTATTTGAAAAATATTTGATCACATACAAGCATCACCACCTTATTTATTTTTCACTTGCTCCTTCCTTGGAGCGATCATGGTTCTTCTCATCATAAGATTCTCTCTAACATCTGCTGGTGCAACTTCAATATTTTGCTCTTCTATTTCAATGCAACTAGATTTACTCTTGGATGATCTTCTTGCATATTTTCTTGATCTTAATAGTTTGGACACTCAAATAATATATGCCCTTCTTCTTCACACCTATAACAGATATAATATCTATCTTGATTTGAAAACCATCCTCTAACACCATCGTAACCTCATCCTCTTTGAAATCCTCTTCCTCTTTGTTGGTATTGAAACCCTTGCCTATTATCATCTTGTCTTTTTCACCACATGATGATTCACCTTTATTGGCATTAAAGCCACCTCTGGTGGTATTAAACCCACCTGGATATGCATATTTTTGGACTAGTAGATGTCCTTCTAAAATTTTGTCTATTTTGTTTTTCTTCAGCCTTCAAAGCTAATTGATAAGCCTCCTCCATGTTAAGTATTCTATGCATGATTAATTCTTCTTGAATAGAAAATTTTAAACCATTTACATACCTTGCAGCCATTTGCTTTTTTGTTTCATCATGTTCCACTCATATGAAAAGCTTATAAAATTCATCTGTATACTCTTGTATACTGTGATTTTTTTGCCTCAAATTTTAAAATCTTTTATATAAGGTTTGTTCATAATCCACAAGAAGAAATTTCTCCCTCAGCTTCTTCTCCATCTTTTTCTATGAATTGATCTTCTCTTTACCTTTTCTCTCTCTTTCTGTAGGTGATCCCACCAAATCATTGCATGACCTTTCAATTTCGTGCATGCAATCTTTACCTTCTTGTCTTCTCTCATAGGCTTCCACTCGAAGAAATTCTCCATGCTATTCATCCAATCTATCAACTCTTTTGATTTTAAACTACCTCCATAATCTGAAACATCAACCATGATTCCTTCATTTCTTCCTTCTAAATCTTGAACCATCCTGTCTTCCATCGATGGTGGATGCTCTTGTTGTTCTTCTTCTTGCTGAATTTCTTCATCTTGATCTGTGTCTTATTCATCACCAACTTTTCTTCTTTGTTGATTGGTGCTAACCTCTGTTACTTATTGAACTTGCCTCTGTAGCTCTTGTATAATCCATTTTATATGCACAAAACCTCCTCGTTCTCTCATCATTCTTTACTCCTCCAAGATTTGAACTTGCTCTGATACTAGATAATGAACCCATAAACTAACAAGAACAAGAAATTACCAATAGGCCAAGATCTTGAAATAATACTTAGAATTGATTCGTATTGATTGATTGTAATAATTAAAACCCAAACTATGCTTAAATAATCTTAAATTCATAAATTAGATTCTACATGCAAAATTAAAAAAGAACTAAAATCTATTTAAAAAAATCAATTTTTAGCAGCAGTTATTTATAGTAAGTTTTGCATGCAAGCGCACACAACTCTAAAAATTTCTCAAAATAAACTAAATACTAAAATTAGCCTATGTAATAAAATTCAGCTAAATTTGACTTCTGGTTCTAAAAATATACAATTTTTAAAAATAAAAAAAATTTAAAAATTCATTAAACGTTAATTTTAGACCCTTAGCTGATCACGTTTGGTCTCTGAAAAATCTCAAAATCAAATTTAAGTGGATAGAGTGTCTTAGGTAGAATCAAACTTTTGGATACAATGATTTTGGTGCGTAGAAGAGCTCAAATAGAGTTACGAGTCAAAAGTTATGGCCTCCGAAAGGTTGGCCTATTTTTTTTACATCAAGGTAGAATCTTTAGAGGAATACACCAAGACACACTTTAATTTATGGCTGTTCTTTTCTCAAAGTTCTCAAACCTTTAATCTATCAAATTTTTGGAATAATTTTGAAATCACTGTAATTATTATAAGACAAACATCTACAATATATAATATATAAATCTAATGAAAGTTTAAAGAAATAAACTACACAATTAGTCAAGGTAGTATTACTACTTCTTTATATTAATAGTTTTGGCCTAAATTAATAATAATAATAATAATAATAATAATAATAATAATTCCCTTCCACAATGTAACTCACCCACTAGCTCTCTATGTTCTTATATAAATAAGAAAGGGGGTTAGGATTATGGTTAGGGTTTTGGATAATAGTAGTTTGTACAACAAATCTTCTTAGAGATATGACTTACTTAGTATTAACATAAGTCAATTAATTAAACATTTAATTGATAATATTCTCTAATAACAAGTTAAATGTTTACTAATTAATGTTCATCCATAAATTATATTAAAAATGGATATTGCAAATGCATCTTAAACTATACAAAAGTATATGTGGTATTTAATATACTAAAATCCCTTCTTAAGATGTACATTTGTAAAGGGAAGGATGGATGAATCACTAAACTATTCCTCCTGGACAACACCTTCGACAACTTTAAATCAAGCATTAAGCAAGGGATTTGTGAATATGTATAAAACTTGATCATCTATCTAACAATAATTAAGATCAACAACCTTGTTTATATTAGTTTCTAGATGTAATGCATATGAATACCAATGTATTTTATGTGTTGGTGTTCCACCAAACAAATTCATGATGTGAAATCATGGTTATAAATTACATTGAGATGATTAACTTGGGCTTGCTATGTTTTTCCTCGGTATTCAAATTTCATGGTCATAGAAAACAAATTTTGTTAGTCAATTCAAGTATAGTCAAGATATGTTATGTCACTTTAACATGCAAGACTACAAGTCCTCACCAACTCCTTTTCAATCTAGAGTCAAGCTTTCTCCCAAATGTTATTCTCCTTTGGTTGATGGTACACTCTATAATAAATTGGTGGGAATTATTCCATACTTGACTTATAATCATACTAATATTTCATTTTCTATGAACCTATTATCACTTTTTATCATGAACCCCATGATAGGCACTGGAAAGTTACAAAACACATTCTAAGGTATCTTTGTGGTATTAATAGTTATGGGATTGAGTATAAGCTAGGTGGAATAGCCTTAATTATTGGTTACACTGATATATATCCATGATGTATATATAAGAATAAACAACTAATATATATATATATATATATATATATATATATATATATATCCACGATGTATATATATCAATAATGTATATATAAGAATAAACAACTATATATATATATATATATATATATATATATATATATATATATATATATATATATATATATATCCACGATGTATATATATCAATAATGTGTATATAAGAATAAACAACTAATGTATGAGGTACATCGTGGATATATATATATATATATATATATATATATATATATATATATATATATATATATATATATATATCCACGATGTACCTCATACATTAGTTGTTTATAAGGAGGCTAGTGTTAGGGTTAAGGTTTTGGAAAGTGGTTAGTTGTATAACATGTATTCTTAGAGATAAGGCTTATATGTTATTAGCAAAAATCAATTAAATAAATATTCAATTGATAATATTCTCTAATAACAAGTTATGGATAAGTGGGCACTCATTAATGTTTATCCAAAAATCATATTACAAGTAAATCTTAAATGATACAAAATTGTTTTTGTTATTGAATACACTAACATAATTATGATATATTGATCCCAAAACAACTTAAAGGGAAATCTACATCTATCATGTCTTCATGGAGGAAATAAGTGCCTACAACGTTTGACAATAGATTAATAAATTAACGTAGCTCAAAGATTGATCTATATAGTAATTATTTCTACGTCAAATTTTATGCTTAGGATCAAGCATCATCTTGTTCATCATATTAGAAATGTCATTTTTTTTTCAACCTTCTCCATTTCCACCACAAATTTCCACATTTACTATATACAAACTTGCATGTACTGATTTTTATTTTCTTGAGGAAAAAACTCATACAATCTACAAAACAAAGCTTCATCCATCACATTCCTTTACCATTTTTCCCCTTGATGGGAAGATTCAACACCCTCACCCTGAATCTCCATCTTCTCCATTTTTTACTTTTCCCTACATATCTCCCAACCTATTACAGAAAACACCACTATAATACGTTTGAGGAGTAGGAGAGATAATATTCCAAGGGTAAAAACAACCAAAATTTGACCATGCAAGACACAAGAGACCAACCAAAACCCATGATTTGATTTCATTCTTTTGAAGCCTATTGACCTATAACCGCATCAAACCAATAGGCAACTGGAACTAAGAACTAGGTAGTCATCGAACTAAGAACTAGGTGGTCATTGAAATAAATATAGCATAGCATGAAAGGGAAGTAAAAATCATCTTTATTTTACTACCTGTATTAGGTTAATAAAAAGAGAATGACTAGTGCTGCACCGAGAAATCATGACATCTATTTCACCCATAGCCAAAGTGATAGAGTAGGGTAAAAGTTAGTTTAGATCATAAAATCATATTTAAAGGATAAATTTACTTTAGAAAATACATATCTAGAGTTAAATGATTAAATCACCCAACAGCTAAGCAATGCCACGCACCCAAGTGCCAAACAAAACCACCGCAAAAACTAAGCAATCAAATGTTTTAATCCATGCAAGATGGGTAATATAAATATGCACACTGATCAAGATGATGAATTTGAGAAAGAAAATGAATACCTGTATTAGGTTAATGAGTTTCAAATCATACTTACGCTACCACACCCTAGGAAATGATGAAACTATAATTACTTGCCCCTTCACGATTCAATAAGGTTTCAATTATTATGTGGCAGTGAATGCCATGATTTTTATAGAAATTAAAATCTAGTTCATAGTGCAATCGGTGAAGTAAGTCTAATTGAAAGGCAAGCCAATAATTAAAACTACCCTAGGACCATATCATGTCTATTTATTTCTTATTATACACATCCTAACCAAGATACCTTGGAGGTCATTAAGGAAAGGAGGGATCCATTTCCTATATGTAAGGTATGAGGCGAATCGTAATTGATACCATCAATGGTTATTTAGTTAACATATTAGTTTCTATTTTGTTTCAGATGTTTCTATCGTATTTTGTTGAATTTTGGACTTAAGCAATTGATTTAATTTATAAAAACATGAAATCTCTATACATTTACAACATTATTTCTAGTTGCATTGATAATTAATTTTGAATCCCCTTTAGTTATTAGGTCTTTCTAACCTCTTATAATCACAATTTGGACTCCTTTCAACAAAGCTTTGACTTTTACCATGTTATGGGTATCATTTTTAATATTTATTTAAAATATTAGGAGTTGTTTCTTTCACTATCTCAAAATATAATGCCACTTCTAATAGTTCTAAGATTACATTTAGCAACCCCATCAAAATTAATCTTTATCCACCCTCAATTGAGAGGCCATTAACTCAGATATTGAAACATGAATTTTATTTCAAACCCATTCTTCAAATTATTTCTCCTTTGAAGAACCACATATTCCTTTTTGTCTATATGTTCTAGCAAACAATTTCAAAACTTAGTCCCCAAAGTAAAATCAATGCCTTAATTTAAGTTGGACTTCCACCCTTTCACTTATTCTAACATACAATATTAGAAAAGACTCCCACCCTTTCACTGATCTTTCAACCTTTCACTAATTCTAGCATAGAATGCAAGAAAAACTAAGGACAATGGAAATTACTAAAAAACAATATGCCCACACCTTCCAACCATATGGACAATGCAAGAGTAGATGGTCATTGCATTCTTCTTGGTATCTACATAGAAAATAATGGATAGTCCCCCAAAGACTCATTTTATTAACTAATCATATGTTAAAAAAAATCCTTCGATTGCCACCCAAAAGAAAATATTTTCCTTCGAAACACTATTATTATTTAAAAACCAAGTCTTCAATAAAGTCATTTCTAACCAATTCTTCATGCATTTGAACCTAGTATAACTCTCTCCAGCTGAAACTTCTCCAGGGGAACTTCCTTCCTAGATTAATATTTCACTCCCAGTGATAAAGGGTAGGAAGTAGTAGTCAATTTCACTGATTAGCATATGATTTTATCATTTATCTAAAAAATTAGGCCACTCCAAATATTTACAGGATTTTCCATTTCCTATATTTTCTAGGTAGTCACAGACCACTTCATCTCATTGATCTAACTCAAATTCCATAATTTCTCTCAAACAAGTTGAATCAAAAAATGGACTGGCTCTTAGCTATACATTCTTACAAAGGGAGATATCAAACCCATCCCCAATCTACTACTTGAGGAAGGGGAGAATGAAATCCCAATATTTCTTAATGAAGTTCCATATAACCAAGCTCTTGGTAGGGGAAATTAGGTGAAGAGTATTAAAATTTTTTGGGTGTCTAGATATTTGTGTTGGTATAGATTACTCCACAATCTTCCAATTTTACTATAAATCCTCCAAAATATATTGGTTCCCAATACCTTATTCATCTTGTCCAATATTTTAAGCCCAATACCTCACCAATTTTTTGAGGTGCATACTTTATTTTAAGAAATCAAGTTGATTTTATTTTTCTCAAACTCTACCCCATAAAAAATTCCTTTGTAATCTTGTGATCCCCTCATCAACCTTCATATGGGATTTGAATAAGGAGAGAAGATAACAAGGCATTGCTTGTAATGTCAATTGAATTAATTGAGCCCTACCAATCAAGGATAGTCAATTCCCTTTCCAAGCCCATAACTTACCCTAGATTATTTCCACCACCGACTACCAAACATCACATGAGTTTGTTTTTTAAAAAGACTACATTCTAAAATACTGATTTGTGAGGGTTTCAATTCCAAAACCCAAAATATCCTTGACCTTTTCATGCTTTTGAGGAAAAACAATGATAAAAAAAAAATGCTAGATTTCATTGGGCTTACCTTCTACCCCACCATCAATTCATATTGATTTAATATATTTTTTAATTTCCTTGCTTCTTTTTCAAATGGATCTCTAAGTAACATAGTGTCATCTAAAAAAATAAGGTAACAAATTATTTCTAAGTCAAACTAGTTTTCAAACCCTTTAATTCTCCCCTTGCAGTCTCAACCTTAATTTTTCTTCAAAGTGCCTCTGCTATGATGCTGAATAGATATGGAAAGAGAGATTCCCCTTGTTTTAAACCTATTTTTGAGTTGAAGAGTCCTAAAAATGTTTCAATTATAAGAATGGAGAAAGCTAGGGTAGAGATGTAGCTCCATACCCATTGCCTCCATTCATTCCCAAAGTTAAATATTTCCAAAGCTTAGTCAAAGAATTTTTAGTTGATTCTATCATAGGCTTTCACAATATCCAACTTGATCAACATTGCCCCTTTACCATTGTGACCAAGGGAGTACAAGGCATCATGGGCAATGGAAATCCTTTTTAGAATTTTAAACCTAACTATGAAGCCATCTTTCTGATCTAAAATTACATTATTAAGACATACTTTTAATCTATCGCGATTACCTTAGTGACAAATTATAGATTGAGTTATATAAAGCAATGGGTCTGAATGATACAAATTAGGGTCATTATTTATTCTTTAGGATTAAGGTGATAAAAATGTTATTCCATTCCTTGAATATCTTACTTATTTTTCTACATTCTTCCATTACTTCAACTACCTCCTTGCCAAAAAATCACTATATTTATTTTATGAATTTGTGACATTTTTGTGTCAAAAATTCATTTTTTCACAATCCCTAACACAATAATTGTATTAAAAAATTTCCCTGAGGTAAATTATGTCAAGGACAATCACACTAAATTTCATGAGACAAAATATCTCCAATTTGGTGGGTTTTCCTTCAATGATGCATGTTGCATCAATGTTTGTGTTAAAAAAAAATTCTTATGCAAATTTGTTTGTCCAATTTTCTTAGTTTTTACATCAGCTGGTGAAAAAGATGATTTGATTGAGTATTAACTATTCGAGTGTCCTAAAAAAATGAGGTTTGATTCAAATTGTGGCACAAACATTTCCACATTTTTAATAATAACTCCTCTAAAAATTCAAATTCAAATATGTGATGTAATTGCATCAAAATTTGTATCAGTCCATACGATAGGTTAGGGAAATAAATTTTCATCATCCAATCAGTATGATCGCATGTCCATAGATTAATACAAAATAAATGGCTTGAATGTATTTTATGTGTAAAGTTGGTGATTGAAATACCTATTAGGAATAAGATATTTAAGACTTTCAAAGTCCATAATATGAGAGAAGACTTTTATTTGGAACAACCTAAGAGTATGTTGGAAAAATGAAATGATCAATTTGTCATTACATTTGGTGAAACCATGTCATTTGGTTGCAAGTTGAAGACATTGTAGGGAAAGGAACTATTTGTTATCTATTATTATTCCTCAAACTCTTTGAACTAATAATAAAAATAAATTATGTTATGCAAGTGTAATGGCATGGGTGGGTAGAGTAGAGGAGGGTGGGTAATGTGAATCAAACTCATGTTAAATTTATTTTTTGTGAGCAATGAAACTCAAACTTTTGACTTTTTTTAATATGTACAAAGGTTGTCGAGAGCCCCATCATGTTTGCCTCTCACTCTGGGTACACCAATACAAGCATTCCCGAGGTTTAGTGCCATATTTATTTATGTTCTCCCTTGTGAACCACATAATACTCCAACAAAACTACATGGATCAGCTGAAAAGTCCTAAGTTCTAAAAAAATGTAGAGCTTAAAATGTGGATGCTCTATGGGGCCAAAAACTCTAATGGAGTATTATCTTAGTCCACACCACATGTTGTAATAGCATGAAATGTTTAGCTTGAAATGTCATCCCATGAATTGAATAATGGAGAGCTTCAAATTCCATCTATGATACTTCAATCATTTTAATGCATCTTAAAAATATGGCACGGCTTAAAAGGGTCAGTTTTAATGAAAACACAAATTGTGTCAGGGCTGAAATAAATTATGCCAGACCCGACATAGTTAATGTCATGGTCTAGTGAAATTTGTGTCAAATCCTTACAAATTTCAATTCCCTCAAATGTTTCTCTCCAAAACATCAAAATTGAAAAAAATAAATATTAAAAAATTAAACAACTTTGATGCAAAAACATGATGCACTTCTTGACATAAATTTTGGTGACACTGCATCAATAAAAGCTCTAGCCAATATTTTCAAAGTTGGGAAATGTTAGTAGCTAAGTTATATCAACCTGCTTGACCCAAATTATGTTGGATAAACTTTTATGTCGCATTATAAAAAATAATTATGGGAAAATAATGGCTCAATTTAGACACATCTTGATGAAAAACCACGGAAATATACTAGTGGAAATGTCATCATTTGTGAAAAAACCACACTTAGAAGCCCTTTGCTCTTGTATATTTATCCCTACCCAAACCAAAAACTGTAGCTTTCACTTTTTCTTCACTTATTGAATCTATTAGATTATCAATCATAGATTCTTTTATACATGGGGGGATTAGATCTACTAATTTTACTTGTGCCTCCGCTTCGTTTGAGACTTCCTCTATTAAAAGGTCCTTGCAGAAACTAACTACCTTAGCCTTAATTTCATCTACTTCTTCTACCACACCTCCAATTGGGGTAAGAAATTTTTTAATCATATTCAAATTTATCTTAAGATAGTAGAAAGGTGAAAAAACTTAGTATATTTGTCCCCTTCTTTCAACCATTTAACTCTTGAATTTTGATTCCAAATAATCTCTTCCTCTCTAAAAATATTTTGTTGACCTTCTATCAAGGATTTTTTCATATCGCCAACTCATTGTTCCAATCACCTTATGCCAAGCACTTATACAAATCATGGAGTTATGATTCTATAATTTATTTTTTGTCAGAAAGTCTTCCAAATCTTTCCTTGTTCCTCTTTTACCCCCAATTTGATTGCCTTTGGTTTTTAGGAAAGGATAAAGCATTTAGAACCATGTATTTTTATCCCCACCTTTTTTGTGAAATCCCTTCAAATGTAGGATCTTGAAGCCACATGAGTTTAAGTTTAAAGGGTATGCATATGGGTTTCATATCACCTTCAATAGAAATGGAAATGGGCCAATGATCCATATTAGTAAAGTGAATCACATCCATAGTGAATTTGAATCCTTTAAAGATCGATGTTGAGTTCATAATGAACATATCTAGTCATTCCATAATCAATTGATCCACACTTCATCTATTACTCCAAGTGAACTCCAGTCTATTAGTTTCAAAGTTCACCAAACATACCTTATGGTAAAAGTAATGGAAATCACATATTATGGGTGTGACTATTGGAACCACATTTTATTTGCTAATAAGAGAATAACACTGAAATCACCTTCTAGCACCCACTCTACCCAGTTCGTTCTTCTGTTGAGGTTTCATAGTAATGAACCTGAAAACTATCAAGACAAATAAAATTACCAATAGGCCAAGATTTTATACAATAACTTGTATTGATTCATATTTAATGACTTTAAATAATTACAAACCCAAACCATGCTTAAATAAGCCTCAACTCAGAATTTAGCGTTGACATGCAAAAATTTAAAAAAATTAAAATCTAAAAAAAAGGGTCTATTTTTAGTAGCCACTATTTATATTAAGTTTTGCATACAAACACGTGTGGATCTAAAAAATTACCTAAATATCCTAAATTCTAAAATTAGTCTATGAGATAAAATTCAACTGATGTTGACATTCGATTCTAAAAATATACAATTTCTAAAAATAAAAAATTCTTGAAAAAATCATTAAATGTTAATTTTGGACCCTCAGATGATCACATTTGGCCTTCAAAAAATATATAAATCAAATCTACGGGGATAGAGTACTTTAAGATAGAATCTAACTTTTCGATACAGTCATTTTGGCATGTGGAAGAGCTCAAACAGAGTTATGGGTCAAAATATGTGGCCTCCAAAAGGTTGGCTTATTGTTTCTGCATCATTCTCCTCTGGTTGAAAACAACTCAGCTCTTGTGAGTTGGCTTGATTATACTGCTGCCATTTTTTCTTGTCAATCTTCTTCAGCTCCCATTATATAATCTAAGTGTTGTTTTCTTACTGCAATCCTTCCCACTACACCAAATCCATGTTATAATTCCCTTGCCTTGTGTTCACTATCTTCATAACCAAAACTTTCACTATTTTTTCTTTCTTCTTCTTTGGAACCTACTGCTCCCAATTTACTAATTAATCTTCATCATCTTCACCATCTTCTCTATGGAATTTGTATAGATTTGAAACATTAAATACTAGAGATATATCAAAATTTAGTGGTAAACTTACCTCATATGCATTATCATTGATTTTCTTCATAATTCTACATGGCCCAATTTTCTTGTACTTCAACTTATTGTACATGCCTTTTAGAAATCTCTCTTTCTTCAATTAAACCATTACCAACTCTCCTTCTTAAAATACCTTGGATTTTCTTTTGACATCTACTGCTTTATATTTCTCATTACTTTCTTGTAACTTTTTTATTACTCCTTGCAACTGTTGCATTTTCTCTACAAATACTTCTGCATCATTACTAATTCAATCCACAATTGGTAACTATACCAAATCTAAAATACCCATATGATTTTTCCCATAAACAATTTAAAAATGTGACTTTCTTATTGATCTATTCACTGAACTGTTATATGCAAACTCAACTTGTGTTAAAGCTAAGTCCCATTGCTTGGGCTTCTCTCTCATTATGCATCTCAATAAAAAATTTAAGCTCCTATTCACAACTGTTGTCTGTCCATCTATTGTGAGTGATATGCACTACTAAATTATAGCTTAGTACCCATCTTCTTTCACCAAATCTTCCAAAAATGACTTAGAAATTTTGTGTCCCTATTTGAAGTAATAGTTGTTGGAACACCATGTAATCTCACAATATCCATAAAAAAATAACTTTGCAAATCTAGTGGCATCATTGGGTTTCTTACATGCAATGAAATGAACTATTTTAGAAAATCTGTCTACAACAAAAAAAATTGAATAATTACCTCTCTGTGTGTTCGACAATCCTAACATAAAATCCATACTCAAATCTACCCATGGCCCTCTTGGAATCGATAATGGCATGTATAGTCTAGTATTTTGTGCATGTCTTTTTGCCACCTAACATATTTTGCACCTTGAAACATACCTTGTCACATCTCTCTTCATCTTTGGCCAGAAATATTTTTCCTCCACCAAAGCTATTGTCTTCGCCTTACCAAAATGTCTAACAAAACCACCACTATGTAATTCTCTTATTATATTGTCTCATAGAGACGCAACTAGTATGCACAATTATTTCGCTTTGAAGAGATAACATTTTTGCATAAGATACTCATCATGAATAGCATCTATCCCACTTTTTAATGGATTCTTGCACTTCTCAACTATCTTGCTAAAATATAGATCAGTATCATATAATTATTTAATAGCTTCAAATCCAACTACTTCACTCATCATAGTAGTTAATAATGCTACCCTCATGTTCAATGCATCAGCTACTTGATTCTATTTTCTTGATTTATGCTTCAACACAAAAGTATAACCCTACAAGAAAGAAACCCATTTTGCATGCCTACTATTCAAATTCTTTTATATATTCACATACTTCAAAGCCTCATGATCTGTAAATAGTATAAACTCCTTAGGCACCAAGTAATGCTTCCAATGTCTTAATGCTTGTATAATTACATAAAGTTCAACATCATAAGTAGAATACTTCGTTCTTACCTCATTCAATTTATCACTTAAATATGCTATTGGCTTTCCTTCTTAACTCAACACAGTACCATTTCCCACAAATGAAGCATCATAATCAGCCTCAAACACTTTGTTAAAGTCTGGTAATGCTAAAATTGGCCTTTCTGTAATCTTTTTCTTCAAAAATTCAAAGCTTTCTGTGGTTGCTCTAGTCCATGCAAATTCTTTCCCTCTCATGTAATTTTTTATTGGTGTCACAATACTACTAAAATTTTTAATAAATTTTCTATAAAAATTTAATGAACCATGGAAACTTCTTACCTTTGTAATGCTTTTTGGAATAGGCCACTCAACAATCACCTTTATCTTCATCCATTTTCACACCATCTGTTAAAACTACAAATCCCAAAATTACCAAACTATTCTGTATAAACTTACACTTCTTCAAATTTTCATAAAACTTCTCTTTTTTTAACAAATCCATTACCATTCTCAAATGTTGTAAGTGTTCTTTAATCTTACTGAATATCAAAATATCATCCAAATAAACAACCATAAATTTATCAATATATTTTTGTAGCATTGTATTCATCACCCTCATAATGTGTAAGGTGCATTAGATAATCCGAATGGCATCACCATCCACTCATATAAGCCATCCCTAGTCTTGAATGCATTTTTCTACTCATCTCCTTCACGAATTCAAATCTAATAATAACCACTCCTTAGATCAATCTTGGTAAAATATTTTGCTCCTACAAGTACATCCATCATATCATCTAAAAAATGTATAGGAAATCTATACTTTATTATAATTTTATTAATTACTCTACTATCCACACACATTCTTCATCCTCCATCTTTCTTTGGAGTTAACAAAGTTGGTGTTGCACAAGGACTCATACTCTCCCTTATCACCTTCTTCCTTAATAATTCACGTAACTTGTTTATTTAATTTTGCATGTTCTATTGGACTCATTGTATAAGTTGTTTGATTAGATAGATATGATCCTAGAATCAAATCAATGTGATGTTGTATATCTCTCTTCGATAGTAAACCATCTGGTAACTCATCAAACATAACATCTGCATATTCTTTCAACACTCTTGTTTCTTTTGTTAGTATTGACATTATTTTTGTTTCTTCATTCTTTGCTACTAATGCATAATAGCAACCTGCTACCTTCATATCTTGGATAAATTATTTAGTAGAGAGCATGCTTTCTATCTTGTCTTCCTCTTTAAGAGGTAACAAAACTACTTTTGTACCACCTTTTCAAAAAGTGTGTTCTTTTCTCCATCATGAATTACTTTTTAGTTAAATTGCCATGATCTTCCCAATAACACATGACATGCATCCATCAGAATAACATCACACCATATTTTATAATTATAACTCTTTCTTATAGAAAACTTGATTAAACACCTTTTATCTACTATAACTTCATTCCCTTTCTTAAACTATGAAATCCGATAAAAATTAGGATGCTTTTCACATTGCAAATTTAGTTTCTCAATCATTTCTTTAGAAACTATATTTTCACAACTACCACCAACAATAATTACTTTGCATACATTTCCATCTAAAGTACATCTTGTTCAAAAAATATTTGATCGCATCCATGCATCACCACCTTCTTTATTTTGTACTTGATCCTTCCTTGGAGCAGTCATAGTTCTCATCATGAGATTCTCTCCAACATTTATTGGTGCATTTTTAGTATTCTACTCTTCTATTTCAACCTCAACTAGATTCACTCTTGGGCAATCTTCTTACCTCCTTTCTTGATCTTGATAGTGTGGACACTCAAATTCTCTATGCCCTTGTTATCCACATCTATAACAGATATAAGATCTACGTTGATTCGAAAACCATCCTCTAACACCACTGTAACCTCATCCTCTCTAAAATAGCTCAAATAAAATTACAGGTCAAAAATTATGACCTCTAGAAAATTGACCTTTTTTTTTTCTGCATCACTTAAATGCCTCCAACAAACATTTTTCTCATCAACATTGATTGGCCCATAAACATTTAAAATAAATAAATTGGTTCCACCTTTTGATTTTCCCTATTGCAAGGATTTCACTACACCTAAAAATCCCCAGGGTCCATAACATAAACATCCCACCAATAATGCCCTCTACGTATTTTACAATATATTTTGAATCTTTCTAGAAATACCTAACAAAAGACTCGTATATCTCTTTTCTGACTTTAGTTTTTTGCATAAAAGAAGGATGTTTATTTTTGTTTCTTTGACCAACATTTTGACCCAGGCAGCCTTTGTTGAATGCATTAAGGCCTCTGACATTAAAACTTATGATTTTCATGGCGATTTGGTGACAATAGATTGCTTTCTAGCCAACTTCATGTCAGTTAGTCTCTATGTATATCCCTACTCTAAGTCCACTTGGGTATTAGACCAAATCTTATCTTTCTAATATTCTCTCTCTCTAACTCCGGTAGGTCTAGTTGAGGGGTTTAGCTTGCTTGTTGATCCTTGGAGTCCATAAGAGTGTTCACCTTTGAATTTCCGGAAAAACCAGGGTCCTCTGCTTTCTGGGAAGTGACTTGGATATTGCCTTGTGCTAAATACCCGACCTAACAATTTCCAATTGATCCCCATCTACACAAGGCTACATTTCAGTGAGTCCAGACAAGGCTACATTTCAGTGAATCTGCATATTTGGGAATTTTCCATATAATCCTGACTATTGCAAATTTAGAGATGTGAAGGATAGGGATTTACCCCCTCCTTTGCTTTAATTCATTCCTTTCCATCGATCGGTCTCCAACCAAGATTATTACTTTTAGAATTTGATTCATTCCTTGGTCTGCACCCGAAAGCCTGCGTAAATTTTTGCGCGCGTCACTCTTCCTTCCCATCGATCCACAGAACTTGCAGTCTCATTTCGTCCCTTTCTTTCCTCAATTCCAGTGCTTGCTTCTTTCTCCACTACCTCTTTTTTTAAAGATATAGGGGTGGGTGACGTCATTGACTACATTATCAAGGGATGGATTGCTGCATCTATGCCGGGGCCACCATTATTTTATTCTTTGGGATTGTTTAAATGTAAGGGTAACCAGTCTTCTTGAGTCTGAAAGGTATTGAATTTAGGTAGGCTCTGGGAGATCACTCAAGGCTCACCACTATATCCCACCATCAGAACCTATTATATTATGTGTTTTTTTTTTTTTTTACTTAAGCTTCTACCTTTGATACGGACATTTATTTTTTATTTTTATAATTTAATTTCAAATTTTATTTGAGGGGAATGGTTGTTAATTTAATTAAGAAAGTTGTTTGGTGCATAAGAACTCTTTAGAATCAAATTATAATTATAAACAAAACCTAATATGATATAAGGGATGAGGTTAGGATCTACCCTTTAGTTAAACAGATACCCCTCACATTTTATTTCTTAATTTAAGATTATTTAATCATATTGTAGATGCATTATATTATTATAGAGTGGAATTTAAACTTGAGTCTCTCACTTTGGAACGTATCCATTTACTATACAGTAACACTTTAGGAACTTCTATTTATAACACTTTTAAAATTAATAATTAGATATGTGTGGATCATTTTATTATACAATTTTATCTAAATAAAAAAAATTAATTTTATTAATTAAATATTTATTGTATTTTGATTTTACTTTTTTTTTTATTAATACTCAAGGTTGAAGGGTCCTTGGTCCAATAACTTTTGATCGGAGCTCCAACCGATCTGGGACACAATTAGGGGCCCAGATCCCCAAGAGAATACCAATGAACGGTCACAACTAGCTTGAGAATACCATTAATGGCCACAATCTGGGTCAAGATTACCAATGATCGGTCACAACCGACCCAAGAATACCAGCGATCATACACTATCAGTCCAAGAATACCAACGATCAGCCACTACCGACCCAAGAATACCAATGATCGACCACATCTGACCTCCAATACCAAACTAAGATTTGAACCTGGGTGGTGCTTGGAACAACCAAAACACTTTACTAACTCACCCACATCTCATCAATAAAAAAAATAATCTACTACTGAAGCTTGATAGGGGTATCCCTGGGTCCATAATGTCCACCAAATGATGTGCAATTGAATCATTCCACTGTGATCCACATGGAATACATGGAGAAGTTTGACCCCTGCCTCAAGGTATCTCCAAGGTCATCTTAGATTGTAGGCTAGCATCTGCCCCTAAGTAGCGATGCATCGCAAAGTACTCAGTTTGGAATTGAACTCAAGACCTAGGCAAATGAAATTGTTGATCCTATCCACTCGAGCTAACCATTGGGGCTAAAAAATTTAATCTATTACTGAAGCTTGACGGGGGTGGGTCTGAGTCCATAATGTCCATTGAATAATCTTCAGTTGAATCATGTTGTTGTGATCCGCATGGAATACATGGAGAAGTTTGACCCCTATCTCAAGGTATCTCCATGACCACTTTAGATTGTAGGCTAGCATCTACCCCTAAGCCACGATGCATGACAGGGTACTCAGCTTGGAATTGAACTCGAGACCTAGGTGACTGAAGTCGTTGATCCCATCCACTTGAGCTAACCCTTGGGGCTAAAATTTAATCTACTACTGAAGCTTGATAGGGGTGGACCTAGGTCTATAATGTCCACCAAATGATCTACAGCCGAATCATCCCACTGTGATCTGCATGGAACACATGAAGAAGTTTGACCCCTACCTCAAGTTATCCCTACAGCCACTCAGATTGTAGGCTACCGTTTGCCCCTAAACCATGCTGCATCATAGGATACTCAACTTGGAATTGAGCTCGAGACCTAGGTGATCGAAGTCGTTGATCCTATCCTCTCAAGCTAACCCTTGGGGCTATAAAAAATTTAATATACTAATGAAGCTTGATAGGGGTGGGCCTGGGTCCATAATGTCTGCCAAATGATCTACAATCGAATCATCCCACTGTGATCCATGTGGAACATATGGAGAAGTTCGACCCCTACCTTAAATTATCCCCATAACCACTTCAGATCATAGGCTAGTGTCTACCCCTAAGCCATGACACATAACAGGGTACTCAATTTGGAATTAAACTCAAGACCTAGGTGACCAAATTTGTTGATCCTATCTACTCGAGCTAACCCTTGGGACTACTTTGACTTTACTTTTATTTTAAGAAGAATTAGTATAATTAACTTTTTTTAAATAATAATTTAAATAATTTTTTTAACTATTTTTTTAATTTTTATTTCCTTTTATTTGTTCTATTTGTTGATTTTTTTTAATTTAACTTTGGCGATATAATGATTTGGTTGGGGAGTAGGGGGCTACAAATGTAAAAGGTTATGACAACCACCTTTATGGTTGTAAGGGTTACAATTTCAATTACATTTAATAGTACCAGTGTTATTAATGTGATAAAATAAATTTGTTTGTCAAGATTGATGTCATTAGGTTCTAAGTTTGTCTCAATTTATTTTTAAAAATGAGCTCATTTAATAATTTAATTAAAAAATCAATAAGTTTTTTTGGTTTCGTTATATTTTTAATATTTTAAAATTAAATACTTTAATATTTTAATTAAAAAATATTTTAAGGTTTCATTATATTTCTAATATAACATCTTTTTTTTTCAATATAACCTTATCTTATTTCAGAATTTATCTTTTTTATTTTAAATACAATTAAAAACTAGCATTCTATTTTTATTCAATATAACCTTATTTTTATTTCAGAATTTATATTTTTTCATAAATCTATGTAAAATATATCATTTTCATACACCTATATTGTAAAATACTCAATGTGTATGCTAGTTATCTTCTATTCTATCATTTTTAATGTCTCTTCTCCATGTATTATTGCAAAACAAATGAATATGCGAACATGAATAATCCACATAACACTCACTACATATAAACAATGTTCACAAAAATATAATACCAACATTTTCTCGAAAGTTACTCTCCTAATATTATTCCAATTCAAATACTCTTAATTTTTAATCTCCCTTCTTAATTAGATTCATTTAACTTTTACTTTATTTATAAAATCTTCATTAACTATTATGCCTTATCAAATATTTATTGTTATTGTGGAGTTCCTGACTGTTATAATTTATATAAATTATATTTCTACAGTATATTAAATTATAAAATAATTTTAAGATTTCAATATTATCAAAAGTTAAAAAGCTCCTCGGATACTGAACATGAAAATCATATGTATCGTACTCCTTGACATACTTCTTTATATGGGAGACCCTTCCATATTTTTTCAGTTGCTACCTTTACACAACCAGCCACGAAAGATTAAATTCACGCTTATGCTACTGCGTCGATATCATTATTTCGAATAGTACGTACTTCATGCACTGTAACTGACGGCAGTTGGCCTGTGGGCGTATAAATACCACATCCCAGTGCCATTATATGGTGAACTATTTTAGTTTTGTAATTTCATTTTTCGAAGTGTATTAGCTGCTTATTTTATTTGGATTGTTAAGCATTTTGGTAAATTTTGATGCTGTAACAGTATACCTGATTTTTTTTATATGATAACTAAAACAATGGGTATGGACAGAATTGACAAGTAGCGATGTTCGTTTGTTAGACGTCTAATCGTAATAGTGAATAAAGAAATGGAGCAAATTAGGTTATATTTACTGTATAAATTTATAGGGATTTGTGTTTCTGCTGTGAGCTTCTGACAACAGTAGCAAAAATGATAATATGTTTTGATATATTTATGATGTCTCTTATTGTGAAGTAAATTGACTCTTTATAAACAAGGTTAGTATTTTTAGTAATAATATTATTGTGAATTTGTGATGTTCAAAACTATTGTCAATATTGTAATAGGGTAGTGATGAAACAATTATTAAGTAAAATTGAAGAAAATGGATGTGCTTTATTTATAAATGAAGTTGTAATAGGGTAGTGATGAAACAATTATTAAATAAAATTAAAGAAAATGGGTATGCTTTATTTATAAATGAAGAAGCTTTTACTATTAAAATAAGTTTGTTCAATCTGATATGAAAAGTTATAGTTGTAAAAGCTTTTATTGGGGGAGAAAGTGTTGGCAATGGTATTGGACATGAAAATACAGGTTTGTATGGTTTTGGCAAAATTGCCATAAAAAATTTATGAGAGATTAAGCTTGATCAAAATAATGTAATTTTAATTAACACTGTTGAAGATCAAAACAGATGTGTAATGAAAATGTCGAATAAGAGATGATTGAATAGGATCTGTATTTGCAATGAAACATGCAGACTCATTTATTTATATGAGTCCTTTAATCACAATAGTTGTCTCTAATTCTACCCAGAATAGATGTCTCTTTGCTATATTCCAGTCTTTACACAAACAATCAAATTTAACTATATATTTGAGTTGCTTCTTAGTCCAGGGAGATTATAGGATTTATTTGTGCTTAAGTTGAAATTAGTCAAAAAATTGTTGGCCAATTAAAATCCATTAATTTTGGTGCAAGGAAAAATATAGTAACCTTTTGTAAAATCAAACAAAATTTTTTAAAAAAATAAATCACTATATAATATTATTTAGTGCATTTTGATTTGCTCACCAAAAAAAATTATGTTATCACCAGCTTCACTTATCATCTATTATTTTGAACAATCATACATGACTAAAGGATGGTCTTATATTTATGTGTATTTGTTATGTTTTGGGAGATATAATCTTTTTAAGTATTATCAATATAATGTTTATTTTTTATTATCAGTTATTCAGAGCACATAGATGTGTATGTGAATAAAGATACATATTTGTATCTGTTTTATGACTTCTAATGCTCTTTCAGATATCTAAAATTTCAGTTTCAGTACTTTCTATGCACCCTAGGTAAAACTTCTATCCTTATTGTCAATTTATAGTTTTAATCAAATATTCATGCAGCTATGATCTGCAATTCAATTAGAAAATTTGCATGTTTAAATGTGGCATTTTATTTTTGACTGTCCTCAAAAATATTATATGACAATATTATGACATGGAATATTCAATTTCCAACATTGTTTGTAATTGAATTTAGTAATTTGTTTGTAAAAATGATAAACAAGTAATTTTTACTGTTGGTGTAAAGTTACATTCGGATCGAAGATGGACTGGACAAGAGGGACCAGTAGCTTAGTGGTAGAGCACTCCAGCAGTGTATGGAAGGTCCTAAGTTCGAGTTCTAGTTGGTCCATGTCTCAACATGGTATCAGAGTCACGCCCAGGTTAGGAGCCCCAAACACACGAGAGGTGTGGCTTAAGGGGGAGTGTTGGTGTCGAGCCTCACTCAGACCGAAGATGGACTGGTCCAAGAGGGACCAGTAGCTCAGTGGTAGAGCACCAGTGAAATTATGAGGTGTCAATATAGAAGAATGTTTAAAATGTATAAATTCTAACATATCTTGACTATCTTTTTTCACATGTATGAAATAGTTTTAAAGTTGAGTCTTCAAGAACCATTTGTCGCACAAAAATAATTTATCATCTTCCATTTTTTTCAATTTGTATATTTAAACCGTAAATTTCTTTTAATAAAGAATAAAGAAATTTATTGAAAGACTAAAAACTATTTTCAATGTTCCAATTTCTTTATTTCGAACCCAATTTTTTTATGCTTTTGGATATGGCTTTGAAAATGGGTGGGATAGTCATGGACATGCAATTTTGTATAGAATATATAAGGTAGAAAAAAAATAAGAGTATAAAAAATGTTGAGGAAAAATTGGGTACTTAAAATATATAAATATATGATGAAATGAGGGATATTGAGACCTAATAAAATGTTTTGGGTAAGATATTTTACGTTTGATTTAAAAAATAATTTAAATATATAAATAATTTAAGAAAAATATTTTATGTGTATATAATAAAGGCATCTCTTTGCTTTTGATATATAGTTGTGTGTTTTTTAATATTGTTTTCAAATAAAGATATATTTAATAGAAAATAAAATTTACTAGTTATGTGACTTTCATAGAACCATTATTACTTTCAGACATGCAGTATCGTGAAGCAGCTCGAGTACCTGCTGGAAGAAAGATGAGCAAAGGTTGAAAGAATTTTGATGCAGGTTATGCAAGATAATATGTGAAGGCAAACACAGTAAAAAGAAATTAACAATGGAAGCAAACGCATAAGAGCTGGTAGAAACAAGGGTTATTCCATGAATGAGAGAAAACATATGGTTTATGTGTTATGTTACTACAAGCTTGGCTCTTATTATTTTAGGATGGCCCAAATCTTTTAGTTAATATCCATTTCTTAATTACAATATAGTATTTTTGTAGAAATTGTTATCGAATAAAGAAAAGAGAAAGTGAAGAAAGCAATAATTTATTGCACAAAATTTAGCTATAATAGGCAATCCCCCTGTCTTTATTTATTGCACAAAATTTAGCTACAATAAGCAATCCCCCTATAACATCACAAATATAGGCAAACCAAATCTACTTAAAAGTCAATTTTATATGGTACAAAATGAAAAATAGACAATTGAAAAACCATATTACATATATAAAAATATGTTGTTATTATAAAGATTCATTTAATGTATACATCTCAATAAAGATCCTACTTGAGATATAGTAAAATGGGTCAGAAGTATTTACAAAAGTATTCAAATACGGATTCATTTAATGTATACACCTCAATTAAGATCCTACTTGAGATATAGTAAAACGGGCCAAAAGCATTCACAAGTGTACTAAAAAATAGTAGAATGGGGCAAAAAATTAAATTTACAAGCACCTAAATGTTTAGTCATTACAGCAGGTTGAGAACTCTCAACCTGTGGAAGAATGACCAAAAAGCTAAATAATAATGAAAGATTGTTAAATTCATTTTTTCGTTAATGCATAATTAGCATTAAACACAATTACATTATTGTTGTTGTAAGAGAAATTCACATTAATTTCAAAACACAGAAAAAAAAAACCAGTCCATTTTAAAATATTTCTAAAGAAGGTGTATACACTGGAAATTTTAACGGTTAAACATTTTATACATATGATGATAAAATAATATATCTTTTAATTAGTGACCTTACATATAATAATTGAATTGCTATTGAAGTGCTTGTAGAAGGCAGCTACATGCTCAAGCAATAAACCCAACCTAAAATGGATGCCATCTTCATCGTTGGGATGGAAAAATCTATGACAGAGGTAAAATGAGGATGATAAAACAAATGAAAAATAGAGGATACATATGTCTTTGTGAAATATTAATTTGATGTCCATGAAAGAGATTGGACGCAATGCAAGGAAAAGATGAAAAAAATTAGTCTTAGGGGTGTTGGAAATAATCCCAACTGCTCCCACATTTATTTCTCCACCATAGATATTCAATTTTTCCTACTCTAACATATCTCCCAAATTTTGCTTGCATGTGTGAAGTATCATTCCTCCACTTAAGTTTATTTAAATAATATTTTGCAATTTTCAAATGTATGACAAATTTAAATGAAAATCCAAATGTATATCTTCTTTGGAAAGATTTACCAGCTAGCACAATTAAATGTATTTTGTTTTCCCTCCATTACTAGGTTATACGTAGGATTTAGTTAGCCATTTTTGTAGTGAATGAAATGTACTGAAAAGGCAGAATAGTTAACATTTTCTACAACAATAGTTAGTAGAAACAACTAGAATATTGTTGTAGCAACAGCTTGGATAGAGAATCATATTTATTATATTTTTTGAGCATAAGAAAGAGCAGTAGCTCTGTGTATTGGTTTAATATATAATGTGATTTATGAATGTAATTAAGTTTATGTAATTTTGAATTATAAATATTTGCAACTTATTTTTGTTTTTTATCTTTATTTTTCTCTGTCTTATTTTATTATTTTGTTCTCTACTTCTTCCTTCATGTGTTATTAGAGTTAAAGGTTTTCAAAAAGGATTTAAGGAGTATCCAACACAAGCTTAACAGTCATCAATGGTAGTTCCTAGCACAAGTTTGACAAACCCACAAATTCCTTAATTAAATGGCAAAAATTATGATTACTGGTCAATCACAAAAGGCATTATTCTACTCTCAAGATATTTGAGAGCTTGTTGAAAATGGTTACCCAGAACCAATAGATGCAACAACATACAATGCACTAACACAAGTAGTGAAGAATTTGCTAAGGAAAAACAAAAAGAAGGATTTCAAAGCTCTCTTTTATATTTTCTAAGCGATGCATGAGAACATAATTCCAAGGGTTTTAGCACCAAAAAAATCAAATCAAGCATGGGATATTATGCAAACAGCATACCAGGGAATGGCCAAGGTGAAGACAACAAAATTATAAATGTTGAGAAGAGACTTTCAGACAATATTCATGGAGACAGAATCAATAGATTCATTTTTTACATAAATTATTGGACTGATAAATCAACTCAGGTCTCATGGTGAGACACTTGAAAAAAAAAGAGTGATTAAAAAGATTTTGAGAAGCTTACCTGCAAGGTTTGATTCTATTATTGTGGCCATAGAAGAGACTAAGAATCTCTCTCAATTTTCAATGGATGAATTACATGCATCTCTCATTTCACATGAGCATAGGCTAAGCAGAACAAAAAATTTGTCATTAGAGCATGCTTTCAAGACACAAGCTTCAATCAGCGATGGCAGAGGCAGAGAAAGATCAAATTCAAGAGGAAGAGGAATAAATTCATATAAAGGTGGAAGAACCAGGCCATCAAATCAGGTGGAAGAGGCATCAGCCAAAGTTTGATTCAAAATCAACCCCAAGGACAAAGGTATGATAAAGCACAAGTCCAATGTCATTATTGCAAAAAATATGGGTATTAATCAAATGAATGTATAAAGAAACAATATGATTCTAGGCAGCAAATTGTAAATTTTACAAAATAAAATCAAAACCAAGGCAGTATGTTCTTAGCCTATAATGTTGCACAAGAACAACAAAAGGATGTATGGTTTTTAGATTCAAGATGCAACAATCATATGATAGGAAACATAGAACTATTTTCTACTTTAGATGAAAATGTAAAATCAGATGTAACATTGGGAAATGATAACAAAGTTTCAGTTATGGGGAAAGGAAAAATTGACATTCTAACCAAAAAGGGGGGAAAAAAATATTTTTGATGTTTATTTTGTACCTGGCTTAAAACATAATTTGATGAGCATTGGGCAGCTCATTCAAAAGGGATATAGAGTATTTTTCAAAAATAGAGAATGCACAATCTGAGATAAATATCCAAACAATTATCCTATTGCAAAAACTCAAATGAAAAACAATAGAATGTTTCCCCTAAGGATACAACTATGTTTGAAAATAGAATTTTATCAAACACAACTTCTTGTGGATAAAGGGAAAGGTGCAGCAGTCACACAAACAATTTTTCAAGCAAAAATTAAGGATGAAAATTGGTTATGGCATCTAATATTTGGGCACCTAAACTTTAGAGGTTTAAACTTGTTGCATAGGAAAAACATGGTAAAGGGATTTCCACTCATAGAGAAACCATTAAACCTGTGTGAAGGATGCATTCTGGGAAAACAACATAGAGAATCATTTCAAATATGAAAGTCAATAAGAACAAATGCAACATTAGAAATTATCCACTCATATTTATGTGGTCCTATGAAAACACCATCAATTGGAGGTTCGTTGATGATTACATAGGTAAAACATGGGTCTACTTTCTAAAGCATAAGGATAAAGCATTTAATTTCTTTCACCAATTCAAAGCTCTTATGGAGAAGTAAAGTGGGCATTATATCAAAGCATTAAGAATGGATAGAGGAGGTGAGTAAATTTCAAATGACTTCATAATATTTTGTAAAGATCATGGTATTCAAAAATAATTCACTACTCGATTCACACCTTAACAAAATTGTGTAGCTGAAAGAAAAAATAGAAAAATCATGGAAATGGCAAGGAGCATGTTAAAAGCAAAACACTTATCAAATGAGTATTGGGTTAAAGCTATTTCTTGTGTAGTCTATATAATAAATGGATGTCCAACCAAGAGTCTAAACAATATGATTCTGGAAGAAGCATGGAGTGTTAGAAAACATGGTGTTCCTCATATGAGAGTATTTGGATGTGTAACATATGCACATGTCCCAGATGAATTGAGAAAAAAATGTATAACAAAGGAGAAAGATGCATTTTTGTGGGATATAGTGAAGAATCGAAGGCCTATAAGCTTTACAATACAATAACCAAGAAGGTAATAATCAGCAAAGATGTGTAGTTTATAGAAGAGGAAGCATGGAATGGTATCTTAGAGAAAATAGTGAATGTAACAGCAAGTTTTCCATAAGAAGATAGAGAAGAAATAACACAAGCAAGTACCCATTCAATGACACTCCTCCCACTCCCATTCAAGCTCAATAAAGTGGTCCTCAAGGATAAGGACAGCCTCACGTATTCAAGCAAACACACCTTCAGGTGGAGAGCAAACACCAGCAATAATAAGAACTCATAGTGTAGGCCTATTAAGTCCACATTCTACAAGTTCAACCTCAAGTGACACATCAAATCCAACTTTGACAAGCTTGAGAAGACAAAAAATTAGAAGTATAAGAGATATTTATGAGCAAAATGAAGGTGAGAATAGTGTAGGTGTGAATTCTCTTTTTGTATTATATTCACATGTTGATGATCCTATTCATTTTGAATATGCAATTAAAGATTAAAAAATGGGTAAATGCAATGGATGAATAAATAGATACTATAGAAAATAATGATACATGGGAGTTAGTGAGCCTTCTACAAGGAAAATAAGTTATAGGAGTAAAGTGGGTCTATAAGACTAAATGCAATGTAAAAAGAAGGATTGAAAGGCACAAAGCAAGATTAGTTGTCAAGGGAAACAAACAACATCCTAGAGACTATGATGAAACATATGCTCTCGTTGCAAGAATGGAAACAGTAAGGGTAGTCTTAGCAATAGCAACCCAACACCAATGGAAGGTATATCAAATGGATGTAAAGTTAGCCTTCTTAAATGGAGTATTGAAAGAGGAAGTGTATGTGGAGAAGCCACCTGGATATGATGTACAAGGGCAAGAAGACAAAGTGTATAGGCTGAAAAAGGCACTTTATGGGTTGAAGCAAGCACCATGGGCATGGTACAGGAAAATTTACACATATTTTTTGAGCAATGGCTTTAGCAAAAGTGATGGTGAACCTACTCTCTACATCAAATAAAGTGATGGTAAGATCTTAATTGTTGTTTTGTATGTAGATGATTTAATATTCATGGGTAATGATGATATTCTCATTTCTGATTTCAAAGAGACAATGAAAAATGAATTTGAGATGAGAGATTTAGGATGTTAAGATATTTTCTAGGCATTGAAGTGTAGCAAAATAAAAGTGGCATTTTTATTAGTCAATCAAAGTAATCAACTGAGATCTTGAAGAGGTTTAAAATTCAAAATAGTAAGATTACTCTAACACCAATAGCCATAGGTCTAAAATTGAGTAAAGATGATTGTAGTAACAATGTCAATCCAACCCTATACAAAAGCATGGTTGGAAGTCTAATGTATTTTATTATAACAATACATGATATAATGTATACAATAAGTTTAATTTTAAATTATATGGAGCTTCAAGGAGTCACATTGGCTAGTAGCCAAAAGAATCTTAAGATATGTCAATGGAACCAAGGGATATGGAATTTTGTATAGTGTAGCAAATAATTTTAAGCTAGTTGGATACACAAATAGTGATTGGGTATGAAATTTAGATGATAGAAAGAGCACAAGAAGGTATGCATTTCATTTGGGTTTGGGAGTCATTTCATGGGCATCTAAGAAATAACCAATTGTTTCCCTATCTACAACTGAAGCCGAGTATGTAGTAGCAATAGGGGCAGCATGTCAAGCCATTTGGATGAGAAGAGTGTTAAAATATTTAAGGCATGAACAAGAAGGGGCAACTAAAATATTTTGTGATAAAATTTAACAATTACATTATTTGAAAACTCAATTTTTCATAAAATAAGAAAACACACTGACACAAGGTATCATTTTATAAGGGAACAAATCAATGATGGAGATATTGTTTTGGAACATTGTAGGTCAGAAGAACAGTATGTTGTTATCTTCACAAAGCCATTAAGAAATGAAAGTTTTGTCCATCAAAGAGATAGCTTGGGCATTATAGATGGAAGCAATTGTGATTAAGGGGGAGTGTTGTAAATAATCCCAACTACCCCCACATTTATTTTTCCACTGTAGACATTCAATTTTTCCTACCTCAACATATTTCCCAAAATTTTCTCACATGTATGAAATATCATTCCTCTAGCTAAGTCTATTTAAATAATATTTTACAATTTTCAAATGCATGATAGATTTAAATAAAAATCCAAGAGTATATCTTCTTCGGCAAGATTTACCAACTAGCACAATTAAATGTAATTAAATGCATTTTGTTTTCCCTCCATTACTAGGTTATACGTAGGATTTAGTTAGTCATTTTTGTGGTGAATGAAATGTAATGAAAAGGCAGAGTAACCAACATTTTTTGCAGCAACAGTTAGTAGAAATAACTAGAATATTTTGGTAGCAAAAGCTTGGACAGAGGAGCATGTTTAATATGTAATGTGATCTATGAATGTAATTAAGTTTATGTAATTTTAAAATATAAATATTTGCAGCTCCTCTTTGTTTTATCTTTGTTTTCTGTCTCTATTTTGCTCTGTTCTATTTTATTATTTTGTCCTATGCATATTCCTTCAAGGGGTGTGTTTTTTTATATTCTCAATTGTATGTTGAATGAACCTATGTGTGAGGCTCTTATATCTTTTATTATCCATGTTCATCAGAAAAAGACTGATAAGTCTGTATGCACTTCATTGTTTCCCTTTTTTCCCAAAACTGTAGGGTTCAGGACCTCTCAGATGAAAAAGAAAGCTAAGAATGATGGCTGATTGAAAACGTTAGAACATCATTTTTTAATAATAGGACTAATAAAATTAGTCTCCCCAGGCTTATGGAACAACCATCTCTTCTTAAATAACTTTTTGCTTTTCCTTATTACTCAATCTTTTCTCCACTTTCACCATTTTCAAAGAAAATATTATGAACATAAAGTAGGAGGCTGAAGAACTTATAAAAGAAGTGTCATGTGGGAGGGAGCTGTCAAAATAAAACCAAATCCACATGTGTTGAGGGGAATATCTTCAGTTCTACGTAGATCCACCAAATTCACATGTGTTGAGGGGGATCTTACACCATTCCTTTACAATGGAAAGATGTTAGGGGGATCTTACACCATTTCATTACTTTCTATGAGAAATGGAAATGAAGGAAGATGTGACAAGATTTCTCGTTGGAAGTATGAGAGTATTATTCATAATTACTAGCAATAGTAAAGAATTAGATTTAGAGAGATCAACATGGGTCCAAGTAACCTATTTAGGTACTTATCTATAAGGATATTTTTCCAAATAAGGTTATCATGCTCCCTTGTATTATTAATAATCTGAGATCTGGGATATTTATTAAAATAAGTGATTACTAATTGAATAATTTACATTCGATATAGATTTTTGTCCACTATACATTGTCAAAAAAAATTTCACCTTTTTTTTCAATCATTGGGTGGAGATAAATGATGCAAAAAAAATTATGTCAAATTTTGGAGGTCATAACTTTTGATCCATAGCTCCATTTGAGCCCTTCCATGTGCCAAAATGAGTGTCTCGAAAAGTTTGTTGCTTTCCTAAGCTACTCTTTCCACTTAGAGGCATTTTTTTAAAAAAAAATAGAGGTTAAATGAGACCATCTAAGGATCTAAAATTGTAGTTTATTGAATTTTTTAAGATTTTTCTATTTTTAGAAATTGTATATTTTTATGACCAAACATGAACTTTAAAAAAAATTCTTCCAATAAGCTAATTTTATTGTATAGATTATTTTGATATTTGGGTGTGCTTGCATGTGAAACTCACTAAAAATAGTAGCTATTAAAAATAGAAGTTTTTTTTTTTAATTTTAGTTTCTTTCAAATTTTGCATGTCAACTCTAATTTTGAGTTAAGGCTTATTTAATCATGGTTTAGGTTGTAATTATTTCAAGGAAATAAATATGAATCAATTTTGAGTTTTATTTTCAGATCTTGGCCTTATTAATAATTTTATTATCTTGGTAGTTTTTTTTATTTCATTATCTGGTATTAGAGCAAGGTTCAATCTTAGAAAAATAAGAAATGAAAAGAGGATGAGGAGGTATTACATAGATGAAATGGAATATACAAGAGGTTTAGATGCAAGTGCAACAATTAATAGAGGTTATCACCAATTAGAGAAGAAGACAAGGTGATGATGAAGTTGAGGAAGACACAGATTGTGATGAAAAAAATTAGTAAGAACATAAAGATTAGTGACCATTGATGGAAGAGAAGATGGTTCAATATATAAAAGGAAGAAATGAAATAATCAAGGTTGATGTTCTAGATTATGGAGGTAGTTAAAACTAGAGGACTTGATAGATTGGATGAATAGCATGGAGAAGTTCTTCGAGTGGAAGACTATGAGAGAAGACAAGAAGGTAAATTTTTCATGAATGAAATTGAAAGGTCATGCAATGATTTGGTGGGATAACTTGTAGAAAAAGAGACAGATAAAAGGTAAAGAAAAGATTAATTCATGAAAAAAGATGGAGAAAAAGCTAAGGGATAAATTTCTTCATATGGATTATGCATAAACTGTATACAAAAAATTTCAAAATTTGAAGTAAAAATATCACAGTATATAAGAATATACAGATAAATTTTATAAGCTTTCCATACGAGTGGATCATGATGAAACAGAAGAGTAGATGGTTTCAAGGTATGTAAATGGTTTAAATTTTACTATTCAAGATTAATTAAGCATGCATAAAATACTTAGCATGGAGGAGGCTTATCAATTAGCTTTGAAGGTAGAAGAAAAATAAAATTGACAAAATTTTAGAAGAACATGTCTTGGTCCAATAAGAGGTGGATCCCCTCCAATAAGGGGATAAGGTGAGTTTAATACCACCAGAGATGGGCCTAATACTAATAGAGGTGAATTATCATGTGGTACAGAAAGGCAAGATGAGAATAAACAAGGGTTTAAACACCAATAAAGAGGAAGAGGGTTTCAAAGAGGACAAGGTTATGTGGTCCTATAGGGTGGTTACCAAATCAATTTAGATATTATGTTTGTTATAGGTGTGGATAAGAAGGACACATGACATTTGAATGTTTGCATTAGCAAAATCAAGAAATGAGGCAAGAGGATCATCTAAAGAGTGAATTTAGTTGAGGCTGAGATAGAAGAACAAAACACTAAAATTTCACCAATAGATGTTGGAGAGAATCTCATGATGAGAAGAATAATGATCGTTTCAAGGAAGAAACAAGTGCATGATAAAGAAAATGGTGATGCATAACTACGATCAAACATTTTTTTGAACAAGATGTACTTTGGGTGGAAAGGTATGCAAAGTAATTATACATATTGGTAGTTGTAAAAATATGGTTTCTAAATAAATGATAGAAAAACTACATTTGCAATGTGAAAAACATCCTAATTCTAATTGGATTTCATGGTTTAAGAAAGGAAATGAGGTTACAGTAGATAAAAAGTTCTTAATCAATTTTTCTATAGGAAAATTTATAACAATGAAATATGATGTGATGTTATTCTGATGGATGCATGCCATATGTTATTGGGGAGTTCGTGACAATTTGATAAGAAAGTAATTCATGATGGAGCAAAGAACATGTACACTTTTTAGAAAAGTGGTACAGATGTAATTTTGTTATCTCTTAAAGAGGAAGAGAAGGCATAAATCATGCTCTCTACTAAATAATTTATCCGAGATATGAAAGTGACAGGTTATTGTTATGTATTAGTAGCAATACTGAAGACACAGAAATGGTGCAAATATTAATATAAGTAGTAAAACTATTAAAATAATAGTATTATAAATATATAAAACTAATCTCACTGTAATTACCAATCTCATAATAAATTAGTATTATATATATATATATATATATATATATATATATATATATATATATATATATATATATATATATATATATATATATATATATATATATAATTTAATACTATTTTACTTTATTTTTGAGATTTTAAAGATTTTTAGAGTATTTAAATATTATTTAAAACTATTTATAATCATTTTAATACAATGTTTACATTTATATATTTTTTATTACTAGACCATGAATGAGTATTGTTAATGTCCTCTCTGTTGGATTGGGTGTAGATGCAGCAACAATGAGCTAGATTGGTGTTAGAAGTTTGTTGTGCAATAGAAAAGGTGGTGTATACAAGAAAAAAGAAAAGCATGATGCAATATGGTCACCCCATAGCCAAACCCTTTTTCTTTCTTTCTTGCATTGAATTATTTGTTTTTCATTTTTTGATGGTGGAATAGTCTTATATTATTTATATATTATTTGATTTGTCCATTGTATATTTTGATTATTTTGAGAGTGAGAAACCAACCAACATTGAGTTAGGGACATGATTTAAATATGTTCCATTGTCATTTGAATGCAAACTGAAAGGATTTTGAATGTTATGAGACCCTTGAAAGTTTTATAACTTTTTTATTTGTAAGATCAATTGAGGTTTGGGAATTTAAATTTGTTTTCATTAAAATTACTTAATTAGGTTTAGTGTGTATTGATAAACTTTGGTTTTGAATATTCACTTTCTTGTACCTATGGTTATTCTGCATCACGTTGTTGGTTTTAGTTGTATGCTCCAAGTTGGTTACTGCATTCCTACTTCCATCTCCAACCGATGGTTGGGGTGGGTAGGGAAACCCACTAATGGATGGGTTCAATAGGTGCATGGACTAAGTTTTGACATATAGAGGAATTACCATGAAATGAACCACCTAGATATGGAAGTTATGAATATTCGAGTAGATATTATAAGAGTAACATTACATAGTTAGATTTTATTCCACCTAATTATATGATTTAATTTTTTTCTTTTAACTCATCCTTGGAAGATAGAAGTATATTTGATTTGTTTAAAGTAAGATATTATTAATTATAATTATTGTACCCTTTTGGGTGAATGTTATAATATCATTGAATAAATTCTGAAGGATACATTTCTAAAATTTAAATTAATATTTTTGTTTAACTTGATTTAAACAAAAATAAATAAATTGCACATTCAGGCCAACTACTAGTAAATAAATAAATTGTGTATTGTGGTTTATGAGAATAATTTAATGTAAAGTTGTGGTCTTGGAAGAGAATTTTTGAATAGAAGTTTGTAACCAATGATATAAGTTAAATAAATGAATATTATATTTTTGTGTGTTTAAATCATTCTCCAATAAATTAAAATCAAATATTCTATAGTTCATACTTTTAGTGACATGCATACTAAATTTACTTTTGTCAATCGAAGGGAAACTATTTTTTACAACTTTTCATCACTGAAGTGTTGGATGCATAAATACCCTTAGCCTTAAAATTAAGGCCAACATTTCAAATTTAACCACTAATTATGAACACAAAAGGTTATGACAACCACCCTAATAACTGTAAGGATTACAATTGTAAATACATTTAATTTAATAGCATCAATATATCACTTGTATGTCAAGGTTGATCCCATTAAGTTCCAAGTTTGTCTCAATTCATCTTTAAAAATGAGACTATTTAATATTTTAATAAAAAAATTAATAATTTTTTTAGGTTTCATTAAGTAGTAACATAATATATTTTTTTCAATGTAATTCTATTTTATTTCAAAATTTATCTCTATTATTCTAAACACAATTAAAAATTAAACTATAAATATTTGGAAAAATTATTTTGTACTAGATCGATGAGTGCTTGACACATCTATGTCAATTTTTCTTAAATTTATAAAATTTTAATAAGAAGATTAATAGAAATATTTGTTTACCAAAAAAAATTATCAAATTTAAATTTTGTATTAGAACATTGAGAGTATATTATGTTCCCAACAAATATTTTCCAAATAATTACTTTTTAATGTCATAAGAATGCATAGACTTATCATTCAATATAATTTTTTATACTTGATAAACTAATGTTTTTTAGAAAAAACATTAAAATATTTTCTTTTTGATTGAAATCTTATATTTATACAGATGGGGTGTATATAATATTTTTTTAGTTTAGTATCAAGAATTGAGGTGTATTCATTTCGTCAAATTCACCCGAGGCATGATCTATTTTTTTTTATCTTATGAGATTCATACCTTGGTGGATAGCTAGGCAACAGCGTTTACACTATCATCCTCACCGTTGGACTCCAACACACTTGATTCATAAAAACATATTTATTTATTTATTTATTTAAGTATAATAATAACTTATATTGTTGATGAGATGTAGATGAGTTGGTTAAGTTGATTAATTCCCAGCGCCACCCAAGTTCAAATCTCATTAGGTATTTGGGATCAATTGTGATCATTTATGTGGAGTTGAGTTGAAGTTCAAATCTCATTAAGTATTTGGGATCAATTGTGATCATTTATGTGGAATTGAGTTGAAGCTAGTTGTTGTTATTTGTAATACCAATTCATAATCTAGAGACAAACTATTATGCTTTGACCCAAATACATTTAAATTTTGAAGAAAAAGACTATTATATATAAAAGTATGTTGCATTACTATGCATTAATCCTTTAAATATTCTTCTTTAGAAAAATGATCTTGATAGAGAACTAAATTGTGACCAAAAACTTTTTGAGATATTGTCTCTTCTCCATGCACCATTGTAAAATAAATGAATAGGGGAGATTGCCACTTAATCATGGGGTTTCTTCCATAATCAAGCTCATTTAGCTTTCTACTTTATTTGTAAAACATTTAACAACTATTGCGCCTTACGAAACATTTATTATGGAATTCTTTATTTCTTTCAATTTATGCAAATGATGTTTCTGCAACGCATCAAATTATGTGATGTGATTTTTGGGATTTAAGTTTGTAGTTTCGAATCAATCTACATTGACACATATTTTACGACTATAGTTTAAAAGAATCACTCTTTGGTGAACATGAATGGTCCATGTGGGACTCACTACATATAAGTGATGCTCCCAAGGGTGTAACACCAACACTTTCTTCAAAGTTACTATTTCAGTATTACTCCAACTCAAACACTCTTAACTATTAAATTCATTTAACTTGTTATTCCATTTATAAAATCTCCATTAACTGTTGTGTCTTACCAAACATTCATTATGAAGTTCCCTAACTCTTTTGGCACTACCACTGAGCATGAAAATCATATGTATTGTACTCCTTGATATACTTCTTTATATGAGAGACCCTTCCATATTTTTTCTGTTGCTACCTTTAGACAACCAGACATGAAAGACTAAAATCACGCTTATGGTACCGCATGGAAATCATTATTTCTAAGGGTATGTACTTCATGCATTGTAAATGACGACAGTTGGATTGGTGAATTTTGTTGCTGTGACACTGTATCAAAAATATATATGATCTTTTTTTTAATATGATAACAAAAACAATGGGTATGGGCAGAATTGACAAGTAGCGATGTTGGTTTGTGAGATTGGTTTGTGGATATTACTGTGTGGAGCAATCTTTTAGTGGTCGGTGGATCATAATAATGAACAATAAGGTTTTTTTTGTTAAGAAACTCGAGAATTGAGGGTTATATCTGCTGTAAAAAATTTATAGCTATTTGTGTTTTTGGGAAATTCTAAAAAAAAACACTCGCCAAAAAAATTGTCAGTAAAAGAAAGCCACATAAATCAAGTAGGAGGGATCAGAGGAGGGCATATTTAAATATATAAATAAATTAGTTAAAAAAAAATTGTGTAAAGGCATCTCTTCTCTTTTAATATGTAGATATGTGTTTTCTTCATATTTTTACCAAACAAATATATATTATCAAATTATGTGCGACTTTCATGGAACCATCGTTACTTTTAGACATGTTTAATATACGCCCATTTTTCGCGGGGTTAATGGAATGGCACGTTACAATCCTGATAAAGCACCACTGGATAAACCTACCTCTCCTAAATTTTTGTCCCTGCATGACTACATCTTAATGAAATTTATGTGTGTACTAGGCAATCCAGAGGTCTATTAATTCCCTTGTATGGCAACATTTGGTTTCGCTCTGTTCAAAATGTCCATCATGATGACAGCCATCTGTCACAACTGGCGCACAATGGTTGGTTCAACTATAATAATATTTTTTTTCCACTGACTTTTAGGAGTTATGTAAAAAAAATTAGGGATCTGTGTTTGTATTTTCCATGGTCAAATTTATTATCGTTTGTTTATGTTCTCTTTTGCGCTATTGTTCGAGCCTTAGCTTGCATATCCTAACCACATGTACGTGTATGTAGTGCCCTGAATCATTTTGGAGATGGTTTATGTGTTCTTATTTTTTATTGAACTTTTATGAAGAAAGTTGATGGATTTGAACACGGGTGCCTGTCTGCTCCCATAGACTCATTTATTTAATGTTGCGATCTGTATTGTGGATTTTTACCTTGATATACACTATTTTTTGATGTTGTCATGGTGGTTTCAACAACGGTGCAATTCATGTTGAGACCACCTCCAAACCCTTCAACTAGCTCTTATGGGGTTGGAATTAACTCCCCGCTAATCTTTAAATTATTAAATGAATTTATATTTCTAGGTTCTTTGTTCATATATTTATTTATTTGCAAATCCTGAGATTATAACATTTTCTGAACTCTTTATTTCTCTAAAGTTTGGAAACCACATTTTTTATGTTTTCTACACAAGGGTTTCAAACTCTGTAAAAATGACAGAAATTATTAATGGGAACTCAAAAGTCTCATACAAAAGCTATGAAATAAACATGGAAAGCTTCACCAAATTGTTGAAGATTTTGTACGGCCATTGTAAAGAGCACATGCAGAACTTCTGGGGTGTTTGTGAGGCTATAATGGTTGCGGCTTCTCTGTCATCTAGGGATTTGCATTGTTTGAAGTCGTCCGCACACAAAATCAACCCATTCTTGGAGATTCTTTTTCGAAGGCATTTTGTAAAATAGTTTGGGTGTTTTACAATGTTTGTTTTTAGATATCCTAGAATATGAAAAAATCTAATTTTTACACTTTCCTAGAAATATTAATTAAGACTTCACGCAACTTCAAGGGGATATTATCACTCATTTTAATATTATCCTAAGTAGCTCTCAAGTTATGGTTTAGAATTTTTTTTGTAGAAATAAAATTTCATAAACTCTAGAGACCTAGAGGAAAATTCCATAGCTAGTTCCTTGGTGGTAATGGATCTACCCTCTTCTTCCTTTGTCATTGACAATGGATTCAATTTTTTTAGCTCCCATCCATCAATAGAGGATGGATTCACAACATGGATGGAGGAGCAACATTTGGAGTCTCTATTCACCTTTCCTTGGATGAATTTTCTACTCTCAATATTGAATTATTTCATAGGTCTATGAAGGAGAGGTTAAATAATAAAGGTGATCTGGAAGGAGAACGATGAGTATTGAGGATGTGTTCATGGGATTGCTCAATCACGCTTTGGTAGAGTGCTTATTATCATCTATTTGGCATGTAAGTAATCCTTTTTTTCACACTTTCTCTTTTCTTCATTATTTATGTCTTTGTTTGTTTTTATAGGTGTTGTGTTGATGATTTGCATGTGTACGATGTTTGCAAGGGAAAATAATGTGGTTTAAAGAGAACAAGGCATCAAACTTATAGGTGATAAGAAAGCCAAGTACCAACATGATATACTACTTTGCATTTTTTATGACATAAAAGAGCTTTCATGTTGTTTCAATTTATTATGAAAAAAAACATACCCAGAGGTAAAATTTCTCAAAAACACAATTCATGCCATTAAATTGAAATATATCTGATCATTGAAGTGTGACAACAGTTGAGGTAGTCAGCCCCAAAATCATTATCTTCAATTACTATAAATCTTCATTTTCCTTCCAATTGTAGGTTGGTTTTTATAAATGGTTATTAGTGGGTTCCATTCATCATTGAGTTTACAAGAATTTTTTCTCCCTACCCTATTTTTTTTAGATATTTAGTATTTATTTGTAAATATATGTACAATCATACACCCGGTTTTCATTTTTAAATGTACATGTAAATTCAAGAAATGTATTTTCTATATTATTCATAAATACTATACAATTTGTTATCTCTCAAATTTGTTTTTTATATACATGGTTATTTATTGCTGAGCAACATTTTATTTTCCCTGGTCCATCTTTGTACCCATCTATTCAAGGTCCATTCTAAGTGGACTTCAATGATGTAAAGGATATATATTAATAAAACATTTTTATGTTTGTGTATGGACTCATGTTTATGCATTTAGATATTGTAAATCTGTAATGCACAATAGTATTTGGCATCATTTTTAGTTTTGTTTGAAATGAACTCTTCCTTCATTTGAACTTCATTAAAATCCTACTGTATTTTGTATATGTGGAGAGGATATTAAACTTAGGTGTTCATGTTGATTTATGCACATATCAAGAGGCAAAATGGCATCATCAAATAGCCATGTTATTGCTTGACAAAATTCAAGTGATCATTCCTCATCCCATCCTGGTTGACTATTCAAATCAAGCTAGCATTTACTAACTAGATAGTTTTCTTCCACACCTTCATTGTCTTTCTAAAATGCATGTACGTTTAGATGTGAAGGTAATTTAACTTCATTTCCACAATAATCATGAATATTTTTTATTCCCTTCTTGCATTCTAGAGTTGGATTTTCCCACATGAATTCATTCTCAAAGTGAGACTATTGAGACCACCTTGCTTTGAATCATTTTCAAATTGAGAATGCATGTCAATGTCCTTTGTCTTGCCACTATTGGCATCTCTATTCTCTTTCATATTATTGTATTTTTCCCTTACTTTTTCTACTTCTTTTCTATGTTGCATCATAAGTGTCTTCAATCTACGTTTGACAGCCATACAAACATTGCATGTGCAATAAGGTTTATGTTTAGATCCCATTCCACTAGCAAGATATATACAAACAATGCATGCACATCCCAGTCTGTGTTTGGGTTTATTTATGTTATTGACATTGTAAGCTAGATTTTCTGATGGTTTGGATTTCCTTTTTGTTGTGTAATTTTATTTATGAAGGATGGTTTTGATACTTTGATAACTTTTTGTATTGTCTTTGTGATTCCAATAGTCAAGGAAAATTGAAATAAAACAAGAATTGAATATTTGTGGCAGTTGAGAAATCATTTGAAGAGTGCTTGAATAAAAACCTTAAACATTGTTTTTATTTTGAAATGACCTGGTTATTCTTTCTTAAGTAATTGTATAGACCATCCAATGAGAGTTGGTTCATATTTCAATGGATAAAGTAATTTAATTATACTTGTGTCAGCAATAATATATGTATTGATTTCAACCTTGCATTACTAGATACATTTCCACTATTTGAGCCACTTCTTTTATTACTAAAATATGTTCTATGTTTATGTGTCTATTCCATATATTTGTTTAAATGGTTCATACAACAAATATTTACATTCAAACTTACTTTATTATAAAATTGCACGTCATTTTTAGAAATTTAGGTAATGAAAACATAAATTATTAATATTTACTTCTCATGTTTTTTCACAAATCATTTCATCAATGGGACAATGAAAAATACTTGAGTTGCCCCTGTAAATAAATTAATTTGCCATTACGCTCAGAAATGAATGGCACTTTGATACCAATCATGGAAAATCAAAGATCTAAAATAATAATTTAATACATGCAGAGTTGAATAGACACAAAGAGATATAAAATACACACAGAATAATTATTCACACTACTATCTTTCATTCGTACACATTTATATATATAAGGCACTAATAGCTATTATTGAGGATTCTAATATCCCACCAATATCTCACATATGACACACCCAATCTCCTAATAATAAAACCAAACCTATTCACGTATTTGTTGTTACAACAACAATATTACAAAAAATAAAACTGTAAGTATGAATTACTTTACGGTGACTAACAAATGTAAATACTAGATTTCCCAACAGTCTCAACATTAAATTGGGTGGAAAAAAATATCATAAATTAATGCTTTGGCTATAATCTATGAAAATTGGATTGATTGTAAGTCACAATTCGTATTTTATCTTTTCCACCTACATGTTTTCATAGTGATGATATTGTTATTGCTAAAAGTTACAAACAAAGTTACAAAATATTAACTATAAAGATATATTACAAATTCCTTATTGTTGGGGATTAGGATTGAAAAGTTAAAGTGTTTTTTAATAAATGTTATTTTTAATTAATTATTATATTGATTGGCTAAAATTATATGTATGCAATTGTTTTTGAAGGATTTTTTTAAGTTATACTTTATTTATTGCTCTTACCAATATATTAAACATTAGAGGTTGAGGACCATGAATTCTATCTACACATTGTAAAACATGTGAGATTTATAAAATATGTCCAAGATCAATAAAAGAACCTCAAAGCTTTACCCACAATACATGCATATATGTTCCCTACTCATAATTCAAGATTACAATGATAATATAGATGAGATATCAATTGATTACTTTCAACCTTGCCCTATAGCTTCTTATAAAGATAACTAAATATATTTAGAATATGAAGGAATCTTGTCTTTATACATATTAGTGTTTTACCTTAATTTGAATTAATGTTATATAATAAGATAGAGCTTTCAACTAATTTAAATTGTATGAAATATAATAATAAATATGAATTTGAATGTAAAACATAAAATTTGATTTGATAATTATACTTGTTATAAATTAAAAAATGCATAAGGGAATAAGATATTTAATATTTTAAATTATTGTGCAAGTTTATGACTTGATGCAAATGACAAAAACGGTTACAAATTGGTTTGTCAGTCACTCGGATCAGATTTGAGTCTCTAGATGCACCTAGACAAAATCTTCCAACTTTGGATGGTATCGACTTGTTGGTGAAACTTTTGGTCATTTTTGTATTTCTTGATTTTATGACTTGCCTAATGAGATGCAACACAAATTAACAACAATTGGAGAAATTATTGTTGAAATGGTGATTTTTTTCTATGTTTTAGAGAGGCAGTTCGCTCATACGATATGTGTATTTTTAGAGATTTTTGTGCACTTTCAATTGGAAATCACAAAAAAGAAACAAAATTAGAAAAATGTGGAAGAAAAAAGGAGGAGGATATAGGATAATGGAGGTAAAGGTGAGAAACCCATATTGGAAATAATGCATAAAACCATTGAAATAACTTGGAAATAAATGAAAGGGTTGGATACTCTTCCTCTCGTACAAAAATAGACATATGATCAATAGATGTAATGGGAATGAAAGGCTTGCCTAGAAGCGCAAAAAAAATTCATAACTCAAATTGGGTACACTTGGTATAAAGCTCATACATAGGATTTACAGCACAAAGTCTAAAAACACTATGAGTTTCACACAACCAAGAAAGGTGCAGGATTTTAGTGGATTCTCTATCTACAAATGGAAATATATAATTTATAAACAAAGAACATCAAAACCCACAAAGTCAAAGATTGATATCACCCGCTTGTTTGAATTATATTTCTCAAATCTATAAAATTACATAGCCCACACATAAATTTGTATGCATCTCTGACCCAAGAGATTGAAAGAAAGAACAACCTTTTACAATTTTCAACTCTTCTATTTATAACACATATGAGGATGAAATGACCTTTCATATTCTCATTTTTGTCCTATTCTGTTTTACATTTATTTTTTATTTTTTAATAAAGTGACTAAAATAAATCACCTTGCAGGCCCACCTATCCTTGTCCATTGGGTGATAGCGTCTGGATTTAGTATGTGTCACACCCTAATAGAAGAAATTGAGTCTTGCAAAGGGGCACTTATAAAAAAAATCTAAGAATTGAGCACATCAAAAAATATATGAGGATTAAATGCTTTTCATAATTGGATTTCTTGTTTCAAGTCCTTTCCAACACTTTGAATGGGATATAAATCATATTTCAAATGTGAAAGATATGGCCAAATAGAAAAATTACACCTCACTAGCCCTTTGTTCCTAGTGGGCTCCAAAGTTCGAAATATCCTATGTGAAATTTGGGACTCTGATGTCTAAAGAAAATATGATCCTTAAAAAAATATCTTTTCAACACATCAAACAATAACTAAAATGGATTCTAGATGTGAAACATATGCTAAAATAAATATTTTTTTATTTGGTTCGCTCTTTGTTCCTATTGGGATCCAAAGTTTTGAATCCCCTGTATGAAAAATATATGCACTTTGAAACTTTGAGATCTAAATAAAAGATGATCTCCTATATAATATCTTTCCAAAAAAAAAATGAGAACCACAACAAAGTCTGGATGTGAAAATAAAGAATTTATACCCAGTTGGCCTTTAGTTCATGTTGGCTTTGAAGTTCTGGATCCTCGGTATGAAAATATATGAAGTTTGGGTCTCTAATATTTGAATAAAATATGATCCTTACGAAAATATAATTTAAATGTATCAAAAAATAACTAAAACATAGTTTGGATGTGAAATGTATGCCAAACCAAAGAATTTGCACCTAGCTGGCCCTTTGTACTTGTTGGGCTCCAAAGTTACGTATCTTTGATACAGAAAATATATAAATTTTGAGACTCTAGTGTCTAAATAAAATATGACCCTTGAAACAGTATCTCTCCAACACATCAAATGAGAAGTAAAATAGAGTTCAAATTTGAAATATATGTCAAAATTGAGAATTTGCACATGACTAGCCCTTTGTTCCTAGTGGGCTCCAAAGTTTTGGATATCTAGTGTGAAAAATATATGAAGTTTAGGCATATGATGTCTAAATAAATGATGATACTTGAGATTAATATCTTTCCAATTCATTAAGCAAGAACCAAAATGAAGTTTGGATGTGAAAGAGAGGTTAAAACACAAAATTTGCACTTAGTTATCCCTTTGTTTCTATTGGGATCCAAAGTTGTAAATCTTTGGTATGGAAAATATATGAATTTTGAGACTGATTTATAAATAAAATATGACCCTTGAGGCAGTATCTCTCCAACACATCAAACAAGAACCAAATAGAATTTGTTTATGGAAAATATGATAAAATGAAATAATTGCATTTGTTGTGCATTTGAGGGGCGAATAGTACTTGATTTCTATGGCTTATCTAAAATGAATTCTCTTGAAATGAAACATGTATAAAAATAAGTACACTCATGATGCCCAGTTGATCTAGTACCAAACTTCCAATTTCTTCAAGTGGGTACCAAAATTTTAAAAATTTCATGAATTTTAATTTTGGGTATAGTAGTGGCTCTAACTATGGGACCATATTCCTTTGAGGAATGTAGGAGAATTCCAAATTATTTTGTGAAAAAATACTTATCTACCTTGCAGATAGTGTTTAGTGTACAATTATATCGCAATCTGGCCAATTAGCAATCAGTTTATCTATTCCAATTGTATGGGAAATAAACACACATTATTAGGGCATATCATTACCTTCTAAGCTCCACATATTTTATTGTTAGAATTCACAGCTAATGATGTGGAGCATGCACTATGTCCGAATATATTAAACTAGAATTCATTTCACCTATCCCAATCAAATGGGAAATGAACACGTATTGTCGACCCATATCATCATCTTTAAAACTTAAGGCAATTTATATGCTTGGAAGGATATACAAGGACAAATTTTCTTCATGTTTAAAAACAAAAGCTAATTTATTTGAATATTTTTAGAATCAATGTTACCTAGAATGGATCTTGGTAGAGCTCATTATATCTATGATCATCTAATAAGGGGTGTGCTCATACTAGAAGGCTCTAACATGGAAGTGTCCTATCAAGGGTTTATGTCTTGAAATTAGTGCCAACATGAGGAAAGGGAAACACCATAATACACAAGTTGTATTTATTAAATACAAACACACACACAAAATAAAAATGAAAGGGGAAAACATAAGCCAAAATTATGTATAACAATAAACTATTTATAAGGGAGTAGGTGAGATAACATGAGTAAACATGACCATTCACAGGTTGAGAAAAATTTGGGCCCTTATAAAGAAAGTTTTGACAACATGAGGATATCTTTAACAAGACTATGGGAAAGCACAACATTGTTAGGTGAACCCTTATCCAACGGAAGCACAATTGATTACTTTCTTATGAGCAATTAAACACGGAATTATACCAAAATGATTAAGTAACTAGAAACTTGAGACAACAAAGAATTTGAGAGACAATACACACTCTTGTATTAAATATTACTAGAAGAAAATACAATAAGGAAGATGCCACTTCTTCCTTCACCTCAAAGGCTTGCCACACCTCAAGACCTTCTTCCCTCTCTCTCTTGCTCAACACAACAACTCTATAGCCTAAGTTATTATCCCTCCTTGAATGCTTCAGCTGATTTCCTTGACCTTACACCTGTAGATCTCCTTGACCTTGCTTGCTTCAATGCTTTTACTTGCCTGCTTGATAATTACAATACATGCCTTATGAGTCTTTAAATAGGATCCCATGCTTACAAAAATAGAACTCTAACTACAATAATTAGACACGTAGCTCGTGACTATAATTAGTCATTTAACATGCAAACACTCGCTTCACTTAACTGACTGTTTGTCAACAGCAGTTCTGGAACACACAAGCAACCGACGTCGGTCCTTGTTTACCTGGTGTTGCCGACGTCGGCCGACTTCCTGTCGTCGCCGGTTGCCTTCTGCACTGCATCTAATCGACGTCGGTCATGCTACCGACGCCGGTGCTTCTGGTTCTTCAGCAACCTCTTCTTCGTGTCTGCAAATAGTTAAAGCTTTTAGCTCCACACCCTAACAATCTCCCACTTAGAGATAAACAACTACTACTGTACCTATACCTGTACACCATCTATTTTGTTCCCTTGGCTCTGTATCCCTCTTCAAAGTCACTCTTGAAGACCAACCACCACGCAAACCTGTGATGCTATACCTGTCACTTATGCCAAAAGAATTTTGCTGCTCCCAAATTCTTCATGACATACTTCTGAACCAACTCTGCCCTTAGCTCAGAAAACTCCCTGTATATGAAACCCTGCAACAAGTAACACAATACAGTAACAGGATAATGTAGCTAATATTATCCAACCTGGTAAAGATAAAATACAATGGTCAAACCTCCATTGCTTGCAGCCTAATCAAGACCATATACCATAGCCTTCTGTCTCATGTGTCCATCCACTCTCTTCTCTAATTTGGGAATCCATACCTCATCCAGTGCTTCCTTCCAACTGACAACTCTACCAACAAATACCTGTTTGGTTCTTCTCCAAGGACTCACACTCCTCATCCATGCCAAGCTCCCACTATTTATGGATTCTACCTGCATTGCTTCTTCCATCTTCCTAGTTCTTGACTATCAGTAAGCAATATAAAGAAGGTGGACAATGAATATGAGGTTCACTTACCATTTCTGACCTCCATATGGGTGTTTGAGACTCCTTGACAGCTTGTTGTCCACCCAACATCTGTTCCAGTGACCAATCTCGGCCATCTCCCAGTCTGCTCCCGACCGATGTCGGTTCCCTACACTGACCTTGACTACCGACGTCATTTCTCTAGCTGACACTGGTGTCCCCCCTGCCGACGTCAATCCTATTGACTGATGTCAGACTTCTCCTGCCCGACCTACCGACCCTGTTGGTCTGCACATGATCGATGTCAGTTTCTGTCTGGCCGACATCGGTGCCACAGGAGCACCAGCGTCGGTACCTGTGTTTTTCTGTAAGTGATGAATTTTTCATCCGCGAGCTCATCTTGGATCAAACCTCTATCCATGCTGCCCTGCTCAAATTTATTTATCCCCTGTGACTGATCTCTATCCTTCATCTCCTCCATAAACACCAAGGCTTCTTTGTTCCTGTCAAAAGCATCAAATTTTCTTTTCCTGCAATGAACTCTATTTATGCTTTCTGAATCTGAACACATACCTTTTGAATCAAGAACGTCCATTCCCTTCTTATTCATGTGACCAAGCCTATTAAGCCACATCTTCGAATCTACAGCTGAAATAGATAAACCAGAAGTAGAATCAGCAATATAAGTAGATAGATAAAGAGTATCTACTTTCTTACCTCTTGCTAGAACAAGTGCACCCTTGGTAACCTTCCAAGAATCCGTTGTGAGGGTTATTGTGCATCCCTCATCACCCAACCTTCCAACAAAAATCAAACTCTGCTTCAGAATCGGGACATGCATGACCTCCTTCAACACCCATGTGTTGTCAATCTGCAATCTCAGCTGCACTTTCCCTTTGCCAACTATTTGACAAGGCGTACCATCCCCTAAATAAAGCACTCCAAGGTCTCCCTATTCATACTCATAGAACAAATCTCTGTTTGGGGATGCATGAAAAGATGAACCAGAATCTAAAATCCATGATCCTACCTGACTATCCAAAGAAAGTATGAGAGCATCCTGTACCATAATATTTGCATCCTTTGCTTCTTCAATACCTGCATGTTGATTCTCTTTATCTCTCAACCAACACTCCTTTGTATGTCCTTTCTTTCCACAAAACCAGTAGGTAATACGTTTGGATTCGGATCTCCTTCCTGACCTTGATTTCCCTTGCTCAACCTTCTCCCTTTGCCTTCCCTGCTTTCTGCACTTAGAGCATTTCCTGATGATTCACCTGTGCTTCTCCTGTGTATTTCCTCATTCAAGATCACACTCACAACATCATCAACTTTTAAGATTTTAGAAGCAGATGCAAAATTACTTACTTCCATAACCAAACTATCCCAACTTTCAGGCAAAGAACATAAAATCAAGAGAGCCTTTACCTCATCATCAAAAAAAATATTGACTGAAGCTAATTGGTTACCTAACCATGGAAATCACTGAGATGAGTATGTACAGATCCACCTTCCTGCATTTGCAAAGTAAATAACTGCTTCATAAGATATACCTTATTAAAAGCCGAGGGCTTTTCGTATAAATTCACCAAGGATTTTATCAACTCTTCCGTTGTCTTGCACTATGATAAGTTGGAAATCATAGATGATGCAAGGCTCAACCTTATGGAACCTAGAGCCTTCCGATCAAGAACACTCCATTCTTCATCCTTCATATCTGTGGGCTTGCATGCAACCCCACCCAACGATAAGTACAAATCCTTCTGATACAGATAATCCTCTATCTACATCCTCCAATGTTGATAATTCTTACCGTTAAACTTCTCCATTCGTAGCTTACTTTCTTCTGCCATTGCTGAACTCCCACTCAATCAGAAAACCCTGTGAATGACCTGTAATCAAAAACAATAACTTGCTTCCTGCAAATCGTAGCTCTGATACCAACTGTTAGGTGAACCCTTATCCAACGAAAGCACAATTGATTACTTTCTTATGAGCAATTAAACATGGAATTATACCAGAATGATTAAGTAACTAGAAACTTGAGACAGCAAAGAATTTGAGAGACAATACACACTCTTGTATTAAATATTACTAGAAGAAAATACAATAAGGAAGATGCCACTTCTTCCTCCACCTCAAAGGCTTGCCACACCTCAAGACCTTCTTCCCTCTCTCTCTTGCTCAACACAACAACTCTATAGCCTGAGTTATTATCCCTCCTTGAATGCTTCAGCTGATCTCCTTGACCTTACACCTGTAGATCTCCTTGACCTTGCTTGCTTCAATGCTTTTACTTGCCTGCTTGATAATTACAATACATGCCTTATGGGTCTTTAAATAGGATCCCATGCTTACAAAAATAGAACTCTAACTACAATAATTAGACACACAGCTCGTGACTATAATTAGTCATTTAACATGCAAACACTCGCTTCACTTAACTGACTGTTCATCAACAGTAGTTCTGGAACACACAGGGGATCGACGTCCGTCCCTGTTTGCCTAGTGCTGCCGACGTCGACTGACTTCCTACCGTCGCCGGTTGCCTTCTGCACTGCATCTGACCGACGTTGATCATGTTGTCGATGCCGGTGCTTCTGGTTCTTCAGCAACCTCTTCTTCGTGTCTGCAAATAGTTGAAGCTTTTAGCTCCACACCCTAACAAACATGATTTTAACAGTATACATGGGATAAAGATGAGGCACAAGCTAAAAGATAAATATGAAATCAAACACTTGACCACACATACTTTCCTCATGAATAGAAGGAATATGTCTCAAATTTTATATTTGGAATTATAACGAAATGAATCATACCTCCTAATTATTTGCTTTTTGGTTGATCTTGTGGCTCTTTATCCATGAATGGATGAACTAAAATGCCTTTAGGCATCTCTAAAGGTGAGCTTGGGACCAAAACCTCATGACACTCAAAATGACTTAAAACTATTTTCATGACTTATCTCATTTTTTTGGAAAGAGGTTGAATTGGACTTTTTAATGTGTTCTCATGTGACTTATATCTCTTGGGATGAAATTTCAATATTTTTTCAAAGCACCGAATGAAAGAAATCAATTCTTTTATCTCTTACGATGACTTATATCTCTTGGGATGAAATAAGTGACAAGATACATCCTCATGTTAGATCTAGATTTGGATGGTGGTTTCTTCAAATACCTAGATGTGTTAGTCAATAGTGTGAATCCCTATGTATGTATATTTTACACAAATTTTGATAGGATTTTTAGGCAAGTCATGAACATGCCCTGGAATAATCATAGGGTACAAACTTTCACCAAGCTAAGACAAGGCCATAGGTGGCCCCAAAGGTAAGCAACATGATTAGAATCAAATTTAAACATTAGATCATATTCTAAATCACGTGTTTCATCTAGTAACAATCTATTGATGTGTGTTTTAGGTACACAATAGGGTGGGGAAAGTGTAAAAGATGGCTACAAGACTAAAACAAATGATAGCTCTCAAAATATACTCCAGTTCACACCTTTCTTCTAGATTCAATCTGTTGATGTGAATTTTAGGCACACAACAGGGTGGGGAAAGCAGAAAATATGGGCTATAAGAATCAACAAGTAATAAGTCACACAACTAAAATAATATTCCTATCTATGGGGTTGTTTGACATACCAACATAGGTAGGGTGTAAATCCATCCAACCTCTCCTAAAAGGAGATGAAATCTTCCCAAGGTCTATTACTATCAGGTCATAAATTGCAAAGTATTAAATTCAAAGAAAATGTTTGGAATATATTCAGATAAATGATAGGTAATGTTGGTCTTTTGAATTTAGTGCTTAGAAAATTAGTAAAAGTGGATTTTTCAAGGAAATACAAATGATTCAATAATTATTCATTACGTACAATAGGTCCAACAATACATTAACAATAATGAAAAGTATTTACAATCAATATAAATCTTATAAACATGGATTATAACTTTTAGATCTACTCTACCTACTCTAACAAATTTATTAAAAAAATAAAAAATAGAAGGGAAAAGAGAATGTAAGCTTGTTTTGTAGTTAGAACAATTATGATTCATTTAACTTAGATGAACTCCATGGAATCAATCTATTATCTAACTAGTGTGTACACAACAATGAATAAAGATGATGCAAGACTTTGAGGTATTTAGCTATGAATAAACCCACCTTATACATGCACAAATAATGGACAACAGTATTCACAACCTTTTGAATGATAGATATTTTCTTGAAAAATAATTTTTAGGTCCACCTTAATCAAGAGAGTTACATAAAACACCGCTCAACAACATTGTTCACAAGAAAAACTAACTATAAAAAGTAAGAAATTATAGAAAATAAGTTTTTGATCCTTTACTATATGTTCTAACACTAATGATTCAATATTTTCTAAGTCCTTTTGTTGGCTTTATATGTAATTTTTCAATTCAATATCACCCACCCACAAGGTGGTTATAGACATTAAATAACATGCACCAACCAAGGTTTAATTTCAATGTGGGACTACATATTCAAGGTAATACATGTCAAAATAATTAATGATAAGCTAACATTAAATTCAAGTGTCATATAATTGTTGGGAATAATAAAATATCTCAAGTGTTTATGTTTATCAAAAGAGCCCATTCATCTATGCAAATTTTTTTCCTACTTTATCTTCTTTGTACACTTCCAATGCGTGAATCATTGCTCCATCTAAATATGTTGGTGATAAGTCTTACCTTGAATAATGCACTCTTCTTATCCAACTCATAAAAACATTAAATCAAACATATTAATTTTTTATTAAAGGTGAAACATATCAAAATTATAAACATGCAGTATTTAGAAGAAATAGAGTCTTGTGATTAAAATGTTGATAGGGTTTACATATTTTATTTCTCCAATTTTAAACTAATATCATTAGTAAGATGAAAAAATTAGTTTTCCAACACAATAAATAACATCAAAAACTGAGCTAAAAATCATAACGCTTAAAAACTATCATGCATTCATGAGTAGCCATATCGGCACTTTCAAAACATACTAAAAGAGAAATTCATAGGATAAAGTATCATCAATACCTATCATATCTTATATTTGTATAAATATATTATAAATATGCCCAAAAATATATTTTTAGTTTTTTTAAACAATCAAATTAATTCTTAATAACTACCATTTAAGTGTTTTCTGATCAAAAGTTGTGACAAATCTTCTCAGAAGGGTCACTTCTCACTGTCATATCTTTTCATTGATAAAACTAATAATCATGAAACCAATTGAATTGCATTTTCATGTCATTAAGGTATTATCATAAAAAAAAATCTAGTTTTAAACTTATTTATAATAATATAGGTTTTTAAAGTGCACACAGGCTAAATTTGGAAATTGGAAACACAAAAAATGACAATGTAAAAACAATTTTTCATCGATATAAATTTTGTATGTGAAAATGATTTTTTTGATCATTTATTTACTAATACATTCTCCCCATGTTTGGATATCTTCATGAAAGTTTTAAATATGATTTTAAATTGTGCAAAATTCCACTTGAAAATTACTTTTTGGTTAGATTTGGTCATTGGGAAGTTGCAAAAATCAATACATAGGTCAGTTTTCATGGTTATGTATTTTGCACATGAAAAATAATTTTGTATGAATTTATTCACCATTGTATTATTTTTATACTTTTATATTATCACACAAATTTTTAAGAGAAAAAGATGTGATTTATCCCTACGTATTTATATTTGAAGGTTATGCATTAGATATATTTAACAACTAGAAATGCAGAAGGCAATTTTGATTGTTGTTAATTTTTCACGTGGTAAGTAATCTCTATGAACTATCTTCACCATTATATTCTTCCCACATTTGACTATCACCATGATAAATTTTTTGCATAATTCTAATTTATTTGGTTGTGTAAAATTAGGTGTGAAGAGTGTGCATTAGATATATTTTACAACTAAAAGCATAGAAACAATGCAGAAGATGATTTTTATGGCTATGATTTTCACAAGTGAGATAAAATTTTGTGAGACTTTATTACCATGATATTATAATGACATGTAGTTATTATCATAAAAAATATATAAGAAATGGATATGTTTTGTTCATGATACATTACTTCCAAAAAAATGTTTATCAACAAAATTTAACAACTAGAAATGTAAAAAAATGATCATGGAAAAATCAATTCAAATGACATAAGTAAAAATCAATATAAAATTGAATTTTGATTTTTGCGTATTTGGCACCTGGGAAATATTTTTATATGACTTTATTCACCTTGACAATATTTCCACATTTGTCTACCATCTTGAAATTTTTCTTGATAAATGGATATGATTTGGCCATGTGAAATGTCTCCCAATAAGTGCTTTTCGGTAAGATTTAGAAACTGGAAAGACACATAAATCAATGCAAAATCTTTTTTTGATTGATGTACATTTAGTACATGGGAAGGAATTTTCTACAACTTTTTTCAATAGTGAATTCTAATGACATTTGACTATCATCATGTAAAATTCTCACATAATTAGACTTCATTTAATGGTACAAAACTACCATTGAAAAGTGCATAGTGGTAATAAATGGAAGTTGTACTTCACACCTAAAACACTTTAAAAATTATATCTGAAGGTGAAATATGTTGGATGGTGAAGCTTGATCTTATTTTAATTCCTAGTTCACGATAGGGGGTTCTGGGGTGGGGGGGCAATGCCCCCCCCCATTGGGGTTGACATAGGGGTCCAAAGGAGTGGCGACCTACTTTGGAGCCCCCTTGATGAGGGTTTGGGGGGTGTTGAAGCAAACTTTTATGAATAATGCATTATAAAATATTATAATTTCATAGTTAATCAGACTGTTTACTATTAGGTTTTAGATCTAATGGTAGAAATTAGGTTAGTGCATTTTTGTCCTAATTTATAACCCTCCTTTGATATGAGGGCATTGTAATCAGGTAGAATAGTGAGAGAGTCAAGAGGACATTGCAGTGGATGTATTGCAGATTTTTTCCTTCATTTGTTAGAATGAATAATAAGGACTAGTAGTTTATGTGTGGATGTAGCCCATATTAGGTGAACCATGTTAAATTTGTATCTTTATTCTATTGTGTTTTCTAAATTTTAATTATGTTTTTATTTCATTATTATTGCTCTACATTCTATATTCCCAACAAATCTAGGTTTCAAAAGATAAGAGAATGGGTACCATGATTTTTTGATATAAAATTAGGGCATATTGTGCAAACAACAATGCATGGCATGTGTTCTCATATGTGTTTCAATGTGTAAATATATATCTAGTATATAAACTATATTTATATTTTCAATCATTATGAACTCTCTAAATTATGTAATTTGTCAAATTTAAAAATTTTATCTCATGAAGGCTTAAGTCTCTATGTCAAGCCCACTAATATTCCTCATTTTGAGGTGATGGATGTAGTCTGAGAATTACTCATCTAAAAATAAAAGAGTTAACTGAATCATGTAGCAAAATGTAATCATGTAGAATCATATGCTAATATATGAAAAATATTTTATCATAGTAATATATAGATCATCAAAGTATATATGAAACATGTAATTAAATGCATACAAGTGTCATGTCAAGATAGATATAGCAATTAGGCACGTAGTAGTAACTATTAATAATATAAGCATTACATAAGACTACACAGTAAATGTGCATGATGTGAATCATGGCACCAAATAAAAATGGAAAGGTATGTGATATAGATCATGTCTTTTCAAACTCAACATACAATATTAAACTTATCCACTCATAAGTACACAATGTCATGTCCATGATGCACACAATAAAACACTTACAATAATACCTAATGTCACACAAGGCTAAAAACTGCATACAATGGATAATCAAATGTCACACTTGAGGCCAAGGGCCACATATAATGGATGATAAAATGTCACACACAAGGCCAACAACCATGCAAAATGATCAATGAAATGTCATACACAAAGCCAAAGTCCGCATACAATGGATAATAAAATGTCCCTAGAAATTCCAAGTGCCACATGCAATAGACTATAAAATGTCACACACAAGGCCAAATGTTGCACACAATAGATAAGGAATAATTTCCTATTATGAAAGGAAATAATAACAATGAAGCATAGAACAATTAAAAATAGTTTATATTATCAATCTATGTCAATGTCAACATAACAAAGCAGCATATCCATAAAATTTAGTATTGTAAAGCATACAAGCTAGAGCAAAACATGTGTAAACAATCAATATATTTCAATATGGTAAATAGAAAGGTCATAAAAAGACATAGCATCTAATAATGTGACAGATGGAGTGAGATGCCCCCAACATAGCATGGCTCCTATGTATAAAAATGTCTTGCATCTATGTATCATGTATAACTCATATGTATTGTGCCTCACTCATATACCTTGAAATGCATATGCATATGAAAAAGGATATATAATCTACCAAATATGTGGTAAATAACATAAATGAATAATGTAACTAGAAAATTCGGTCCTGGTTTTTGTTTTTATTTTTTGTATTTCTTGAAATATTTAAAACATTTTTTTATAATTCATCACATTCGTCATATGAGTCTATGTCACTCAGATTATACTTTACCTTTACACTTTTTTAAATCTTGTGTGAGCACATTGTATTTTCATCTACTGTGTTTGATTACTCATGTTCTATTTTTGTAGTTTTTCTTGAAGGTTTTGCCTTTTGATTATCATCATGTTGAATCTTGATGGTATTTTCTTCATGTAAGAAGGTGGTGTAGTGAATTTGTTTAATTTAGTATAGCTTGCATTATGAATGACCATTCTCATCTCAATTTAAAAGTTGATTGGGTGTTATAGGGCATCACTCCTATGCATGTATCAATAACCTTTGGCCCACAAGAAATTGGTAAGTAATATATCTAAGTGATTCTTCCCAAAATATATTATGTTTTAATTTATCAATGTTATGTCCTAACTATCATAAGAATGCAATGCTACATACATTTCCAATCTCATATTCATCAATCTGAATTTGTTGTTGATAAGCACCATCCATGTATGTTGTAATATTCAATATTTATTGTCATGGATGCTTATGATCTATACGTTTTATATTTTTGTACTGAGCTTGGTGAGAACTTAGTAATGATCATTCTTGTTATAATTTGATGATCCCTTCATTTTTTTACTTTTAAATTTTCTCCTATAATGCTATACATTTTTTTTGTTATGATCTCACATAACTTGATTAAAATACAATACAACTAATCAATAATCTCAAAAGAAACAACTTCTACCTATACCCTTCAGCTTCTTATATAGATAAGTACAAAGGTTTAAAGTTTTGAAGGAATCTCTATTTTTTAAGAAACATTTTCAAATTAGACAAAACCTAATCTCAATATAGTCATTAAAGAAATTTTTTTTATTTATAATTATATTGTAAATAAATTATAGATAATTACATACACATAAAGATGTGTTTATCCATAGTGTACAATTACTAGTGTATCTTAGACTACACAAAAGTGTATAGCCTAATATGCACTAACGTGGTTTCCTTTGTGTGGGTTATTTTTTTATTATTTGGGCAAGCCCATTAACATGGGGCTTACCAAGACCAAATTCAAGGTATAACTTACCTCACCTGGATTTTCAAGGCCTCTGTGATGTGCTTTCTACCTAGCCAAGGCTATGGAAATATCCACATAGTTCATACTCTCCTCTTTGCTTTTTTTTTGTTTTTTTTGTTTTTGCTACGTTGTTTCAGAAATTATAGTTCTTATTTTTTTATGGTTATATAAGTTTTGTTTAAATTAATTATATGTCCCAGATACATGCCTTCATTTGATAAGAATACACTATTGGTTTACTAATGATGAAACCTTAGAGGATATGAGTCTTATGGACTCTTTATCAGTTGTGATCATAGTTATAGATTGTATGGATGTATGTTTGGTTAAATGCATTGGATGTTTGTATAAACTAAATATACAATCCATAATGAAGGTAAGGTAACAACTACATGTTGTTATGTTAAAATGAGAGGCTTGTTTCTTTGGTTGCTTAAAGGGTACATGGACATAACAAACCTTGTAACCTTTGAATTATTTTGTCCTATGGTTGAATTTTAGTCTTGGGACATGTTCAGTAATCCTAGTGCCTTTTATATGGATTTGATATGACATGTGACACAAGCATCATCTAGTTGTTATGATATTGTTTTAAGCTTGGTTTTTTGACAACTTTATACCTTCACTAGTAGTTGTTTGAGTTGCATTTTATGTGATATGAGTTTTAAAATGATTGGTCGCATTGAAGTTTTTTTATGATTTGATTAAACCAATCCATGAATTTAGTTTTAATTGTCACATATATTTGTCATGGTAATATTGAGGGTGTCACCTACATAGATTTATGTTGATGGATGGGGTGAAATGATCCAATTGAGGACTCATCACCCATTATTCCCCACCTTGGCACCTATATTCAATGAAGATATTCAGTTCATAAACTCAAATTTTTAGTCTTTTAGTGGTCCTTTATCATGGTATATTTTTATTACTTGACAGTATATATTTTTAGTTATGCTTTTTTTTGTACTTCATACTTATATGCTTAAAAGTTTGAGATAAAAATAGTAAATTGATGACTGCAAATTTTGTGAGGACTATCAATGCTTGGGAGTCTATGAGTCAAGATGGTGAGCCTTCTAAAATAGACATAAGGGGATTGTTGAAGCATGTGGGTATAGGGTTAAGTGGGGGAAATGGAGAAACAAATTTCCCATCCACTCTTATTACGGTTGCAATGCTCACATCAACCTATATTTATGAGAAAAAAGCTTCATAGGAAGAGTAGCCAATGAACAATTCAGATCTTCAAAAGGGTGTGGTAACGAATTCACCAGCTATTTATTTTGAGAATGATGTTTTGGAGGAGGTGTTTCAACATGAGGAATGGTTTTATGAAAGGGGAGTAATTTACAGATTTGATAGGTTTTGGCCTACCCTTTTGGCCCTTCATCCTTGGTTATCTAATTCATGGTAGCTTATTCTCGTAGACAACATGGAGAACTATCCCTATGTCAAGGGTTTTTTTATAGTGGTTTTTGATAATCTTGAAAATTGCAATAAGATTATGAAAACTAAATCCTAGGGTTATGAGCATCATATTCTCCTTTTGAAATCATGGTTTCTAGAATTTAACCCTCTAGTTAAAACTATTTATCTTTGACCTATTTGGGTGAGGCTTCCATATCTTCCTCTGCAGTTCTGGTCGAATGCTTGTCTTATGGTTATTGGTGGCTCTTTGGGTAAAATATTGAAGATTGATGCTTCTACCACAAACTTCTCCTAGACAAATTTTGCCAAAAATTTTATCTATTTAAATTCCTCTAAAGACCTTTCATACATGATTGGATTGAAGGTTAATGGGTGTTATTGGTCTCAAACCCTTGATTATGAATGGATTTCTTTCAGGTGTAGGAATTGATTCAATCTTGGTGTTTTTTATGATTTTTATCAGAGCCCCAAACATAAAGTGGAGTCCTCATGGTGGAAGGAGGCAGGTGATGAGCTTCTTAAATTTTTTCCAGAGAGCAAACATGTTTTACCTTCAACTGGTCATAAGGAGGAATCAAAAGAGTGTCTGGTTCGTTCGGAGCCTCCTCTTTAGATTTCTAAGGATGTAGGATCAGTTGAGATTAATGTGGTGAATGTATTTAGCAGGAATTTGGACTTTAAAATATTTTTATTAGGTTTGGGTGTTTCCTCTAGTGTGGATTTAGGTGATTTGAGTAATCAATAAGAATCGACAGTAGTTAGAAATAAGAAAAAAGTTCATCTCATTCCTAATTCCCCAACTAGGAAACTTCACTCTCATTGTAAATCAAATTTGGGTGAGTCTTAATTATGATTAGTAGTAGTTTCTTTGGTATTTTTAGTAGTTTATTTATGTTTTTTCATCATTAAAGGTACCTTTATGATGGTCATATGCCTTGATAGTCATGTCGTTAAGTCAGGCCTATAAATTTCTCTAAGTATTTATGTTATCAGTAAGGGACCTCATAAACCCTAAAACCTATCAAAAAAATTTTGAGATAAGTTGGAAAATAATGTAATTATTTTTAAAGGTATTGGTTGTTCTAACCGTTACATAAATGTAACTTATAACTTGAAACAATGTATATCAAAGAAGTATATTGTTGTTTTATTTTTGAGTCATTTTTATTTTCTTCAGTCATATTCAGTGGCATGTGACATAACTTGGTTCATTTGGAGCCTCTTGTTTAGATTTCTAAGGATGTAGGACCAGCTGACATTAATGTGGTGGATGTAGTTAGCAAGAATTTGGAATTTAAAAGATTTTTATTGGGTTTGGGTGTTTCCTCTAGTGTGGATTCAGTTAATTTGAGTAATCAAGAAGAATCAACGATAGTTAGAAATAAGAAAAAAAGGTCATCTCATTCCTAATTCTCCAATCAAGATACTTCAGTCTCATTGTAAAGTGAATTCGAGTGAGTCTTAATTTTGAATAGTAGTAATTTCTTTGGTATTTTTATTAGTTTGTTTATGTTATTGCATCGTTAAAGGTGACTTGTGTGATGTTCATATTCCTTTACAATCACGTCATTAAGCTAGGCCTATAAATTTCTTTGAGTATTTATGTTATTGGGAAGGGGCCTCGTAAACCCTGAAACTTATCAAAAAAAAAGTTTGAGATAAGTTGGAAAATAATGTAATTATTTTAGAGGTATTGGTATTCTAACCATTACATAAATGTAACTTATAACTTGAAAGAATGCATATCAAAGAAGTATATTATTGTTTTATTTTTGAGTCATTTTTGTTTTCTTCAGTCATATTCAATGGCATGTGATAGAACTTCGTAATAAAGGAAACTATTGAAATTTACATATTGACACATTATTGTGAAATATTATACATGTGATCTTGTATTTTGATAGTATGATATTGAGTGTATTATGAGAAGTTATGTGGTTGTATTATACATACATGACTTGTTTAAAACAAAAATGAAACATGTCCATTAGAAAGGATGAGAATCAATATTAAAACACTTGATGTTTTTTGCCATGGTCATTGATGGAAATGAATGTACTAATGGATTGGCTATTTTAGATTTTAATATTATGTATGTAACTTTTATGCATTATACTTGTTAAGCATTATGAATTTCTAAGGTACATTTTAGTGATATGATTTTGTTTAGGTATATCAAACATATAAGTGTTATGTGGACAATATTTTTCGAAGCATTGAATTTTCATAATACATTGATTGTATCTATATTACATAGATAAATGCTTATTCTTTAACTATATGTTCATTGTCTTTTAGCATTAAATCCTTCATTTGAGTTGATAAGTTTGGAATTTGTTCTTGATTTTCTTTTGAAATTATTTTGGATAGATAATAAAATGTATTCAAACCATTAATTTATTAAATGAGATATAGATGATAAGTTATTTTATCATGGAAACATATACAGTCTTAACAAGGTAGAGGATTACTTGAATAAGTGAATGTGAACTATTAATTATATCTTATAGTGATTTGGTTTCTTTATATAAAGTTACTATGGGAAAATAGTGTGAATAAACTTACAAGAAATATGTTCATTATTGAAAAAGGAGATATATGTAGTTCTCAAACTATATTTTGCTAGGATTCAAAACATACATACATCTACGTAATATGTTTCCATACATGATTATATTCTATGGGTTTCTGATAAATTTTGAGACTTATATATGCATATTCTAATCTTGGACTAAGAAATAAAATGACGAGTTGAGAGTTATCAACTAAGGACATAGGAAAATGAGACTTGGATATTAAAAGTAGTTTTTAGAGTGTGTAAAGTTATTCCAGTATGGTAAAGTGCAATTGGACCTATGAGATGATTCATCCATGATGGAACTGAGATTGTCATCTAAAACTTAAAACAATAAAAAAAAATTTTAATTATGAAAACTGATAGGGCATTATCTAAGTTGGATATACTCTCTCACTTAAAATTATTAGTGGTATATATGTGCACAGTATATAACTTGAAAACTATAAAATATAAGATGTGGTAATAGAGGAATTTATAATTGAGTATGATTATTAATCATTCAACTTTGAAAAATTAATGTCAAGTTATAGATCATAACAAGTCAAATTTCACTATGATCATGAATAGAGAATATGGTTCAATGCAGTCTTCTTTAATCTATGAATATGGCATTCATTTTGAGACAAAAATGTGTTACATCTCGATTTCTCACTAAGTAAACTATTTGATTATATGTGGATATTTATAGTTGACAAATTTGATTTGGTTACTTTGACTAAGATTTGAGATATATGTTGTTATGGGGTAGTTAGATATTGCTTAGGTTACATGATTACATTGCTTTGAGTTAGTTGTAGTGTTTAAGTTTACATTATAAACATAATGATTTATTATTTCAACTATATTTTATGATGTATGTATATCGTAGTGTTATGGTTTAACTACCTGCTTGTTGTCAGGTTGAGGTAGAATAACTCATCTCTCAGAGCATGATTGAGGGAGAGCATCATCAAAGAGGGTGATGTAGATGGAGATAATGGAGGATGACAGAGAAACTAGCTAGAACCTTGCACACACCACTTTAGAAGCACATGTTAAATGTATAATAAAGTGATTAGCATAATATATTTTGATATCGTTTGCATTATATAATCATTTATATGTGGTTTTCTAGCATAGTTTAATGGTTTTATGAAAATTATTTTGCATAATTTACATAATTAGATTAAAAATTGAGTTTATTCATTTGTGAATTTATCATTAAATTCTTATGACATTGAGGTGATAATTTAATTAGATAAATTACTAATTATTATAATTAGTGTTGAAATAAATTAATTAATTAAAAAATTATGAGGAAAAAAAGAGAAAAAATTGTTAAAAGGAAAAAAGAAAGATATTAAAATCAAAAATCAAAAAACAAAGGAAAAAAAAAAGAGAGAGAGAGAAATGTCAAAGGGAAAGCCATGCCATATTTTGGGAAGGAAATTTTGGAAAATATTTAAAATAATTAAGAAATCTATGCCTCTTTATCAGAAAAAAGAATAGGATAAAAATGCAAGAAGGTATTCAGGGAGAAGGGGAGTTAGCAGCTGAGCGAAGAAAACAATTGGACAAGACAAGGAAGAAAGGTTAAGGATTAGCAAGCATTCTTGTCATGTATGCATTGCATTTAAATTTGGTATGTTTATCTTATATATATATATATATATCTGTTGGTTTACATATGGAGCAATCTGTTGTAAATACATTACTTAACTATAGTGATCTGCAGCTAGTTAATAAGCAAACTTATAGATAAATATCATCCCAACTAGTATGTAGTTCATTGTATTTTATTCAATACATATTATATATATCTACGGCATGTTGCTTAGGTAAGTAAACTTACGGCTAGTTTTGCAGTGATCATCCCCTCTATGGATCATTGATCAGTGAGGAATGTTTCATATAGAAAATAGATCGTTGTATTATTTTTAGGAAATGGAAAACTAACAAAATCTATGTTCGAAGATCATGATATAATTTAATAGTGCATGATATCCATAAATCAGAACTAGATATCGAATGTATATTTTGTAAATCAAAGTAAATGTGCAATGAATTGTTATTATAGTTGATAGATTTATGTATTAGTAGATATATGTGGTATATTTCTATAATATAGTGAACTACTCCTAGTGATATATATTTTAGCTAATTTGGTGGAATTATATCTATATTGTTTATTGTCATCATGTTTTCATTTGTTGATGGTAATAGTTTTGAGTCTTTGTGTTGAGAAATAACAAATTGTGTCTTAGAAACCTGTAGCAAACTACACCTCCAACGTTGTATATTTTATGAATAAGATATTATTTTTCATTGTATATCCCTAGATTTTTAATATTATTCAGTGATCTGGATATGTAACATAGGTTTAGATATTCCTACAATGTTTATTTAAATATGGTGAACTAAATAAAATATAATTAAATATAGTGAACCGTTTTAGGAATTGATTTCATAAAGCTAAATGGCATGCAAATACATAGATATGGATGATCTGCATAACTAGACTCTAACTACCAGTTTAGCATATTAATTAGCCATTATATTATAGTTCACGTTTTAGAGCTATGGCTAAGTAATAAAAATTCATATTACCTAATAAACCATATTATAGGTAGTAATCAGCTAAACCATTAGTAAACTACTTACAATATACTATGATCCAATAAATAGAGTTTATAAACTATATTAAGGCTTAATATATAATTATGGTTTATAGAATTTCTAAATCATATGTTTTGATAAACTCACTAACCATATTTCTAATAACCGGCTAAGTAAATGTTAACTACTTAATAAACAATAAATACTAATGTAGTATTCTTAGTCAATTTGATGCTAATAAACGAATTAAGTGGGCGTATTAATTCGTTAACGATCTAGTCCTTAATTAACTGTTGCATTAAATTCAATATTATGCTTCTTATCTAGGAATTGACATATATATAATATCTGTATAATCAATGTTGTGACTTCCAAAATCAAGTTTGTATCTTAGTATATTTAGTGTGATGTTAATAGAGGGTGGTATACATTCTAAGTCATGATGAGATATCCATATGAGTTTTTAATGTCAATCTGAATTGAGAAGAGCAAAATTTGTATACAGACAATCTACTAACTATAGTATATAATCTATTAACCTGAGTATATAATTATAACAGTTGTTGAAATCTTATAAAACCCTTGATTAGAAGAACTATTGGTACATATACATATTGTAGTGAAACCCTGTGAGCAGAACTTATTACGACTATACTAATATATATGAGGACATATACATATATAGATACACTGGGATGTGTATCTATTAGCATAAATTTTGGATAGTATCTTGTCATGGCTTTGGGTGGTTCATATATCTGTGTACTTGATGAAACTTTTGTGCATCATAAAAGAGCAATTTAGATATTGTTGAATTCTTATATGAAAGACTATGTAATCTAGAAAAATTATGTATGGGGTTTTTTTATTAGAACTATAAATGATAGTTAGTAGGACCTTATTTATGCATGCATACAACCCCTCAGAGTATAGTGAATGCTAGAATGGAATATTTTATGTTCGGGTGAACTAAGACTTTCTTTGTTATATCTAGTTGCTTGAACAGAAGCTTATGGTTCTATTGATTTATAATACTTTATTATGACTAGTTGTGGTATTTAGTAGTTATGTTTAAAAACACTAGACTGTGATAATATGGGTTATCATAGGATTTAGTATATTAAAATATATTTTTAAGTAGGGATAAAAATATAAAGGAGTGTTAGATTATTGAATCCTTTATTTTATAAAGATCATCAATATATTTTGTGAGCAAGAATGTATAACAATTGTTAAAATCATATGGAGTTCTTGACTTAGAAATATAGTTGTCCATTGATATAGTATTTATATATCATTTATGTGTTTATATATGATACATATTATGTTGTACAATTATTCGTATATAAGAAACATATTTATTCATGGACTTAAGTAACCATATAAAAATATCATATATATATAGGTGTATGGGGTCATATACCTAAGCTTGTATCTAAATGGGTGGTTATATAGAGTCATACAGTGTTTAAAGGATTGAAACTATAATTATATGAAAGTAGTCCCTAAAAATAAAATTAAGTTATTTAAATGAAAGGTATGCTATAACTTGGTTATAGGTTATCTAACTCTTGAAAATGGCATGATTATCAATAATGAAAATTAGTGAGTGGTACATATGGTGATTAGATATAAAGGTACAAGTGTTTAGACATATATAACATATATTAGTGTATTGTGATGTGTGATTTTAAATTATGTTTCTTTTAATTGCTAGTATACAGTTTAAACATAGGCTATACCCAATTGGTATAAACTATACTTGCCTAATATTTAAAATTATGGACATTTAATTCTTGAAATTATAAGATTGGTTGTCCGTGATTGAGTAGTGTGCTCATGTGAAATGAACTATGATATTATAAGATGTCATATAGGGTATTTTTTTTGAAAACTATAGTCTAAACGTATGTTATATCTAGGTGGTAAAAACTATAATTAATATGTCTAGATTCCTTCGTGCGTTTGATGGATTAAATGTATGCATGTTTGACATTTCTAAGAATATCATGTTTTATGACAGTTAGTCGAGAGTAATATATTGTGTTTTCTTACGAAACATATATTGTGTAGCCTGATATATATTATACTTGAATGGTATAATCTGAACTTGTTTGCTTATTATTTTTATTATGGGATAGATTTATTTGTGAGATTCATTTATACGTTCAATGGAATAAATATATGTTTTTTTTATTATTCTTATGCTTGGCACATTACGTGATTTCTAGTAGGATGTATTATGTATAAATTTATTAGTTATAGTATGTTAACCACATGTTGCATTGGTGGTACTGAGTAAGTAGTGAGATTAATTTCACTAGCTTACTAGCATCACAATGAGAAGATGAAGGTAATCCGATCAAGTGGTGTGTATAAAATTGACTGATCCTTAGATCATTATTTATTATTAAAAAAATTGGATAAAAAAATGTTTAGTGAGACATTGTCATTTTATGAGTATGATTTACATGTTTGTGTGGTATCTTGAAATAGAACGGGTTTCTACAATACATTGCATATTTATTTTTAGATATCATACAACACATAAGTACTACTTTGTCTCTCTGAATTCTTATGCCATCACTATCTACTCATCTGTGAAGGGAGGACCATTCCTTGATGGGATTGGTGTGAGGGCTTGGGTGTTCATGGTTGATGTGAAAAAGTGCTCGAATGATGCTCTCTCTCCCCACAACATTACTTACTTGGAGACAACACTTGAGATTGCCATAGATACTAGAGTCTAAGGAATGATGCTCCATGGAGCCATGTATCTTATATATGTAAATTGTATTGTATTATATTTATTATTAAAAAATTATCATGATGAGCTCTAATTACTCATTTATTATAAAATGACAGCAGTGGTTATAATCATGTATCATTTATGGCTAGTTAATTGTAATTACTTTCTATATTTGTATTATGACGTGCTTCTTATAAAGATAAGGGTCAATGATGTATGATATAGCAAGCTTTATATACACTTATCACACTTAGAGTATTCTATAATATCTTTGATTAGATTATCATGGCGTAATCTATTTAAAGTATATGTATTTAAATTCAAAAAAAAATCATGTATTTCTAGGTAGATCCCAATGAGGATGTTATATATAGTATCAGAGCTATGACTCAAAATCTATGACCTAATGAGTTCACTAAAATTTTAGTATCCTTCTATTTATTAAAAAAAAATAGTAAAATGTGTGTGGTACATTGAGTGTGTATCTTAAGAGCATTCATACCCTCTTAGATTTGTTAAAGGGTTAGTTTATCGAGTGTCTCAATGGTGATGGTTGTATATGAGGTTTGGGTAGGTGATTACATAGCATATTTCATGATTTGTGAATAAAATATTCTTACCATATTTTGATCATTTAGACCGAACACCTTAAGAATGATTACATTCTTACCTGTTTATCAAGTCACCTTCACCATTAGTGTTTTGTGTTGTGAGTGTTTAAAAATCATGGGATGCTTATCACTTAAGTATATGTGCATTAGTTTTGTGTCTTATTTACATTAATCTTAAGAGTGGTAAATCTTATAAGACCATTTTTAGATTGGCACCACATGGTGCAATGGGAATTCTCTTTGAAGTGGAGTGTAGTTATGTTTTTGAGGTGTTACTTCTCTACTTTCCACTTATGACTTTTTAGAGTCACTACTTTATCTAACTTGTGAACTTAGACCACATGGAGTGGTAAACCTTGAATTTATATTGGTTCTAGATTAAGAATTATAAGTTATTATAATCATTATGTTATTATATACCATTGATTAGATTGATATTATTCTCATCTTGCTTAAAAGCATATTATTTTAGAGAGTGATTTATGATCAATTTTCCTTGAGAGAGTATGAAATAAGATGCATGAAACATCTTATTAGTCTAAGGGGTTGAGATAAACTTATAACTTGTTCTGAAACTAGCCAAACAAGCATGAAGGCATTGTCTTACTTATTACCTTTTTAAGGTTGTAAGGAGGATGTGATCCTTGACCTTTGTATGTTATGTTAATTTTAATATTATTTCTTTTAGACTATGAATATAACAGAATAGGTTAAGTTATGAGATATGATACGAGTTATTTTTGGCTAGTGGTAACCTAATACAATTATGGAATGATTGTATGATTTTCTTATAATTATTTAGCTTATATCATTACTTTATATGAGTTTTTAGTATAGATTTGTGATTCATTGAACCTTATGCACATTTTGGAGATCATTAGGTCATAGAGACCTAAGGGAATATTGGTAAATTAGTAACGTGAGTACTAAGAGATGGGAGTGTATCCTATTTAGTCTCACATTGATTCGGTAGTTACTGAGTTTGGATATGACAAGGGGAGCTTGTTGAATCTATAATTTGATAGATAGACTTATTAAATTTAGTCGTATAACCATATGTATGTATACTATGAAATATTTATTCTTTAATCTTGTATACATTAGAAATGTAGTATTTCTAGTTCTTATTCATCGTCATACATGTTAAGAGCTACGTGGAGTAACAGTAGTATTAAAATGTTATACTTATCAGGGGATATGCAAAGTAATGATGATATTAAATTTTACACATCATTCTTTCTAGGTTCCCTAAACACTTTTCTCCAAAATGAGAAAAATAATCTCTAGGTTAGAGAGGTGTGTAGAGGGGTTGGAAGGTTTTGTGGAACTCTCTCTAGCCATTTGTTTTAGATTTTATAATTATTTAATGTACTTTTGAGAAGTCAATGAAACTTTACCAAGTTATGTGGGGGCCTTAAAAGTATCAAAAATGATCAATCATAAAGTATATAGGCTTGTCTTATCAGTTTTGGACCCTAGGGTGGTCATTACATAACCATTCAAAGTACGTGACACTCACAAACCTTGTTTGCATAATATGGAGATGTCATAGTGCAGGGTCTTATGGGACCAATATTCTAAGAATAGTATTATTTGAGAGAACTATAATGAGTTATATAGGCAAATTTCATATTTATTTACCTAATTTGATACTTTATATTATTATTTTTCTCTACTAAATAATATTTTCAATTCAAAATTTATGTTTGAATTAGGTTCATCTGGAACGATAACTAGCTTTAGGGTGGAAGGATGTTACATCCTAATTCCTCTCTAAAAAAACTATTTGATTATCCATGGATATTTATAGTTGACAAATTTGCTTTGATTATTTTGACTAAGCTTTGAGATATATGTTGTTATGAGATATTTAGTTATTGCTTAGGTTACATGATTACATTATTATGAGTTAGTTTTAGTGTATATATTTATTATTACAGCACATAATTGCACCCCTATGGGAGAGTTTTTAGGCTCTCCCACTTCTGGCTATAAGCATAGAGACAACCTCAGGTTGTGGGTATCCTATAGTGAGGTTGAACCTCTAGGCTTTTTAATGAGGCTAGTTCTTCAGATGCTTCACTTCAACTCTTGATTCTTACACAAAAATCTAGTGTTGACCAAGGAAAAGGGAGAGAAATAAAACATAAAAATGAAAACTGAGCTAAGAGAGGTGATGCACCAAAATTATGGGTTGATCTACCCTAATTGACTCTTAGAACACTAATGAAACAAGCAAAAAAAATAGATTCAAGCGCTCAAATATCTGTCATACATCAGTGTTTCATGAGGAGGTTCACCAAATGATTTAAGCTGAGGTAAATGAAGGGGTAGGTCTGGATTAAGACACTAACCAGTCATATTATCCACATACGAGTTTCAATCGAGAGATGTAGAACACTAAACATGACCTACATAACAAGATGAGATAGTAACTAGGTGAGACTATAATTTGACAAGGGAGAAAACTCTACCACATGCATAAATCTAACATGTACACATTATACCAGAATAATGGAGTTTAAAACATAGTATTTTATTCATATCAAGAGGTTACAAGCTCCATCTTGGTAGAATTTGGTCATGCCCAAGGGAGGAAGCAGATAGAATATAGAGAGCGATCCCCACCCCCTTTTTGGATTGAGAGCCTCTATTTATATGGTTAAGAGAGAAAGAGAAATCCCATGATTTCATGAGATCAAGGAGAAGAGAAGTCGTCGATGACTTACAATTGTACTCGAGCTCTCTTTTTCATTAAAAGTATGCAACTACCTTAACCGTGAGATGTATTATTCAGAATCACCACCCATCTCCTCAAGCTCCTTATGCATTCAATTCTCCTATTTGAAACTGAGTGAGCCATATTGGTGGTAGCTGCATATCCCTATCAAGTTTGAGTGTTTTTATCTTTGCATTAAATTTTGGCTTGTTCTTTATTGCAATTTGGACTATCCCAATTGGTCCTTGCATGTTCATTGTTCCACCTAGATGTATCTAATCCTTGTTTGATCACTTTTCATGTTTTGGAAGTGAGTTGTATGTACTTGTGCCACTTATCCTTGATTGATTTTCCCTTTGAATTTATGCTTGGAGAGGACTTGTCTTTTTGAAAACTTGAGAAGCACGTCTAAGGCCAAATAGTGCTTTTGATGTCTCATTACTTATTTTGGGTTTCTAACTGCACACAACTTATGAAATAATTGATTGGTGCTCCTTGGAGAACCCAAAATACACTGCCCAAACCAAATCAGTCTTTCCAAGCCCCACTACTTACATCATATTTATCATTAGTTGTAACTTATAAATTGAAATAAGTAGTGCAGCCCCAAAAACCCAAAATACACTGTCTAGACCAAATCGGGCATTCTAAGCCTTTTTAGTTGCTTTGGGGTTTCAACTATTGATTACTTATATGTTTTTTTAACTAGTGATCCTCTAGAAACCTGAAGTTTGAATACTTTTACATTTTTATTCCTGAGTTATGTCCATTTTCTTTAAACTGGAAAAATTTTGGTATGTGGGCCAAAAATGCTGAACATTTCTGGTGACTCATAAGGAAGCATGCATGTTATGCTTGAAGAACTTAGACCATGTTGCCTTGTCAAACCCATCCATTGCGCATGAATTCAAGTCACTTTTTCACTAAATCGTAACCTCCCTTTGAAGTAATAAGAACAACTAGAACAAAACAAAATTGTGCCCAAAGCACTTAGGGAAGGGAAACACACAATTGAAAAGGATGTGCACAGGGCACTTTCAGGAAAGCATGAAATCTATCCTAATATGTACAAGGTTACAATTTACAAGTACTCCATCTTGGATCAAATTGGAAAGTATGAGTATCATTCACTTGTAACAAATCAAGATGAAAGATACCTTTCTTTGGAGGTACCAAAATTGGTGAACCAGGCAGCTTTATGTTCAAACTTTTGGTGTGCCCTCTAGTGGAATGGAACAAACAATTCTTCAATGTAGACATACTGGTTCATGTCTTCTAAAATTGGTTCACATTGGACTATGGGGGCTCTTGCAATAGCCTCATTTGATGGCTCAAATTTGTGATCTGAATTAAGCACATGTACAGCTCTTTTGAGTTGGTGTTTGGTTTGTTGTCTAGATTTAAGCAAAAAAAATTCAAGTCATCCCAAAAGGCAAATTTTGCTTGGTCATCCAAGACAATGCTAACTTCAACACTATATTCATTTAGCTTGATTTACATGGAGTTGTATGGTAGTTCATCAATCCATCCAAGGCCCAATGCATCATATATTTATGGATCTAGATCCGACCACTCTCCTTCATCCTTGAAGACATTAGTACTACCTTCAATGGATAATTCATCTTGAGATTGGTTAGCTTCTTCAACCTGATTGGCAAGTTCATCCTTAGAATTTGGAAGAGACATAGGCTTGTTTAGAACCTCTACCTAATCCATGAAGTTATGGTAAAGCTACTACCATACTTCATCTTGATCCTCTTTGCTCTCAGTTGTATCTTGAATACACTCCTCCTTAAGTATGAAGGCATTAGTACTACCTTCAGGCTCTAATTCCTCAATGTCAAGCCATGCCACAGTTGGTCCAGACCTAATTTCTCCTCCTTTTTTTGGAGTGGACTGCCTATCATGATTTCTTCATCATAGGCACTTGTGTTATCTACTTCAGGCTCAAACTTGACTATAAGATCCTCCTCTATTCCTTACAAAATAGGTTCTTCCTTCAAGAGGGAGATGGTGGGAGGGTGAAAAAGTTCACCTTGATTGCAGCTTGAGAGAGTATCTTTCTAGCTAGAGACCTTGGGTGGAATTTTTGGTAGCTCTTGAGGGAGGGAGAAAGAGTCTCAAAACTCTTGTAGGGAAAGCTCATTGAGCTGAGCTAACCTCTCTTTTTTATATTCTTCAACCACTAACTCCTCCTTTTCTTGAACTGGCTTTTGGATCACCACAACCGACACCTCTTCCTTCTTCTCTTGAACTTGCTGAACCAATTTCCAGGATGGAAATGTATAAGAAACAACCACCTTTTCCTCCTTTTGAATGGTATACGAGAGGGTGGCTTCACAAGAGAGGGAATGACATAGTTAGCGTCAAAGGTGTAGGAGAAGATTCATGGTGGGATGGTTTCACACTCTTGAGTGGGAATGGAGGTAGGGGTTGATTTGAGACCTTTGAAAATTGAGATTGAGGCTCTTGGAGGGAAGAGGACACATAGGACTAATTGTATTGAGTCTATTAATCTTCATAAGATGTCAATACACTTTTTAAATTTTGGACCATGCTTCTCAACCATACCTTATTCTCCCCCTCACAAACTGTCGATTGTTCATCCTCACAAATTGACCACCTATTCTTGACCAACTAAAGAGAACTCCTTACCTCTTGTAGAACATGGATAGGGATGACTAGAGAAATATCCAAACCCCTACCAATCTTCCTTATTGACTTTTTATAATCTAATAATGCTTGCTTGAATCCTAACAAGGATGTAACAAGATAAACATAATCTTGACAAGGGAAATTAGCAGATTGATTTGAATGCATAAGAGGTTGATATTAGTCATACATAGGGGTGGGAGGAGGGTGAATACCATGATGGGGATGATAGGTTGTTTGAGGGCCACTTGGGGGGAACACATAAACATTATTAGTTTGATAAGTGTGATGTTGAGGTAGTAAATACGCATGTTGGTCAAAACATGGTTAATTATACATACCAAATACATTGATTAGGCACTTGGACTACTTAAACCAATTGATAGATGCTCAAAGTCACCATTGATGTTTATAAAATACCTCCAAAAGATGATATGTAGAAGGACAACACCAAAAATCCTTCCACTACTTTAGACCTTAGTCCCATCGAGCATGCCAGAATTGTTATAACACAAAATTGCACCTCTGTGGGAGAGTTTATTAGGCTCTACCACTTCCAGCTATAATAATGGGGACAACCTCAAGCTGTGGGTATCCTGTAGTGAGGTTGAACTTCTAAGCTTTTTAATGAGGCTAGTTCTTCAGGTGCTTCACTTCAGCTCTTGATTCCCACACTGAAATCTACTATTGACCAAAGAAAAGGGAGAGAAAGATAACATAAAAAAGAAAACTAAGCTAAGGGAGGTGATGCACCAAAATTATGGGTTGATCTACCCTATTAGACTCTTAAAACACTACTGAAACAAGAAAAAAATAGATTCAAGCCCCCAAATATCTGTCATACATCAGTGTTTCATGAGGAGGTTCACCAAACTATTTAAGTTGAGGAAAATGAAGGGGTAGGTCTGGAGTAAGACACTAACCAATCACAGTATCCACATACGAGCTTCAATCAAGAGATGTAGAACACTAAACATGACCTGTATAACAAGAAGATCTAGTAACTAGGTGAGACTATAATTTGATAAGGGAGAAAACTCTACCACATGGACAAATCTGACATGTACACACTATACTAGAATAATGGAGTCTAAAACATAGTTTTTTATTCATATCAATAGGGTACAAGCTCTATCTTAGCAAAATTTGGTCATGCCCAAGGGAGGGTGCAGAGAGAATATAGAGAGTGATCCCTACCCCCTTTTGGCTTGAGAGCCTCTATTTATATGGTTGAGAGAAAAATAGAAATCCCATAATTGCATGAGAGAAAGGAGAAGAGAAATCATCGATGACTATCAATTATACTCGAGCTTCCTTTTGTATTAAAATCATGCAACTACCTTGACCATGAGATGTACCATCCAGAATCACCAACCATCTCCTCGAGCTCCTTATGCATTCAATTCTCCTATTTGAAACTGATAGAGCCATACCGGTGGTAACTGCATATCTCTACCAAGTTTGAGTTTTTTAATATTTGCATTAAAGCTTCGAGTGTTATTTATTGCAATTTGGACTATCCCAATCAGTCTTTGCATGTTTGTTACTCCACATGGATGTGTTTAATCCTTGTTTGAACACTTTACATGTTTTGGAAGTGAGATTTATGTACTTGTGCCACTTATCCTTGACTAATTGGCCTTTTATATTTACGCTTGGAGAGGACTTGTCTTTTTTAAAACCTGAGAAGCACTTTTAAGACCAAATCAAGTTTTTGATGTCTCATTACTTATTTCAAGTTTCTAACTGCTCACAACTTATGAAGTAATTAAGTGGTGCTCTTTAGAGAACCCAAAATACACTACCCAGACCAAATCAGGGTTTCCAAGCCCCACTACTTACTTCAGATTTATCATTAGTTGCAACTTATAAAGTGAAATAAGTGTTAGGATCTTACAGATACAATTAATTACTTTTGTGTAAGCAACTAAACATGAAATTAAACTAGAATAATAAGTAACTAGAAATCAGAATCAGCAAAGAATAAGAGATACAAGAAACAATGAAAACTTGTATTAAACTCTTCCAGAAGGAAATACAATTGAAGAAATCTCTCTTTCTTCCACACCTCTCAGATGTACAGATCTCTTTCCCTCAAGAGTTCTCTCTCACAATTACAAACACAATTCAGCTACTTGAATTGATTCACCCTTTTTCTCATACACAAGCTATGAAGATCTATCCCTATTATATAGAATTAGGGATCATGAGCTATGCATTCTCAACCATTAGATACACCTCTTAATCAAAGGTTCAAATCAGTCCTGCCAAAAATAGAAATGTAGACTTACAACTAACAGTTAATCCTATCATGCAAACAATATGTTCTGCCAGGAAAATAGACTTCTAAAATGCACAAGTGACTGACGTCAGTCCCTATCTATCTGCACACGACTGACGTCGACTGATCCATAACTGATGTCGGTAGCCTCCAATCCATCCCTGACCGATGTCGGTAACTGTGTAAATATAGCAACCTTGCAATTCACTCATTAGTGAAGCTTTTAGCTCCACACCTCAATAATCTCCCACTTGGAGATAAATAGTTGCACCTATACTTGTATAGCAACATCCTCTAGCTTGTCTCCATCTTCAAGCTCAATCTTGAAGACCAACAAAATTTGAATGAAGATTTAACTTCTCCTTTGTTACCGGCTTTGTTAACATATCAGCAAGGTTCTTATCTGTATGGATCTTTTCCAGCTTCAACTCACCATCCTCCAATACCTGTTTAATAAAGTGGTACCTAAGCTGTATATGTTTGGTTCTTGAATGAAAGGCTGAATTCTTTGCCAAATGAATTGCACTTTGACTGTCACTATATAATCTGCAACTCTCTTGCTCCTTTTCCAACTCTTCCATGAACCGAGTCATCCATATCATCTCTTTGCTAGCCTCTGTGACTGCAATGTATTCTGCCTCTGTAGTAGACAAGGCAACAACCTTTTGAAACTTTGAAATCCAACTAACCGCCGTTCCACCAATAGTGAAAACATAACATGTGGTGCTTCTCCTGCCATCTAAGTCACCTGCCATATCTGCATCTACATATCTATCTAGAGAAGTGTTTGACCCTCCATAGCATAAATGCCTACTGCTGGACCCTCTCAGATATCTGAGAATCCACTAAACTATTTTCTAGTGTTCCTTTCCTGGATTGGCCATAAACTTACTGAAAACTCCCACTGCTTAGGCAATATCAGATCTGGTACATATCATTGCATGCATTAAGCTCCCAACTGCGGAAGCATATGGAACTCTACTCATGTACTCTACCTCATCATGTGATTTAAGACACTGTTCTTTGCTCAATTTGAAGTGTCCAGCCATAGGTGTGCTTATCGGTTTTACATCTTGCATATTAAACCTCTCCAACACCTTGTTCACATAATCCTTTTGAGACAAAATCAAACTATGATTTTTCCTGTCTCTCTTAATACTCATGCCAAAGATTTTCTTTGCTACTCCCAAATCTTTCATGGCAAATGTGTGAGCTAATTTTACCTTAAGCTCAGTAATATCTTGCATGTGTGACCCTGCAATAAGCATATCATCTACATACAACAACAGGATAATATATCTACCATTATCCAATCTCTTAAAATAAACACAATGGTCAGATTGACATCTACTGAAATCATGCTCAGTCATAAACCTGTCAAACCTCAAATACCATTGTCTAGGAGTTTGCTTAAGACCATATAAGCTTTTCTTTAACCTGCACACAAGTTTCTCCTTACCTTTGACCTCAAAACCTTTCGGCTGATCCATATATATTTCTTCATCCAAATCTCCATGAAAAAACATTGTCTTAACATCAAGCTGCTCAAGATGCAAATCCTCAATAGCAACTAAAGACAATACAATCTGAATAGAAGTCATTTTTACTACAGGAGAAAAAAATTCACCAAAAATCAATACCTGGTTTCTGTGCAAATCCCTTTACTACCAACCTGGCCTTATGTCTCATTTATCCATTCTCACCTTCATTTAACCTATAAACCCATTTGTTTTTTAGTACTCTCTTTCCCATTGGCAACTCAACCAAATCTCACGTTTGGTTCTCTTTCAAGGAATCAATTTCCTCATTCATGTCACGCTCCCACTGTTTCTGGGTTTCTACCTGCATTGCTTCATCAAAAAAATTTAGTTCTCCACCATCAGTGAGCAACAGGTAGAATAATGAAGGGAAATATCAAATTGGAGGTTTACTTACCCTTTCTGACCTACTCATGGGCATTTGAGACTCATTCACTGCTTGCTGTCCACCCAAATTCTCTGTCAGTGATCGATCTCAGTCATCTCCAAGTCTGTACCTGATCGACATCAGTTCTTGTCTGACCGATGTCAGTTATTGTATGACCAACATCAGTTCCTGTATGATCGACATCAGTTCTTGCCTGACTGACGTCGGTGTCTATATTTTTTTGTCTATGATTATATTTTCCTGCGAGCTCATTTTGGATCATCACCTCGTCTAAATCAACATTGCTCTGCTCAATATTATTCAGCTTCTTGCACTGATCACTGTACATCACCTTCTCATTGAAAACAACATCACGGCTTCTAATAATTTTGTTAGTTCCTAGATTCCACAACTAGAATCCAAAATTTCTAGAGCCATAACAAAAAAAAATGCACCTCATAAATTTAGCATCCAGCTTCTTTCTATTTTCTTTATCAACGTGCACAAAAGCTTCAAAACCAAAAACTCTGAGAAATGAAAGATCTACCTTTTTACCTATCCAAGCCTCTTCTAGAATTCTACCATCCAGAGCAGTAGAGGGTCCTCTGTTAATCAGGTAAACTACAGTATCTATAGCTTCTACCCAAAACTATAAGGGCAAACTAGCATGTAACCTCATACTCCGTGCACGCTCCAATATTGTTCTATTCATCCTTTCAGCAACTCTATTTTGCTGAGGTGTTTTTGGAACCATCATTTCCCTACGTATTCCACTCATAGAACAGTAACTTTTGAATTTATTGTTGCATTTCTCACCACCATTGTCAGATCTAAGGCACTTCAATCTCAAACCTGTTTCAATTTCAACCAAAGCTTTCTATTTTTTAAACGTGTCAAAAACATCAGATTTCTTCTTTATGCAATAAACCCTTACCTTTCTTGTAGCATCATCAATGAAAGTAACATAATACTGTGATCCTCCAATAGAAGCTACCTGAGTTGGTCCCCACACGTCTGTGTGAACAAGCTCCAACTTGTGCTTCTTCTTTGTTGACCCAGTCTTGAGAAACCTCACTCTCTTCTATTTTTCAAAAATACAATGCTCACAAAAATTTAGATCTATGCTTTTCAAATCTGAAAGCTTACCTTTTGACTTAAGAACAGTCATTCCCTTCTCACTCATGTGGCCAAGCCTACAGTGCCACAACTTTGCATCCACATCTGAAGTAGATAATATAGAAGGAGAATAATCAATAATACAATTACATAAATAGAGAGTACTTACTCTCTTACCTCTGGCCAATACAAGTGCACCCTTGGAAACTTTCCAAGATTCAGCTGTGAGAGTTACTGTGCAACCCTCATCCCCCAATTTTTCTGCAGAAATTAGATTCCTCTTCAGGATGGGTACATGCATGACATCTTTCAACACCCATGTGTTGCCATTCTGCAATTTCAGCTACACTTTTTCTTTGCCAACAATTTTACAAGGCTCATCATCCCCTAAATAAACTATTCCAAAAACTCCCTGGACATAATCATTGAAATATTCTCTATTTATGGTAGCATGGAAAGAAACACCAGAATCTAAAACCCAAGATTCTATTTTATTATCCAAAGAAAATATGAGAGCATCTTGTGCAACAATACCTGCAACTTTTGCTTCTTCTTTACCTTCATGCTGATTTTTTTTTTAACCGGCAACCAGCAATCTTTCTTTGCATGCCCTATCTTTCCACAATTTCAGCAGGTTATTTTTCTTCCATTTCTGGATTTGGATCTACCTCTCATCTTTGACTTAGACCTTGATCTCCCTTGCTTGTGCTTCTCTTTTTGCCTTCCCCTGCTTTCAATACTTAAAGCATTACCTGATGTTTTTTCTATGCTTTTCCTGTGAGTTTCTTCATTCAAGATTACACTAACAACATCATCTACTTTCAAGATATTTGTAGTAGATGCAGTATTACTAACTGCCATTACCAAACTATGACAACTTTCAAGTAAAGAGCATAAAATTAAGAGAGCCTTAATTTCATCATCAAAAACTATTTTGACTGAATTTAACTGATTTACTATTGCATGGAAATCATTAAGATGACTAGATACAGATCCACCTTCCTGCATTTGCAAATTAAATAATTGCTTCATAAGATATATCTTATTCGAAGCTAAGGGCTTTTCATATAAATTTGCCAAAGTATACATTAACTCTACCGTGGTCTTTGCCTGTGATAAGTTGGAAATCATAGAAGATGCCAGGCTCAACCTTATAGATCCCAGAGTCTTTCTATCAAGAATATTCCATTCTTCATCTTGCATATCTGTGGGCTTGCTTGAAACCCCACCCAACGGTAAGTACAGATCTTTCTGATACAGATAATCTTCTATCTACATCCTCTATAATTGATAATTCTTGCCGTTAAACTTCTCCATTCTTAGTTTACTTTCTTCTGCCATTGCTATACTCCCACTCAAACAGAAACTCCTGTGAGTGACCTGTAATCAACACACACTAAATAGATCTGAAACCACCTGTTAGTGAACCCAAGCTTTGATATCACTTGTTAGGATCTTACAGATACAATTTATTACTTTTGTGTAAGTAACTAAACACAAAATTAAATCAGAATAATAAGTAACTAAAAATCAGAATCAGCAAAGAATAAGAGATACAAGAAACAATGAAAACTTGTATTAAAATCTTTCAGAAGGAAATACAATTGAAGAAATCTCTCTTTCTTTCACACCTCTCAGATGTACAGATCTCTTTTCCTCAAGAGTTCTCTCTCACAATTACAAACACAATTCAGCTACTTGAATTGATTCACCCTTTTTCTCATACACAAGCTATGAAAATCTATCCATATTATATAGAATTAGGTTCATGAGCTATGCATTCTCCACTGTTAGATACACCTCTTAATCAAAGGTTCAAATCAGTCCTACCAAAAATAGAAACGTGGACTTACAACTAACAGTTAATCCTATCATGCAAAAAATTTGTTCTGCCACGAAAATAGACTTCTAGCACGCACAGGTGATCGACGTCGGTCCCTGTCTGTCTGCACACGACCGACGTCGGTAGCCTCTAGTCAATCCCTGACCGACGTCAGTGACTGTGTAAATACAACAACCTTGCAATTCGCTCATTGGTGAAGCTTTTAGCTCCACACCTTAACAATAAGTAGTGCATCCCCAGAAACCTGAAATACACTGCCCAAACCAAATCAAGATTTCCAAGCCTTCTTACTTGCTTTAGGGTTTTGACTACTGATTACTTATAAAAAAATTTTAAGTAGTGCTCCTCTAGAAACCTGAAGTCTAAATATTTTTCCATTTTTCTTCCTAAGTTATGTCCATTTTATTTAAACTAGAAAAAAATTGGTATGTGGGCTAAAAATGGCTAACATTTACATTATAAACATAATGATTTATTATTTCAATTATATTTTATGATGTATATATATCATACTATTATGGTCTAACTACCTTCTTGTTGTGAGGTTGATGCAAGAGAACTCATCCTCAAAGCATAATGGAAGGAGAGCATCATCGGATAAGGTGATATAGATGAAGATAATGGAGGATGATAGAGAAACTAGCTAGAACCCTATACACACCACATTAAATGGTATAAGTTAGATGCATAATAAAATGGTTAACACAATATGTTTTGATACCATTTACTTGAAATTGTCATGTATATATGGTTTTCTAGCATAGTTTAATAGTTTGATGGTACTCATTTTGCATGATTTACATAATTGGATTAAAAATCAAGTTTATTGATTTGTGAATTTATCATTAAATTCTTATGACATTGAGGTGCTAATTTAATTAGCAAAATTACTGATTACTATAATTAGTGTAGAAATAAATAAAAATTTAGGAATTTATAAATATGAGGGAAAAAAGAGAATAAATTATTAAAAGGAAAAAAGAAAGATATTCATTAAAATAAAAAATAAAATAAAAGCAAAATCAAAATCAAAAAGAGAAAAAAATATCAAAGGAGGAGCCATGCCATATTCTGGGAAGGAGCTTTTGGGAAAGATTTAAAAGAAACAAGAAAGTTATGCCTCTTTCTCATGAAAAGAGAACAGGATAAATAGGAAAGAAGGTATTCAAGGAGAATGGGAGATAGCAACCGAGCAAAAAAAAAATTGGAGAAGACAAGGAAGAAAGGGGAAGGATTAGCAAGCATTCTTACTAGGTAGGCATTGCATTCAAATTTGGTATATTTATATGAATTGTTTATATATATATATATGTGTGTGTGTGTGTGTGTGTGTTGTTTTACATAAGGAATGGTCTATTTGTAATATATAGTAGTTAGCTTGTTGCATATGGAGTGATATGTTATAAATACATTACTTAACTGCAGTGATCTACGGCTAGTTAATAAGCAAACCTATAGTTAAATATCATCCCCACTAGTGTGTGGTTCGATGTATTTTATTCAATACATATTATATATATCTACGCCCTGTTGCTTAGGTAAGCAAACTTACACCTAGTTTTACAATGATCATCTCCTGTATGGATCAGTAAATAGTGAGGAATGTCTCATATAGAAAATATATCATTTCATTATTTTTAGGAAATGAAAAACTAATAAAAACTATGTTTGGATACCATGATATAATTTAATAGTACATGATATCCATAAATCAGAACTAGATAGCGAATATATATTTTACAAACCAAAGTAAATGTGCAGCGAATTATTATTATCGCTGATAGATTTATGTATTAGTAGATATATTTGGTATATTTTTGTGTTATAGTGAAATGCTCTTGGCGATATATATTTTCATTGATTTGGTGTAATTCTATCTATATTATTTATTTTCATCACGTTTCCATTTACTGACGGTAATAGTCTTCAATCTCTACGTTGAGCAATAACAAATTGTGTTTTAGAAACCTGTAGCAAACTACACCTCCAATGTTCTATATTTGTCGAATAAGATATTAATTTTTTTTGTATATCCCTGTAGTTTTGATATTATTCAGTGATTTGGATATGTAATAGAGGTTTATATATTCTTGTAACATATATTTAAAATGGCGAACTAAAAAATGTATACTTAAATATAGTGAACCTTTCTAGGAATTGATTCCAAAAAGCTAGGCGACTCGTAAATACATAGATATAGATTATCTACATAATTAGACTCTAACTACCATTTTAGGATATTAATTAGACATTGTATTCTAGTTCACATTTTAGAGCTATGGCTAAGTAATATAAATTCATATTACCTAATAAACCATATTACATGTAGTAATCGGCCAAAGCATTAGTAAACTACTTACTATATATTATGAGCCAGTTTATAGAGTTTCTAAACTATATTATGGCTTAATATAGTATTATGGTTTATAGAATTTCTAAACCATATGGTTTAATAAACTCACTAACCATATTACTAGTAATCGACTAAGTAAACGTTAACTACCTAATAAACCATAAATACTAATGTAGCATTCTCAGTCAGTTTGACGCTAATAAACAAATTAATTAGACATATTAATTTTATAGCAATCTAGTCGTTAGTCAACTACTACCTGAAATTCAGTATTATGCTTCTTATATGAGAATTGACATATATATAATATTTGTATAATCAATGTCATGACTTCCAATATCAAGTTTGTATTTTAGTATATTCAGTTTGATGTTAATAGAGGAGTGGTATAAATTCTAAGTCATGTTATATGTGTGTGTGTGTTTGACATCATTTTGATTTGAGAAGAGTAAAATTTGTATACAGACAGTCTATTAACTTTAGTACCCGATCTGTTAATTTGAATATATAATTATAACGGTTGTTTAAATCTTATAAAAATATGTATTAAGATTGTTGGTACATATACATACTATAGTGAAATCCTTTGATCGGAACATATTATGGTTATACTAATATGTACAAGGATGTATACATTTATAGTTACATTGGGATGTGTGTCTATTAACATAGATTTTGGCTAGTATCTTGTCATGGCTTTGGGTGGTTCATATATTTGTGTACTTGATGAAACTTTTATGCATCATATAAGAGAAATTTAGATATTTCCAAATACTTATATTAAAGACTATGTAGTTTGAACAACTTGTGTATAGATTTCTTGATTAGAGCTATAAATGACAGTTAGTAGGACCTTATTTATACATGCATATAACCTCTCAGAGTATAGTGAATGTTAGAATAGAATATTTTATGTTCAGGTAAATTGAGACTTTCTTTGTTATATCTAGTTGCTTGAATAGAAGCTTATAGTTTTATTGATTTATACTACTTTATTATGGTTGATTGTGGTATTTAGTAGATATGTTTAAGAATATTAGACTATGATAATATGGGTTATCATAGGGTGTAGTATATTTGAAAATATATTTAAGTAGGGATAAAACTTATGAAGGAGTGTTAGATTATTGAATCTATTATCTTATAAAGATCATCGATATATTTTATGAAGAGAAATGTATAACAATTTTTAAAATCATATGAAATTCTTGACTTAGAAATATAGTTGTCTATTGATATAGTACTTATATATCATTTATGTGTTTATATACTGTACATATTATGTTGTATAATTATTCATATATAGGAAACATATTTATTCATGGATTTAAGCAAATATATAAAAATATTACATATATAGGAGTATGGGATCATATGCCTAAGCTTATAGTTAAATAGGTGGTTATATTGAGTCATAAAGTATCTGAGGGACTGAAATTATAACCATATGAAAGCAGTTTTTAGAAGCAAAATTAAGTTATTTAAATGAAAGTTATGGTATAACTTAGTTATAGGTTATCTGACTCTTAAAAATAGCATGATTGGCTATACACACACACACGATAATGAAAATCAATGAGTGATACATATGATGAGTATATCTAAAGATACAAGTGTTTAGACATATATAAAATATATTAGAGTATTGTGATATGTGCCTATAAATTATGTTTTTTTAATTGCTAGTATGCATTTTAAATATAGGCTATATTCGGTTGGTATAAACTATACTTGCTTACCTAATATTTAGGATTATGGATATTTGATTCTTGAAATTATAAGATTAGTTGTTCGTGATTGAATAATGTGCTCATGTGAAATGAACTATGATATTATAAGATGTAATAGAGGGTATTTTATTTGAAAATCATAGTCTAAACATATGTTATACCTAGATGGTATAGATTATAATTAATATGTCTATATTAATCCATACATTTGATGAACTAAATGTATGCATGTTGGATATATTTAATAATATCATCTTTTATGACAGTTAGTAGAGAGTAATATATTGTGTCTGCTTACGAAACATAGAGTATGCAACATTTTATATATTATACTTGGATGGTATAATTTGAACTTGTTTGCTTAATATTTTTATTATGAGATAGATATATTTGTGAGATTTATTTACATGTTTAATGGATATATATATATATATATATATATATATATATATATATATATATATATGCTTGGCACGTTATATGATTGCTAGTAGGATGTAGTTTTTATGAATATATTGGTTATATCGCATTGGTAGTATTGAGTAAGTAGTGAGACGGACTTCACTAGCTTACTAGCATCAAAATGTCAGATAAAAGTAATCCGATCAAGTGGTGTGTATGAAATTAATTGATCTTTATATCATTATTTCTTATTAAAAATTTTGAACAAAGTAATTTTTAGTAAGACATTATCATTTCATGAGTATGATTTACATGTATGTACGATATTTTGCAATAGAATGATTTTATATGATACAATGCATGTTTAATTTTAAAAATCATATAACACATGGGTACCAGCTTGTCTTTTTAGATTTCCATATCATCACTATCTACTCATCTGTGAAGGGAGATCATTCCATAATGGGATTAGTACAGGAGATCATTGGTCCATTATTGGTGTAAAAAAAATTGGATGATGCTCTCCCTCCCCACAGTAGTACTACTTTTGAGACGACACTTGAGATTGCCATAGATACTAAAGTCTAAAAAACTATGCTTAGTGGAGTCATGTATCTTATATGTACATTATATTGTATTATATTTATTAAAAAGACATTATCATGATGAGATTTAATTACTTATTTATTATAAATTGATAACAGTGGATGTAGGCATGTATTAGTCATGGTTGGTTAATTTTAATTACTTTCTATATTTATATTATGATGTGTTTCTTATGATGATAGTGATCAATGATATATGATGTAGTGTGTTTCATTTATAGTTATCACACTTAATTATTTTATATGATCTCTTATTAGATTCTCGTGATGAAATCTATTTATAGTCTATATGTTTAATTTAAAAAAAAATCATGTATTTATAGTTAGATCATAACAAGGTTGTTACATGTGATATCAGAGATATGACTCAAACTCTAAGACCTAATGATTCTATTAACATTTTTGTGTCCTTATATTTATCAAAAATGAGAATAGTGAAATATGTGTGGTACATTGAAAGTGTACCTTAGGAGCATTAATACCCTTTTAGAGTTGTTAAAGGGTTGGTTTATTTAGTATCGCAATGGTGATGGTTGTAATCCATGTTTAGTAATTGAGTGCATAGCATAGTTCATGAGTTCTAAACAAGAGATTCTTTCGGTATTTTTGATCTTTTAGGTTGAACACTTCGAGAATGATTACATTCTTACTTAATAATCAAGTCACATTTACCATTAGTGTTTTATGTTGTGAATGTTAATAAAGTATGATATGCTTCTCACTTAAGTATATGTGCATTAATTTTGTGTCTTATTTACACTAATTCTAGGAGTGGAAAATCTTATAAGACCATTTTTAGATTAGTAACACCTAGTATGGTGATAATTTTCTTGTAGTAAAGGGTAGATGTCTTGGTTAAAAATTCTTGTGTTAAGAGTTTGTTCATGGATTGACACCCCTATGTTTATGTGGATTAGGAAGAAGTGTCATCTCTCATAGTTAGCATAGAGATGAGTTGTTACTTTCTCACCCTCTTTTGACATCATTATAATCCTACTAAGTGGATTCCTATTTTTATGATGTTGGAACTTGTTTATACAATGTTGTTTTAACCATATTCCCTTGAGTTCATCGAATAGTGTCTTCTACTTCTTGTAGAGAGATAATTTGTAGGACTAGATGGATTTATGCATCTTTGTGGATTAGTATTTTTCTTCCAGTTGTGGAATCAGTTTATGATACTACTCTTACAAGTTTGGTAAGTAGATAGTGATTATGGCAACTTGGGTTATAGTGTTTTATTTTTACTATGTGAGAGTATTTAAAAGTATTGTTGAGATGTTAGTTCTCTATATTCTACTTGTGACTTTTTAAAGTCACTATTTTATCTAACTTGTGAACTTAAACCACGTGAGTATCAAACTTTGAATTTGTATTGGTTCTAGATTAAGAATTATAAATTGATTATAATCACTATATTTTTATTTACCTTTGATTAGATTGATATTGTTTTCATTTTATTTAAAACATATTTTGATGAGACATTTGTGTACCTTTCATTAGGAGCGAGTAGGGTATAGGATGTGTGGAACATCTTATTAGTCTAAAAGGGTTGAGATAAATTTTTAACTTGTGTAACTAGTCAAGCAAGCAAGGAGACATTGTCTTGCTTGTATCTTTTATAAGGTTATAAGGATAGTGTGATCATTAACCTTTGTATGCTATGTTAATTTTAATATTATTTCCTCTTAACTATGAATATAACAAAATATGTTAATATGTGAAATATGATACTAGTTATGATTAGATAGTGGTAACTTAATATAATTATGAAATGATTGTATGTTTTTTCTTGTATGTATGTTGGTACATCTAAAATTATTTAGCATGTATTATTGTTTTCTATAATATGTTAGTATGGAATGGTGATTCATTAAATCTTGTGAACATTTTGAAATTTCTTAAGTCATGAAGACCTAAGAGAAGAGTGGTGAATTAGGAACCTGAGTACTAAAATATGAGAGTGGATTCCACTTAGTTTCACATTAACTCAATAGTTACAAAGTTTGGATCTAATAAGAAGAGCTTATCAAATCCAAACTTTAGTTGACAGACTTGTCAAATTTATATGTATGACCATATACATGTATACTGTAGAATGTTTATTTCTTAATTTTATATACATTAGAAATGAAAAATTTATAATTCCTATTCATCATCATACTTGTCAGGAGATACATGGAGTAGCGGCAATATTGATGTGTTATCCTTATCAGGGGCTACGTGAAGTAGTGATAATATTAACTTATACACATCATTCTTGTCAACTTCCCTAGATAATTTTTTTCATAATGAAAAAAACACTCTCTGGATTAGAAATATGTGCAAAAGTGTTGGAAAGTTTTGTGGAACTCTCTCTAGTCATTTGTTTTGACTTTTATGATGATTTCGTGTGTTTTAGAGAAGTCAGTGAAACTTTCACTAAAATATGTGAGACCTTTCAAGATATTAAAAGTGATCAATCTTGTAGTATATAGGCTTATCTTGTCAATTATGGACCCCAAAGTGGTCGTGATAGAACTAATCACAATAAGTGACACTCATAAACTTTGTTTGCATAATAGAGAGATATCACAAAGTAGGGTCTTATGGGACCAATACTTTGAGAATAATACTACTTGGGAGGACTGATGAGTTCGACAGGTGAATTTTATAATTATTTGCTTGATTTGATACTTTATATTATGTTATTTCTCTAGTGAACAATATTTTTAATTTAAAATTTAAGTTTGAATAAGAGTCATCTAGGACGGTGACTAGATTTAAGGGGAAAGAATGTTACATCTTGATTCCTCGCTAAGCAAACCTACTTAATTATCTATAGATATTTATAGTTAATAAATTTGATCTAGTTATTTTTAAATAAGCTTTGATATATATGTTGTTATGGGACACTAGAATATTGCTTAGATTACATAATTACATTACTATGAGTTAGTGATAGTGTATATCTTTACATTACAAATATGTTGATTTATTATTTCAGTTATATTTTATGATGTATGTATATCATGTTGATATGGTATAACTACCTAATTTTTGTGAGGTTGATGCAGAAGAACTCATCCATTAGAGTGTGATGGAAGGAGAGCATCATCGAAGAGGGTGACGTAGATGGAGATGTCGAAAGTCGATAAATAAATCAATTAAAATTCTGCACACACCACAATAGCTAACACATGTTAGATGCATAATAGAATGGTTAGCATAGTGTGTTTTGATTCCATTGACATTAAATAGTCATTTAAACATGGTTTGCTAGTGTAATTTAAATGATTAATTAAAATTCATCTTGCGTGACTTGCATGTATGTCCATTAAATGTGGTTAGAAATGTGATTTATTTAATTAGACTAAATTTGGGTTATTGATTTTTGAATTAATCATTAAACCATCATGACATTGAAATGATAATTTAATTATCAAGTATATGGGTTATTGAAATTAGAAATAAAATAAATAAAATATGATAAAAAAAAATTATGAGAAAAAATAGAAAAAAAGGAGAATTATTTAAAATAAAGAGAAAAGAGAAATGTTTAAAGTTGGGAAAACAAAAACAAGAAAGATCTTCATAAAAATAATAAATAACAAAGGAAAACAAAAGTTACACCCTCTTTCTTCCATGAAAGGAAAAAAAATAAAGACAAGAGAGACATAGACCAAGGGAGAAGGCACATCTAGGCAAAAGGAAAGGAGGCACAACAGAGTGTGAAGGTGATTGGAAGAGAAGAAAAGATGGTGAGAGTTGTGCAAGGAAGAAGATCTTTTCAATACCAATCAATTTCAGGTCAGAATTGAGAGGTAGGTGATGTATTCATGTTCTATATGATTATGTGAATTGTATGAATGAACTCTTATATGTTTGTTGAGATTATGCAAAACACATAAATACATAATTCATATATATATATATATATATATATATATATATATATATATTGTTAGGAACCCACGGAAGCACCATTGATTACCATGTACAAGCAACTTAATATGCAGAATTAAATCAGAATCACAAGTAACTAGAATTCAGAAACAACACAGAATATGAGAGACAATACCCAATTGTATTAATACTCATCCAGAAAATAATACAATAAAGAAGATGCCACTTCTTCTTCACACCTCTCAGAGGCTTTCCACACCTCAAGTGTACAGTAATTCTTTCCTCAAAGCTCTCTCTCTTACGGTCCCAACACACAACTCAAACACAGAGTTGGTGTTCACCTCCAACCAGTTAGTATCCACTACTGTCAGTACACCAGTGCTCCACGCACTCCACAAGTGCTCCACGCACTCCAAGTACTCAACGTACTCCAAGTAGATCTCCCATGAACTTGCAACAACCTGCAACTCAAATGATCTTACTTATGGAAGGAACTACCTTGCCTTCCTCTTTGCTCTCCAACTGAGTACACACCGTACTCCAAGTAGATCTCTCTTGATCTTGCTACCTGTTGTGTTGCTGTCCTCTCTAATCTTGCACACCTGCAAATCAATCTGGTTCTGCACACCTGCAAACTTGGATCCTGCACACACATACACGTGCAGATCAATGATCTTACTTACCATGTAGATCTCCAAACGTGGCCTTGCACACCTGCTCACCAAGATCCTACATACATGAAGAATCTTTATGATTCTCCAAACCAGCCCCCACACTTGGCACTATGGCACTAGGAGGAACACACCATGCTCTCTTCACACACAGAAGGAGCTAATATTTGCTCTCTTACTCTCTAGCACACTTTACAATACAGCCCATGAGTCTATTATATAGATCTCATGCAAACAATAATTAAACACCTAATTACAATAATTAGATCCGCAGCCCAAGACTAAAATTAGCCTTTCAACATGCAAACAATTGATTCGTTAACTAACTGTCTGTGAACTGGCAAATCTGGAATTGCACAGGCGATCGACGTCAGTCCCTGTCTGCCTGGAGGTGATCGACGTTGGCCGATATTTGACTGACGTCAGTTGCTCTTCTCACTGTATATGACTGAAGTCGGCTGATCAGACCGACGTCTGTTGCTCTGCAACTCAGCAACCTCCTCCATGTCTGCAATAGTGAAGCTTTTAGCTCCACAACCTAACAATCTCCCACTTGGAAATAAATAGCTGCACTATACCTGTACCTGTACACCGTCTAATTTGTTTCCTGGCTTGTATCTCTTTTCAAGCTCAACCTTAAAGACCAACCACCACACATCCTGTGGTGCAACTCCTGTCATTCAAGTAACCTGCCACATCCGAAGTACTTGACCCTGCATAGCATGAATCCCTGCTTCTGGTCCCTCTCAGATACCTGAGAACTCACTGAACTTCCCTCTAGTGCTTCCTTCTCGAATTGACTACAAAATTTTTGACAGCACCCACTGCTTGGGCAAACTCAGGTCTATACCAGACCTCATGTGATTTCAGACACTGAACTGTCCAGCCCTTGGTGTGCTCTGATTCTGCATCCTACATATTGAACCTCGCTAACACGTTATTCACATCAGCTCCCACTGGAGACAAAATCAACCTATGATCTTTCATGTCTCTCATGCCAAAGAATTTCGCTGCTCCAAATTTCTCATGACATGCCACTGAACTAACCTTACCCTTAGCTCAGCAAAACCCTGTATGTCTGAGCATGTAACTAGTATACCATCCACATACAGTAAAAAGATAATGTAGCTATCATCATCCACCTGGTAAGACAAACACAATGGTTACACTGACACTGACTAAAGCCCTGTTTTGTCATCCACCTGTCAAAACATGTACCACTATCCTACAGCTTCCTCAAGACCATATGACCTGGCCTTCAGTCTCACGTATCCATTCTCTCTATTCTTTAACCAAGGTATCCATTCGTCTCAGTGCTTTTCATACCGACTGTCAACCCTACCAAATCTCTCGTTTGGTCATGCATCCTGTTCATGCCATGCTCCCACTATTTCTTAGATCCTTCCTGCTCTGCAGTCAGCAACTAGTATAAAGAAGAGGAACAACGAATTTGAGGCTTACTTACACTTTCAATCCTCTCCATGGGCATTTGAGACTCCTTGACAGCTTGTTGTCCGCCCAAAATCCATCTCAATGACCGACCTCCGTCAGTACACAGTCTGCATCCGACCGACGTTGGTTCCATGTGACTGTCCAGTTCACCGACGCCAGTTATCCTATCGACGTCGGTCTCCACCTGCCCGACACCACTGACTCCTCTGGTCTGCACATGACTGACATCGACACCTATCTGTTCGATGTCAATTACTTTTGACCGACACCGGTACCTGTGTATGCCTGTGAGTGATGACTTTTTACCCTTGAGTTCTCCATGGATCAAAACCCTGTCCAAACTGTCCTGCTCAGAGTTATCTAGCCCACTCTTCTGATCTCTGTCTGTCATCTCCTCTAGAAACACCAAGGCTTTCTAGTTCTTAAGTCTGTCAAACACATCTGACTTCCGCTTAAGAACATGCATCTCCTTCTTGCTCATGTGACCAAGCCTACAAAGCCACGTCTTTACAATAGAAGAAGAATCAGTAATATAAGCAAGTAGATAAAGAGTACCTGCTTTCTTACCACCAGCTAATTCAAGTGCATCCACTATGAGAGTTCTTGTGCATCTCTCATCACCCAACTTGCTTGAAGAAATTAGCCGCATCTTCAAGACTGGGACCTGCATGACCTTCTTCAACACCTATGTGTTGGCCGCTTGCAATTTCAGCAACACTTCCCCTTTGCCAATACTATGACAAGGCTCACCAACCCCTCTACCTGGAGCTGCATGGAAAGAGGCAATAGAATCTATTAACCAAAATTCAACTTCATCCAAGGAACATCCCAGAGCATCCTGTGCAACAACACCTGCTATATCTACTTCTTCAGTTCCTTCATGTTGATCTGCTACCAACCAACAATCTGTCTTTACCTGCTCTTTCTTTCCATAAGACCGTAATTGACCATTCGTGCTTTTCAATTCCTCCATTCTTAGTGTACTTTCTTTTGCCGTTGCTATACTCCCACTCAATCAAAAACCCCTGAGAGTGACCTGTAACCAAACACAAACCCTGCTCCCTGCAACCTTAGCTCTGATACCAACTATGAAGAACCCACGGAAGCACCATTGATTACCATGTACAAGCAATTTAATATGCGAAATTAACCCAGAATCACAAGTAACTAGAATTCAGAAACAACACAGAATATGAGAGACAATACCCAATTGTATTAATACTCATCCAGAAAAGAATACAATAAAGAAGATGCCACTTCTTCTTCACACCTCTCAGAGGCTTTCCACACCTCAAATGTATAGTAATTCTTTCTTCAAAGCTCTCTCTCTTACGGTCCCAACACACAACTCAAACACAGAGTTGGTGTTCACCTCCAACCAGTCAGTATCCACTACTGCCAGTACACCAGTGCTCCACGCACTCCAAGTATTCAACGTACTCCAAGTAGATCTCCCATGAACTTGCAACAACTTGCAACTCAAATGATCTTACTTATGGAAGGAACTACCTTGCCTTCCTCTTTGCTCTCCAACTGAGTACACACTGTACTCTAAGTAGATCTCTCCTGATCTTGCTACCTGTTGTGTTGCTGTCCTCCCTGATCTTGCACATCTGCAAATCAATCTGGTTCTACACACCTGCAAACCTGGATCCTACACACACATACACCTGTAGATCAATGATCTTACTTACCATGTAGATCTCCAAACGTGGCCTTGCACACCTGCTAACCAAGATCCTACATACATGAAGAATCCTTCTGATTCTCCAAACTAGCATCCACACTTGGCACTGTGGCACTAGGAGGAACACACCATGCTCTCTTCACACACAAAAAGAGCTAATATTTGCTCTCTTACTCTCTAGCACACTTTACAATACAACCCATGAGTCTATTATATAGATCTCATGAAACATTAATTAGACACCTAATTACAATAATTAGATCCGTAGCCCAAGACTAAAATTAGCCTTTCAACATGCAAACAACCGGTTTGTTAACTAACTGTCCGTGAACTGGCAGTTCTAGAACCGCACAGGCAATCGACGTTGGTCCCTGTCTGCCTGGAGGTGATCGATGCCGATCGATATCTGACCGACATCGGTTGCTCTTCTCACTGTTTATGACCGACGTTGGCTGATCAGACCGACGTCGGTTGCTCTGCAACTCAGCAACCTCCCAACAACCTCCTCCATGTCTGCAACAGTGAAGCTTTTAGCTTCACAACCTAACATTTATATATACACACAATGGAATATATATATATATGGTATTTATGTGTTTTGCATAATATATATATGTGTGTGTGTGTGTGTGTGTGTGTGTGTGTGTTTTTATCATTGTATATAATATTCATTATATTTATCAACAAACTTGTGAAATTTGTAATTACAGTGAATTTAATTACCTATATATATTCTGTAATATATTGGAACAATATATTTTCTATAACCTTAAGATCAAACATAAGTTCATTGTAATATGATCTCCTTTATGATTAGACGTATCGTATTTAGATCTCAAGATATAATTGGTATAATAACAACGATTTAAGATAGTTTTCTAGCATGAATTCATATATGCAGTGACTCAAGATATGTGGTGACTTAAGATATATAGTGACTTATTATATCTGATTAAACAACGATTTAAAATAAAATAACACTATATATTTGAGCCAATATTATATTATGTTCAGATAGTCAACGACTTGGTATTATAAGAATATAATATGTTTGAAGCATAGTTCTAAATATTGTTATATAAGTTCTGAATATTGTTCTATATAATGTAAGATCCCGATTCAGATTGCCATTGTTCTGAATATGGAATTTCTGATTTGGTTGTTGATGGTTTGTATATTTGCAGATCTTTAGTTTCCTTTATATATATTATATCCAGATCTTAAATATTATTACATCGACTTATATTTGTCAAAGAACTTATATTTATTTTAAATATAATAAAAATCAAGTCTGGTATATCTTATTGTATAGTGCTTATACCACATTAGGCGATCTGATATATTAGTGAGTAGTATTATTAAATATTTGTATTAATATTATGTCGATATTTGCATTAGTGAGCTAGTGAGTTGTGTTTGAATAATTATTATAATACATAATTATTATATTGTGTTTGAATTAATGAGTGGTGTTATTAAATACTTGCATTAATATTATGTCATATATGTTATACGGCAATCGATTATATGTAAGTGTTACTAAATATTAAATCTGAATTACTTTATAGTTCATGGAATTTAATATTTGAGCATGTTGTATAAAATAAGAATGATTAGATTGATCAATATTGTATGGCATTAATGGAACGAATTAGAGAATCATCTAAAAGAGTCTACATATTGGTCAAGTTTGGTGGGAGACATATCAATACGAGCATAAGACTTGAGGCATATCATATAATTAGACATATCAATACGAGCATAAGACTTGAGGCATATCATATAATTAGAAGAATGTTATTGAAAATGTAGATACTCTTATTCATATATATAAAGCTTATAAACGTACCTTGGGATGTGTATCCATATGAATAATATATAGATATGGACATAACTTATGCAAAAAGGGATCGACGGATTAGATTTTATAGTAAAAGGTAGGATAATATGTTTAATCGGATATAAGAGACTTCAGGGGTTTGGTAGTCATAACTAAGTGGTGATTTGTCGAGAAAAACAAATAACTTCAAAACAGACTAAGAAGAGTTGGTTATTAATATTCTCAAAAATATAAGACTTACAAATGATAGTCAATCAATTCAATATAATGATTGTTGAAAAACCTCATGAAAATCTAATCAGAAATATAAATGACTATAAGAGGTTAATGCAGTAATTAATTTTCATTGGAAAACATATGTACAGAGCATTCTTAGAGTAAATGTATATGCATATATAATATGTATTGGTATATGGTAGTGTATGCCTATAGAGCTATTCTCTGTTATAACTAAGTCATGAACTCCGATAGTAGGACTATAACTATATGTCTACACAGGTTCCTAAAACATGTCGAAACATATAAATGAGGTATCATGTTCAAACAAATCATAGTTAAGATTATGAGACTTTAGTTCTTAAAATTATTTTAGCTAGATGTTCGAACAGAAGCTTATGCTTCTATTGATCTATACTACTTATTTACGATCAGTTGTCGTAATTAGTAGTTGTATTTGAGAACACTAGACTATGATAATATGAGTTATTATAAGGTGTAGTATATTAGAACTATTTATATGGTAATAGAAATTTTACATGATTGTTGATGTTTACAGTATTTCTATATTGTTGAGTACTTGTATGTGATACATAGTATAAATGCAATTAATATGTATAAAGGTGTATATATAGAAAGTATATCTTCATATGAATTTAAGTATGCAATATAAATACATAACAAAAAATAGGTGTGTTGGGTCATATACCTATACTTACAGCGAAATGGATGATTAAAATAAGTCATAAGTCTTCTGAGGGATCGAAAAACTACAACCATATGAAAATGGTCTCTTTGAAACGAAATGAGTTGTTTAAATGAAAGATTATAATAGGTTATGAGTTAACTTAAATTTTGCAAATATTATGACTGATTGTCTGGAAATAAATAGTATGTATATAAAAATGGTGGACTGTATTCTACTGTTTATATGATATACTTGAATCTACTTACAGAGATTAGATTATACAATCTATACATAGGATATACCCGATTGGTATAATCTATACTTGTTTGTCTATTATTTAGTATTATGGACATTTTATTCTTGAAATTATAAGACTGGTTGTTTATGATTGAGTAGTGTGCTCATGTGCAATGATCTATGATATTATGAGATATCACAGAGGGTATTTTATTTAAAAACTATAGTCTAAACGTATATTATACCTAGGTGGTACAAACTATAATTAATATGTCTAGATTCATTCATACGTGTGACGGATTAAATGTATGCATATTGAACATTTCTAAGAATAGCATGTTTTATGACAATTAGTAGAGAGTATCGTATTGTGTCTGCTTACGAAACATAGAGTGTGCAGCCTAATATATATTATACTCGGGTGGTATAATTTGAACTTGTTTGTTTATTATTTCTATTATGAGAAAGATATTTTTGTGAGATTCATTTATACGTTTAATGGAATAAATGTATATTTTTTTTATTATTCATATGCTTGGCACGTTATGTGATTGCTAGTAAGATGTAGTCTATATGAATATGTTGGTTATATTATGATAACCACATCTCGTATTGGTGGTACTGAGTAAGTAGTGAGACGGATTTTACTAGCATCACAATCTCAAATGAAGTTAATCTGATCAAGTGATCTATATGAAATTGACTGATCTTTAAATCATTATTTATTGTTAAAAATATTGTCCAATGTAATGTTTAGTGAGACAGTGTTATTTCATGAGTATGATTTACATGTTTGTACGATATCTTGCAATAGAACGGGTTGCTATGATACATCGCATGTTGAGGTTTAGAAATCATATAGCACACGGGTACTAACTTGTCTTTTTGGATTTTCACACCATCACTATCTACTCATTCGTGAAGGGAGGGTCATTCCCTGATAGAATTAGTGTGGGGGATCGTTGATCAGTGGTTGGTGCAGAAAAGTGCTCGGATGATGCTCTCTCTCTCCACAACATTTCTATTTTTGAGATGATATTTGATATTGTCACAAATACTAGAGTCTAGAAAACTATGCTCCAGGGAGCCATGCATCTTGTATATATGTACATTGTATTGTATTGTATTTATTAATGAAATATTATCATGATGAGCTATAATTATTTATTATAAATTGACAACAGTGGTTGTAGGCATGTATTAACCATGGCTGGTTAATTATAATTACTTTCTATATTTATATTACATGTTTCTTATGATGATAGTGATCAATGATGTATGATATAGCATGTTTCATTTACAGTTATCACACTTAGAATATTTTATATTATCTCTGACTAGATTCTCATGGTGTAATATATTTATAGTATATGTCTTTAATTTTTAAAAAATCATGTATTTCCAGTTAGATCCTAGCAGGGTTGTTACATGACACGAGAAGAGATATGTGAGAGAATACATAAAATAAGATGTGAAATATAAGATGTGTTTATAAAGGAAGTTATAATTGAGTATGATTATTACTCATTCAACTTTGAAAAAGTAATGTCGAGTTATAGATCATAACAAGTCGATTTCATTATAATCATGAATAGACAACTTGGTTCAATGCAGTCTTCTTTAATCTATGAATATGGCATTCATTTTGAAACAACATGGGACAAACTTACAAGGTGCCTAGGTAGGCTATCGAGGATGTGTTACATTCAAAAGATGCAATGCCTCACATTGTCAATCTAATATCAAAAAGGTTTCTAATTGATAGCCACTACAAGGGATATGACTTCAACAATAATTATAGAAACCTTGATTCATAGGGAAAGAACTCATGTAGCTAAATTGATTAATGTTTTCATGTGAATCATAGACATTACCAAATTAAGAGATGTAAATTAATCAAAAGATTTCAATGTTGAACTTAACCCTCATATGAAATAACATAACAAAAGTTGGGGGGAACTTGTCATTACAAATCAATGGGAGAAAGGGCTTATGTCTCCTTGGTCAAGTTCAAACAAAGATATCTAGAACTTGAAAAACCATCAATGTTGTCAGTAATACAATGTGTAAACAACAAACTTGTGTTGAGATCTTTTCCTTTCAAAGGTATTTTTTTGAAGGGATGTAATTCTCTTACAAACAAACCAAGTTGCCATAGAACATAACCTCTTACGTTTCGTAGGCCCTTAATTTTAAAAAAAAAATCAATTTCTAGGTTATTAAAATCAGTGTTCATATGCTTAAAATCACATGAAACCCTCCACAAAATTTATTTCGATGTTTCTTAATGTTTTCAATCATTGAACCCCTAAGACCAGAATGACAAACATATCATGAGTCAACACATAATTTCCCAGCGTGATCTTAACCTTATGGCATAGATAAAACAATTAAAAAGTTTTGTCAACTCATGGTTGATAAAATTATGAGTTCTCTCACTGTTGATCGACACGATTGTCTTTTGTTTTTTCATACATCATATTACTTTAAGAGTTTGAGTGGTGGTAACCGTTACCAATGCATGACAAGATGGCAAGATTTTTCTTGTCTTGATTTGTGTGGAGTCATGTAGTAGAAGATGGAATTAACTATCAGATCCATCCTTGAGCATATTTAATGTAGAAAAGCTACATCTATCTGCACTTATGTCCCTTCCTCTAACTTGTTGCAAATTTAGAAAGGCCATTTTACCTTTTTCTCCTCTAGTTGCTTTGATGTCAACTGAAGGACAAAATATGAATTACTTCTCCTTGGAAGAAGTGTAGGATCTCCATCATTACATAGTTTGTGACTCCACTTCTAGGGAAATGTGCATAGCTTTCTAGATGTCTATGGGATAATAGGGGGGAACATCATTCTTGATGCTTGCTTTGAAACCCATATGAATAAGTTTAATAAATGAGGCTCCTCAATGTCATAGACCTCTCCCCTATTTAGCTACTGGACTTGCTTTCTTAAATGTTGCCAATTAACTAAAGAACGATTAATTATTCCTCTCATAATTCTTGGCTTACACCTTAATGAGTATGTTTCATTTAAGAAATTTCACCCCTTATGTTTGAGAATCCATTGGTACCATTTGTATTGAGAGAATTCCATTTGCAAAGAAGCAAGTGGCACTCTTTGGGGTAACAGAATTTGATGAAATGCAAACATTGTTCCATTTGATAGATGCAAGATGGAGGGTGTCATAAAACTCATCTAACATTTGTAGAAATTGAGGTCTTCATGCTCCATTGAAATCTGTTCTCTAAACATCATATTGGAAAGAGGAAAATGGTCATTATATGTTCTCCAAGAGATATCATTGAAGAGAAAAATGGGTTTTATGTACCCCTAGAATCATCATCAAAAGATGAGTTGTTTCATGATTGGAAAGAGAATTGGTCAAATTTTGAAGCAACATTGATATGTTATTAAGCTTAGTTTGAAGTTTGCCACATCTTTCCCTACAATGGTATTCACGAACGTTATTAGGTCTCCTATTGTCATAGTGCTTTCTAGTATTGATAATCTTGAGTCCATCATATGTATTCACTCCATCCTAGAGCAATCATTCTTTTTCCTCATCATATCCCAATTTTCTTGCATGTGCTCTACCTCCTTGCCATTATTGCAAGCTTGCTTGTTGGTTGATCCAAGCAATATTCATTTCTAGAAGTGGATTGACTTGTCTCTCGAATGGAGTTTCGTGGATCTTAGGAGGAGATTCTTGGATCTCATTTGAGCATTGCCAAATTGGAGGTGAACTTTTATGGATTTGAGATAGACTATATTGGGTTGAACTAAGTTTTTGAGAGGGGTTCTATTTGGCCCTTTATAAAGTTTTCTTGGAGGCATGCAGAGTATATGGATGGATACAATTAGAACAAGAAGAGGAATTCAATTGTGTAAGTCCTAAAATGATGATATTTTTGTGGGGGGTGTGGGTAAAGGTAACAAGCCTAAAAATAAACATTTAAAAAGTAGGGCCACACAACAACATTTGAGCCAAATAGCAATGTTTTCACAAATTTTGTAGGAAAGTGGCACTTATAGTCGAAACATGGCATTTAAAAGTCATCATTGTTCACTTTGCACCCAGTAAGATTGCATATTACCACTTTTAAATAAATGTTGCAATTCACCAGCTACCACTTTTAAATGAACAAATTAAGAAAGAAGAGTGACTGCAATGATTGTGGCATTTCACCCAAAAGAAAACTTATTTGAAACACCTTAACAAGGATTGGGTCGAAATCATTGTGTGCCAATAAAGGTGCACTATCAATGTGTAGGTATGTATTCCCTCTTCCTACCTTACCCAGTCTAAAATTTTGAAAGAGGATCAAACAAGAAAGATTTACTATCTTTTTTTTTTGTTTCTTTGTCAAGGGAGGTGAGAATGGGTATGCACATGTATACAAGGAGCCATAGGAGTTGAGGCATGCACAATAAAACATTGGGCAAGATAGGCTCGTGGGTTTGCAAAGGTGAGTGTCTATGTGAATGGTCATGGAGGTGGCCCAACATATAGTATTATGGGGTTTCTATGTTGAGGGATTGAGCCTCAAGATGGACAATCGAGGTGAAGTGTTGTGCCTTGCAAGGGAGCTTCAACATTGGGTTGTCCCATTATAGGGGTTTTCAAACAGAACAAGCATGAGACCCTACCAGCCTTGACATGTGAGGGCAAAACATTCCTTGCACTTGCATGTCTCTCCACGTTAAGTTTTTTGATTCAATTGGTGGCGCGCAAGAACAAGACTTTGGGGTGACCGTTGCAACTATGTCATGGGAGGAACAAAGCAAGGCACGGCTTGAGAGTAGAAACCAAGTTGAGGCATCCAAACTAAGAGAGGTCCAAGATGTGGAAACTAGTAGAGGTCCAAGATGTGTATGCTTCCACATTTCCTATGGATGCTAGCAAATTCAAGGCACTTGCAACCTCTGACAAAATTCCCCATTCCATTATTATTTTATGGCCATCCATTCCATAGATGAAAGCACTTGTTTTTGTATAGATTGGGAGCATGAGAGTCTCATGTCTCCAAATTCCGACAATTATAGTCACCTAGTGGCGCCACTTCAATGCCTTCCTCGCAACTTGCCCAATAAATTATTAAATTATTTTTTAAAATAATCATAAATGTTGCAATTTTTGAATTTTAATCAATTAGAATTTTCAAAGAGCAACGTTAAGAAAATACATGCAAACAAGATGCAACTTTTAAAAGTTGCTAAAAAGCCACCAATATGCCCAAATGTTGTGCCAAAATAATAGAAAGAGAAAAACAAACCCAAAAAAACAATAAAAATAGGTGGCAAAAAATAAGACATTTTTTTGAAAATTTTACTTCTTGAAGTCTTATTCTCCTAACCTTGTCGTTGATCCACATATTTGTTGTGTCACTTTAATTATCACTTTTTAGGATACTATCCCATGATATACAATAGATACCTGAGAATAAAGCAATAACATTCACCACAAATGAATGCATTGAAGCAAAAATATGAATTGTACAGCCATGGCCAATATTACTTTATAATAGAATAAGAAAACCATACCACTTCAAGGGAAAATCCTCCCAAATGCTTATGCTAAATATGAATTCACACCAATGATGACCTCCAAATGAATATCTAACCCCCGTTTATTGATCCATTAAATTGGAACAGCACTCTAACTCTTATTGCGGCCAACTACTTGATTCCATAAACTTCTACATGACTAAGACAAAAGGTTATGCATGCACCATGTCCTCCGTAACACATCTATACTTATGATGTGTAGAACTAGAAGTATAACATCTAGGTTCATTCCACATTAGAATATAGAAAGCATTGAAGGCCATATAACTTCATGCTCAAAACTTTTCATGCCATTCTTTTTCCACAAAACACAATATCTAAACTAAAATTTATACAACAGTACCATTAGAGTTTTGAATAGAACCTTTCACCCATTGTTTGTTCGAAAAATATAATGACTAATACATGAGTTTAGCTATCCCTAAAAATCAGCATTTCCTACAAATATAATAGGCACCAGGAACTTGCAGCTTTAGAATGTCAGCATCTTTCCTCTAAATAAGTACTCCATATATTTGAACGTGTACAATGAACATGAACCGATGCGTGTAAGCATATGCATTGATGATAACTTTTTTCTACAAACACTGAAAATGCTTGTAGCCTATCAAGTCTATGGCATCAAGTTAAAAAATGTATGTAACAGCACAGGCTGGAAACATTTACTTTTAGAACACAAGACTGGGGGTGTAGCGAGGAACAGAGGTAACGCCCAAAAGGAATGCCCCAGTTCAATATCCTTCAGGGAGAGTAAAGGTGTAAATCATTTCGGGCAGTCATTGTGTATATCCCTTTGCCATAGATCTGTTCTACGGGTTCAAAGCTCCTGTCAAAAGCATTCAATAAGCCAAAAATATGTCCACTATAAGAAAATATTATTAAATAATGTACTCGATAGCACATATCTTGTCCACAAACAAAACAGTACAATAGGATAGAAAGCAATGTACACTTCAACAGCTAGATTGGAAATGAAGGCCAGGACCTATTTCTAACTACTCAAAACACTTGTCACTTTATGATGTTTGGTTTCCTTATATATCGTAGTTTTTAATTGAAGACTGCACATTTGCCACCTTGCCGGCTATACCATCAATCAGAGAGTGTCAATTGCCCAGATTAACAATAAACAGCTAGATATTCAACCTGCTGGTTTGTGAGTCTGGATATGTTGTGGAAGGACACTACTGTAACAATTATTTCTAGAAATTTTGCATATATTCAAAGACATTCATTCTCCTCCTTTTGTCAAATGCATTATGCTAACAAATCCATAACCTTGCATGTCATCAAAGCGATCAACAATGATGCATTATATCATTCTAAATACTACATGGTGTAGCACAAATAAGACACACTTGATTTTAGGTACTCTCATAAAGAAAATTTAGGATTTATTGGTTCATCTTGATGGCAATATTGATCCTGAAATGCGGCACAAAGCAGCTTATATTGATTAAGACAAAAAACATATTCTGAACTCATTTTTGCATCTCCAGCAATAGTAACCTTGGATACATGTTGCATGTTGAAGATAGAATTCTACCTCTAGGATCTAAAATCATGTGTCATCTTGTCATGAAGCTTGCAAAAAAAATTATGTTAACTAGTCTACAATAAATTTCAAAAATTATACATCTATTATTTCCAGCTTAGCATCATCCTTTATTAGCTTTGATGAACTCCCGGTATTCTGTCTTCATTTTAACTCCTGAAACTTGCCTGAAATACAATGAATAAATTATGGCACAATTAGTGGCAAGTCGTAACAATTTGAAAACCGACATTGACGAAAACATACAATAACCACTATTCATCTTAAACAACCTAGCATTAAAACACCGGTAGAAGGGAAAGTCACAAAAAAATAGATTAAAAAGTGAATATCAAGACTAGAATCCATACAAATTGATCTTAGGGTCTGCTCATAATTATTCTTACCCTCTCTTATGGCAGCCATTATTAGAAAATATTTACCAAATATTATTTACAGTCGGCACAGTCCATGTGAGAACCTAAACATTTAAGACAATCTTGAATGTTTATGTAAAGCTAAGCATGCCTGATTTTGAAGAACATTTTCCAAATGCAAAAAGATTGCTTTCGATGAAAACCTTTCTTAACGGATTCCATTGAAGATGGTATGACTGAATGATGTGCAACGGACAAATCTTTTGTCACAAAAACCAATTAGCTGTGGTTATGAACTTTAAAAGTCATTCAGAGACACATGAAGACTTAGTTTGAATATATTTCGGGAGGGGGTAATTTTAATAGCAGAAGCGGACCTCCAAGCATGAACCAAGACATGTTTTTCTTTTATGAATGCAGAAAAAGTGGCTTTAACATTCTTGGTATTCTAGCATCAACGTCAAGTTCCGATCTCTTCCTATTTTGGAATTCACTACATGGAATCTAGGGCAGTATAATATACTTTGTAGACATACAAATCCTTCCATGTAAACGTCAAGGGGGGTTAGCCGTATCATGCTTCTGGATTTTCCAAATTGGATACCGATGTGCCCCCGATTCATTCTGGATACACCGCAATCTGCCAAGGCTGATCCAGATGCATATCTGAGCTGCAGAAATGCCTGTGGAAATGGATTCAGGCTCCTGGAAATGCATGCAGAAATGGCTGACCCAAATTATGACTAGAACATCCAAAAAAAGAGGCTACCCTAACTACACTAATAAACAGCACCCACCCTCCCCCAACTCCATAAAATTAGAAGTTTAAAACCCAATTTCTATTTTCCATTTGACAAACTTCGTTTTCTGATTTCATTATGCAGGTTGAGAAGAAGCTGTCTTTGCAGGTTGGAGAGCTATGTGGATATTGAAAGGTGTATTCCAACCATACACCAGCGTTTCAGAGCAAGTTTAAATGGTGTTTCAGAAGAATTGGACAGTTTTAGGGGCAAAATACAGATTTAGTGGCTGCTAATGTTTTTGCCAGAAAATCAGAAAATGGCTTCAAGTTCTTCCATGGGAGGTGTAGAAGTACGGAAAAATGGTGGATTTGAATATGGTCCAAGGTCTCCACTTTGGACAGATGTTTGTGTTTTTCCAAATATAGCAGATGGTGGATCATATGAACGGATTTGCAAGGAGTGCAATCTCCCATACAATGAATCCTACGGCAGGGTTAAGGCTACTTATGTGGGATAGAAGGCAACAGAATTAGGTTTTTCCCAAGTCTGAATCCCAAGAATATAATGGCTTGCCTAAAGCCAAAATTTTAGGTTTCATTAGGAAGCAAAAGTAAAAAGAGTTCATGTGCTGACAGAACATGAGTGCAGCCATTCTTTTCTCATGCAACTTCAAAGGAGACCTCAACCTGTTGATGTTGTTAGTGGCATACCACCTCGACATTCAAGCCCTACCGATACTCCACATCCATTTTTACAGACAATGTCAACTCCTTAAAAACAAGGGAGCTGGGACACAACTACACCAAAGAGAACAAGGGAGGACAACCCATAGGAAAAGTCAAAGAAAAGAGAAGCAAAGGGAGTGAATGAATGAGTTGATGACCCAATGCATTTATGCCAATGGCATCTCCTTTAACTTCTTGAGATAAACATTTTGGTAGTAGCTGGTGAGGAGCATTAATGAAGCCCCTAATGATATGCATGCCCTAGTCATGAATGGGTCAAGAACACACTATTGGCCAAAGAGAAAGAAAACGTGGAGAGGTCCTTACAACCCTTAAAGAATTTGTGGCAAGAATCAGATGCTTCCATCATATCTGATAGGGATTTGTGGAAAGAATGAGGGGTTTCCCTCATATCTGATGCATGGAAAATATGTGAAAATAGACCCTTGATAAATGTTATTGAACCATCCACCAAAGAGGTTATGTTCTTATGGATTGTACATTGTGAGGAGGAAGAGAAGGATGTAAATTTTAATGCAAACATCCTTCTAGAGGCAATTGAGTCAATGGGTACACACAACATTGTCCAAGTCATGCATATAGCACTAAAAATTGTAGAGTACGATTACTGGTCGACGTTGCATATGATAACATTTGTTGGATGCCTTGTGCACTCCATTCACTCAATTTGATGCTCACAAGATGGGAAAATTTGAGTAGATTATGCATATCTACAAGGCCAGCAATATCCAAACGTTTGTGACAAATCATAATTATTTGTAGGCCATAATGAGGAGGTTCTCGAGGTTCATTCTGCTTGAGTAAAGAAAGTTAGTTCTCTAATTTTATTTCAAATTTTTAAATTCAAAATATATTTCGATTTGTAATTCAGAATTTGTTCTTTAGATCTCAGTTCATATTTGATTTTACATTACAATTTTTAATATAAATTTTATTTTTTATTGCATAGGTTGCAAGACATGATCCGGGCTCCACTTCAGTGGACCAACCCTTAAGACTAGCACCTCCCCTTAAGAAGGGGGCACCTCCACCACTTAAGCCAGTCACCTTTCTGGGGTCACAATTTCTTTACTGGTGCTTGGAATCCGAAACCATAAGATATGTTGGAACGCTTAGGATTTTCTCTAAGTCATTCCTCTTCCCTTTCAGACATCAGAATTTTCAAAAAAACACTTCGAAAGGCCTCGCATATAGAATACAAAAATACATCAAAAACACCAAAAAACTCGGGAAACCAAAATCTTGTATTTTTATGAGTTTCATGTCATGACAGAACCTCTCCACTTCATGGTGAAACACTTGTCACATGGCTTTTAAAATTTTACACCAAAACACTTCATTTCTACTTTTATTGTTCATTTCTTGCTAAAATAACTATAAAGGAAGTGTTATCATATTGTGAAAATCTCAAGTGTTATAGCTGAGCAAAGAGAGCCAAGAGCATAGGGTGCTAGCTTCACATCTCTTCTCAAAGATTGCTACCTCTTTTGTAATAATCAAAGAGTTTGGCAGTTTCACATATCTTCTCAAAAATTTCTACCTTCTGGTATAAATCAGGGAGAAATAGCTTACATCTCTTCTCAGAGATAGTCGTACATACCTTGCATATCAATATAGTAGTTAATTCTTTTATTTATAAATTTTCCTCTGTGTATGTTTTTTATCTCCATGCATTAATGGTTCATTTAGTTACAATTCTGCAATTATCTCTGTGCTACAATTGTTGTAAATTGATTACACCTACAACACATCTGTGTTCCAATAATTTAGTGTGATGTCCACCAGATTGCTGATTCAATCTGGACCAATACAAGATTTAACTCATACTCAATCGTCTTGAGGCCACTTTTGGAGGTCAAATTTGCCTTAATCGGTAGTGTTTACAGTGTTGAATGGATCAAAAATGGAAAAATCCCACAAAGTCAAAACCTAATCTGGGATTATGAGTGAGGGAGAAAGGTCAATACTTTCTTTCTTTTACTGAGCCAGTTTTGTCAATGTTCTGATCTGTGGATACAAATGAGCTCATCTTGAATGATATTTATGACAGGATCAATTCTATGTTGAAGAAAATGAGGTAGATTATAAATGCAAAAGAGAAAGATCCCGAATTAAGGATTTACAATGAAGTGATGAAGATTGATATGAAGGGGTGGGATAAAATGAAGACCCCAATGCAGATCCTAACATATGTTGTGAATCCTAGATATATTATCATTATAACACATAGTGAATCTACCAAGTACACATCCACCATACATGGATGTGAAGTTTCAGATGGATATAAGAAAGTAATCAGAAAAGTGTTTACAGATCCACAAGTAGCACCTAAGGTGGTAAAATCAGGGAGATTGAGGCTCTTCATGACAAAAGCCTAAAACAACATTTATGGCAGTAATGTCATGGGCAAGACACCGAACACAAGACAAAGTGTGCAAGACAACCACATAAACAAGTGCTAAACAGAATTCTGTTATATCAACAAACTTCATACATATAACATAGCAACTTAGTTTTGAGATTACAGGAGCTAGACACATTTACCATTACATTTCCTCTGTCTTCATCCTCTTCATGGTGTCATTAATACCAAACAAGACTTCCTACCAGTAACGTATTGCTTCATGGCCTCACATGTATATGAAATAGCGGGAGAATTCAATTTAAGAGAAGCATGGTATACATTCCCAAGCATCATAGACAAACCTTACTCTTCATTTTGGCAATAAACACAACCATAGTGTATTTTGAGAAGGTACTGATCATCTTAATGATGCAGTGAATATTAATCTTCAGTAGCATCAATAAAAGACATAAAACAATAGCAACTCAATTTCCTTCATATCAGCAATGTGATGCAGCTGACTGTTGTAAGTTTACTAAAAACTAGGAAGAGATAAACTAACTAAATGGATACTTCAAATGGGAACAGACATTATCCTGAAACTAAATGCATTTTAAGAGATAATTACTGCAAGTTTCCCGAATTTCTCTTTACCAAAAAATTAAATCCATGCAAAAAAAAACCCTGAAAAGACAAAGGTTCATCTCAAAAGCCGTTAATTGTTTCACTTACTTGAGTTGTTCTTTATTCTTAAAAAACTGAACACATGGAGTGCCCATTATCCCAGCAGCCTCAGCAATTTCTGGATCCTCTTCTATATCAATTTCAACAATATGTACCTCATTGTCAAATTCAGCTATCACCTGTCAAGCAGAGATAAGTCCCGAAAGTTATAACTCAGAAATAGAATTCTGTTTACAAACAAAAAAGAGAATTCGTCTTATATATTGATGTGCACTGATAGCAGAGAAAAATAGCAACAATACGCATATTTCCAAGACTGGTCACAAATAAGCCAATCCTCCCAAATATAAATAAGTTAACATAATCTGTCAAAACTCATCCTATTTACAAAAATATTATAAACCACCAATTCCTTTGAGTCTATGCGATGTACATGCATATGCTGTATATAGTTATACCAACTCTGGCTTCTTGTAGTGTGCAACTCTTTTGAGCTATAAAATTGTGTGTATACATCTGTGTAAATGTATTGTTGTCAATTTCCCATATAATACTCAAAAACAAGGAAGGATTCAAAATGCGTGAAAGATTCAACATTATATGAATTTATTTAAAACGTGGTTCTCAATCTAAGAATGTCTTTTGAATAGTTAATCAGAAAAGATATCTGGAAAAGCTATCCAAATAAGTGCAAACATTCCATAGAAATTGTGCTTCTACTCAGAAAAAATGTTTCATTCTCATAGTACAAACTTGAAGTACGGCAATAAATAGGCAATATATCCATCATCGCAGTTAAATGCCACACATGGTCTGAGAAACTTAGGATTGAGGGTTCTCTTGGTTGTCACTTCCCACTGAGAAAATGAGCATTAACATGACACTTTTTGGAAGAGTCCCCACTTGCAGCAAGCTTTTAGAAGCTGTTCATAATTTTTTCTGAGGAGGCACCATTTCTTCTAGTGGCATGAAAGGAAAGTCTTTGAAGTGTTGTCTAATTTCACAAACATGGGTAGTATAGGAGAGACTTTCCTTCAGCGAGACAGCTGAATCCTTTAGCTTGAAAGAATAATTTAAATTCCTAATAATGTAAATTCGCACAGAAAAGAGAGGGTTACTGGCATGCTTTGATAAGAACAGAACCTATTTGTTACTTCTGCCTCGTTATCGCTTAACTCTCCTAGGATAAAGGCATACTTGCATGATATCTGTCCACTGTTTTCTAATCAAAGAAACCCTCCTGGCTGGTTGGGATTATTCTTTGCAAATCGATCAAAGTTGACTTTGATTAATGCATGTAGATGGGGTTTCCAACATGGCTGCTACTTGAATTTAACGTGGAAGATCTGACCCTATAGGAAACTGACCACATGGAAAAAAAAGCCAATTCCCTTAGGCAGGACAATCCATCACACTCTTATACTCCTTGCACCAAGTGTCTGCCTTGCATTGATCCATATGTTATTGAGTATATTATTTAGGCTTAGTTTCAGTCATGAATATTCTTTTCATTTTTTCAATCCAGATAGCCCAGACATAGGGTGGCTAGGAAGACCATCTAAAATTTGAAGTTTTCCATTGTCAGAGAAGTTGTTTGAAGTCTTATGGCCTCTCCAATCATTTGAATGCATACTGTTGTTATAAAAAACAGAAGGCAATAGAAGATGATGAATAGTTTCAGAGTTTTGATTGCACATGAAGCATATAGATGGTCCAAACCATCCTTTTCTCTGGAGTATGTCCTGTGTGAGGATCATTCCATGCAAGAATAAGCACACGAATGCTTTGGTTTTGGGCTGTGCTAGGTAGGACCAAATCTGCCTCCACATTTTATCATCTCTTGTAGTGCTATGCTGCTCCTTTCCATTTGCTCCCCATGATAATTGATTGGATTTATAGATAAAGTGAATGGGACAGTTTCTGAATTCAGAAATAAGAGACTTTGTACCTATCTGATGATTAGGATCTTCATCTCACAAGAGGATCTCAAATTTCTATCTTATAGATTTTGCTTTATTTTCTTGCCAAGTTTTTGCATCAATTTCAGTATCGTCATAGACAGTTGCGTAACTTTGATTTAGTAGGGTGGGCATTAGAATTTTTCATGTTGGAATTTCATTCAATGGCGCATATCCATTCCAAGCTTCTTCCTAAAATAGGAATCTCATCCATTTATGCTATGCTTAAAGAATTTGTCCTTTATAGCTATGGTATCTTGTTTGATTTGTTCCTATATGGACATTCCTCAAATTATTTCTTGTTGCAGGAATTCATTTGTTATGGATTGCCCCTGTAAGTACTTGGTGGTGATGATCTTTACCAATTAAGATTTTGACTTGATAAATATCCCTTCACACAAGCTTGTCCACAAGAGCATGATTTACATGTCCACTTTGCAAATATTAATTCCCCCTTTATCAATCGGCATGGTTATTTTATTCCAAATTAGAAGTGTCAACTTATGTCCTTAAACAACCTGCCAAAAAAGATTGATGGTGAGACTAGCAATACTGTTTTACTGCAACACTGACCTGATGAATTGTATTTGCAGTTGCACAGCTAGAGTTAACCTATTAGTCCATTTCTGAATTCTAACCTCAACAGTTAACCTTAGAAAAACTGAAGTCGTGATGTTCAATACCTCTAGAGACCATCTTTCTGAGTTCATGACCAATCCCTACTCAAGGGTTCAGTTTATGGGTCAATCTCTCAATCTAAAGTCTGATTCTCAGTTGCTGATTTGTAAGAGATATGCCTACCTTTTTGTTTTGGAAAATTAATGCTTTGAGGTGCATTTCCAAGATATCCCTTCAAAGATGCATCTCTTCAAACAGTCATCAAACCCACTAAATTTATAGGTGATAGATTTGGGGCTCTAGTTTAGGGTCTGTTCATTGGGCACGTATTGACAGGGTAACAACTATCATGCTTCAACATGTGTTACTGTAAATGGGTCATTCCTCAATGCATTGTCCAATATGTATTTATTTTCCACCCAGCCTCTTCATCTCAATAATTTCTTAAGGCTCAGTTTCTATCTCCACAGACTCAAGCCCCAAGATGATTCAGCCTCAGCTAGATAGAAATCCATATTTAGCCTATATTCCATGTGGTGACAGAATGATATTCCATAAAGTTAAGATATAAGAGCACTTTATTTCAAACATCCTGCCTACTATCAAATCCAAAGGAGATATCTATTATTTGTACACAGAGTCAGGAGGTTCCCTAGCCACCTTTCTCCTTTATCGCGACTAGACATGCTTGGTCCTTTACCTTTGGTTGGTTGTCACAATCAAACGTTAGGCTTTATAAGGGCTTTACCTATTTGGGTCACCCCCTATAATTAAAATCTCATATTGTTGTTGGTTGATTTTCAGCTCTTGGGCTTATATTTAAGACTCTTACTTTCTATTGTAACTTGCTATATGTCCAAGTCTCATTGGACTGTATGAAAGAACACTCTTTAAGGAGACATGCAACCCCATTGAAAGGAGGGCCAGTATAGGAATGCTGAGATCCTAACCTTGAGAAAGAATCCCTTGGGGCTGAATGCAAGGTTAGGGAAAGACAGACTAATGTTTGAAGATGACAACTTGCGATATGGGTTAGCAATCAAATAAAAACCTGAAAACAGAAATGAACTTCCCTGTAGGACATGATTTGATGCATTGATCTCCCCCTTGGACTGAGAATGGAACATCTTGAGTGAGGTGACCATAGATGATGTCAGGGAGTAGGGTAACACCTAGTGAATAAGAAAAGTACACTACTTGTCCTTGGCACATCATTGGGGTGCCCTATCCTAGAATCAAACCTGCCATAATACTGTGCTGTACCTTGTCCTTGGGGAAAAACCTATTTGTATGGTTTGAATGTAAAAGAGGAATGCAAGACCAGTCTGATTTCGCACTTGTATGAAAGCTACTTTCGACCTGAGTTCAGAATTAGTGCTTCTTCGCCTCCATTTGTACACCATCCAAATTTGGAAGGTCAACTTTAAAACCAGCAAATTTGACAGTAGCTGAACTCACCTAAATGTCAAATTGCAAAGAGGCCTAAATGTGTTGGCTGAAGGTGAGATCCTAAGGGCTGTCTTGGCCAAGGGAGAAAACTTGGCAGACTCCAGGAACTCATCAGGGCAAATTCTGTGCGACTTGAAATGGCCCAAAAGGGGTACGTATGTAAGGAAAAATATATGGTCTATCTCACACAACTTTATAAGGTTGGGTTGGAATAGCCAATGACTCGAGGACTCAAGAACCAATAATTTTGTGGATTGATGGGTTTGGTTGGTTTTGTCATGCTGATTGGCTCAGTTGTTGGAGGAGTTGACACTTCTCACAAGCTCCTTGTTTCCAGTAGTGATTGGCTACCTTAAGATGTTCGTTGAGGGATTGGAATTATGGGGCAAGGAGTTGAGGATGTAGAATGATTATCAAAATACTAGACTATCAATAACACCATACACAAAATATTAATTGAAGAAAAGACCTAGGCAGGGCAGAGTATCCGAACAATATCAGCTTTGTACTCATAAAAGATAAGTCTCAATGCAGTTCATACAGTTCAGGGAGGACCTGATACCAACTCCCTTATCCCGATGTATTGCATTCAATTTATAAGACAAATGGCTTAATGGTTGTTGGTTGACACAACCGCCAACTCTTGAACATAAACAACAAGAGCCATTACAACTACCTTAGGCCAACAATACAATCATTAATCATAAAACTCATTGGCTACTAAAATATGTAATTAGTAAATTATGCTGATAACCATGGCAATACTAATGTTACGTTCTCCAATATCCTCCCCTTTAAACAAGTCGAAGTCCCTTCCAACACAAGTCGCAGACAACATGATGCAAGGGAGAAGGAAGAGGGAAGACAAGAGTGCTATCAGCATCAAAAAGCAAGGAACAAAAGACCAAGATAATACAGATGCTGCTACCATGAAGATGGACAAGACAACTAATGATTTCATCAACAACATAATTCCTCACATTAGTCCACTGGATCCAACCAAAGCAGAAAGCAGGACAAATAATAATACAACCACATAGTCCTACAGAATAAGTGTCAACAATGACATGGCCAAAAAGAATATTGACACTATCTCATTCCATCAAGAATTGCAAAACAAAATAGTTCACGACATTCATAAGAAAGAACCAACAACCACACCTTTCGAAGGTTTTGCCCCATATATCAAAGTAGTAATGCCACACAAGCACATGAAAAGGAAGATTTGAAGCAAGCCACCCAACCCAACAACTCGAAGCTTTGTTGCAGAAAATTCGAGGCCCAAAGCAAAAAGAAGGAAGACAACACCAAATTGGGCAACAGTCTCCACCTACATAAAGACCGTATAGGTAGAATGGCGCCCCCAGAATTTATTTCTTTGATTTGGTTGTACGGTAGCCATATGGAGGTCGTACAGAGGTCAAGCGACCTTTGTTGGAGGTCGAACATCTGCAGAAAATTAGTCAATGGCATGAGGGGTCCAAACAATGGGGTTGGTAAAGGGTCGATGATTGAGTGGTCGAACACTAAATAGGGGTGTGGCTAGTCGAACAGTGTGCGGGGGTGTAGGTTGAATGCTAAGTTTGGATGCCCTAGGTCGTGTAGGCATAGCTACCAAATCCGGCCAGAACCAAATATTTTTGGCCGAAATGGAAAAGTTCATTCCGGGTCAGCCCTTTTTTTTCCATTTTTTTAAAGTTTTATGCAGAAAAAATGCCCAACAACCATAAATAGTATATGATATTAACATACGTAACTTAGATAAATCTATGTAAGATACACTGAGAGATATTAATCTCGAGGTGTCTATTCCACTTATGTCACAAATATAATATGATATAAGCGCCTCAAGAATGATACCCTTGGCATCTCTTACATAGATTTAACATATACATATGACTTATTTAACACATAATATGAAATTTTTCATAAAAAATTTTAAGTATAATATACATCACATTAAATCATCCAAAAGTGTACATATTAAAAGACAAATGAAGCATTTGTAAATCATTCGTAAAATACATAAGAATCATTTAATACTCATCAAATTGTGCCATAGACATCACATAAAATGTCAAGTAATGGATAATTTCATATACATAAAAAGATGATAAATCCATTAGCATACCATATTAAGATAAATAGATACGTTATGATCAAGTTTGACAATTAATCAGGGATACCGATTGAAGATGAAACAACATATACAATTCCAATTGCACCCATAGAAGGGGGACGCACAAACCAACTACCCTTACGATTGGCTTGGGCATTAACAATACACAAATCACAAGGTTTCAAAAGTCACAATGGATATAGATCAAAAAGAAAGAAAAAAGGTTGACACTTGTGGCTATATCTCGTGTAAAGTCCTTGGAAGGACTAATAAAATTACCGCCATTTACATATGACCACTATGAAAAGCTGAAAAATGGCAAACAAATTTCCAAACGGAAAGGTGAGGAAGTGACATTGAAATTCTTAGAGGATAAATAATGTCATTTACTTGTCACAAATTTCTTTCTATGAATATGAAATGATTCATTATATGACATTTTATGTGATGTGTAAGACACATTTTGATGAATATTAAATGATTATTTAGTTTAAGCATTTTATATTATGTATATTACACTTTTGGATGATTTAATGTGTGATGTATATTATACATTTAAAATACTATAAAAAACTTCATATTATATGTTAAATAAATATGCAATACGCACGGATGCTACTAGCATACCTATCTTAGATAAATCTATATAAAAGACATCAAGAGAGATCATTTTCAAAGCGCCTATTTTATATTGGATTTGTCATTGTATTTTATATATTGTATTATTAATGTTTTTCATCATATTTGTTAATTTTGCATATGTATAAAATTATGCTCGCACGAGTACACACACACACACATTATGGATCGGACTTCTCTAAACTATTTCAAGAACTTTGACTTTTCAGAATTTTGATATTTTCAAGGTCACATGGGTTTGGCTTTAACAATGGCAAGGCCAAGTTGTATGGTGTTTGGGAGTGATCATATGGTGCCTCTGCTTGTCATTTTTGGTCATACTATGACTTGCTTGGCTATACACCCAATGACTAGATTTGACTGTTACATGTTAGCAATTCGCTAGCTTTTAATTGTGGGTCATACAGTGCTCATTGTGCTGTGAGAGTTGACTGTTGGTTGTATGGAGCCTGTAAGGAGCGCAATCCTTTGCCTTCGGTTGCATACTTGTCTTTTATTTTATTTGTTAATTTCCATAACAACCAGTTGTTTTTTGGTACTTTCGTAGTGTTTCCTTGTTAGTACCAATGATGCAAACACTTTACCACCCATTCATAGAGGCTCAAGACTAAGCATATGAATATTTGACATGTACCAAATATTTTAAGTGGTAATTAATCATTGCATTTGTGCAACCCCATACCATCCCACAGTGTTAGGCATTTTGCCCAATGATTCAACATGTGCTAGAGTTTAAATGGAAATGACCAGAGTAATTTTAATTTGCCTAGTTGTCCAGCCCGTCGACCAGTGCCTTTTAATAGCCACCCGGGACTTCAAATTTCCATACTTTGAATATTTATTATCCTTGTGCTTCCTCTAGATTTTTAACACCAATGCCCTCGATTCAAAATTCAAGTGACTCAAGTACTAGTCACGAAAAAGCTTCTCTACCTTGACATAGCTCTTGTCTATGAATGTTTCATGACTCAATGTACATCCCAGTCGAGCACATTCTTTGTATCCAATCATACTTTAAAAATAGACCATACTTCAAAATTATGTCGTACTCATCATTTATTAAATGTTTATTGCTATACTCCACATACAAGGCCATTGAGATCAACAACTTATCCTCAAACTTTGCACCCCCGATGTTGTATCCTTTGAACTCTAGTGTGTAAGGCGACTAGGATGTTGTCAGTTTAGAAGGACTTGGCATCACCGACATTTGCTTTTGGTTGTCGCATTGCATGCCTTGGCTTTCTTCAATCTCCATAATCTTGATGTTACTACAATCAAGCTAGAACACTTCATAGTCTTCCATTTGCCAATAAAACATACCGTTGAGGAAGTATGTCTATTCTTCAAAGCACAACTATAACTCCAATACTCCTCCATCATTCAACTCCATCATACCCCAATTACCATCAATTGGCATTCTTCTTCGGAGTTCGAATCTGATGAGTCTTATGAGGTTTTTTCCTCACTACCTAATTATTCATATCTATTGACATACATTTGTCCTTTGTTTTCAATGGAGATCAAATTATTTTTCCAATTATGATTGGTTGTGGCTGCTATCAACCAGCCCCAACCCAATAGTAGGCCTTATTTTGTAGTGAGATGACAACAAAATTAAACAAAAAAATTTCCAATAAATACCTTTTGTCCCATCATTACACCCAATACCTTAATGCCATGTTGATCCGCTCTGACCAGTTGGAATGTCAGAGGCCATATAGTTGGCTTCCAAGTCTCCTCTAGAAGAACATTCATGCTAGAACTATGATCGATCATAGTATTTGTCTTATTCCTACATAGAATTTCCATATGTTCAACACCTAGTTGTCGAGCTAGGTTCATCATTAAGAGCATAGGATTTATCACTCGATCACCTGACAAGGGAGCTCCACTATAGGTTCATTCTTCTTCTTTTTGCTCTCCCCATCACCCGGCATTAAGTGGGCCATTGTATGTTCCATGTTCGGGCTAATGTCTTGTATGGTAGCAATTACAACATTCTTGAGTTCTATAACCCTTTGTAATGAGCCAACAAACTTCACATGTATAGTGGTCTACAAGACATGTCATGCAATAGCTTTGATGGACTTCAGTCTATTCATCATTGTGCTTGTATGTTCATGCGATTAACATCATTCTTCTACCATAGCCCTTTCGAATTCCACCCTTCAACCAACCTTTCCTTCTCCGTACGTGGGTCAAGGTAAGTGGCTTCCTTCACATATGCTCCAATATTGCTATAACTTCTTCGCCCTCGATTACATCAATCATATTGACATAGGCTTGCTTTGGACAACTGCCCATTGTCAAACCAAAGCCCACACCATTTACAGAGAGGTCCACTGTCATTTCCATTAGGAATATCTCTTGCGAGATGGCCCCACTCATTGCACTCCCAACACTACACAATTGGTCGTCATGGGGAGTTGTATTGAATCCAACTCCCGCCACAACTATTATTCTATCATTGATAGTTCCTTGCAACAATGGTGAGTGGTGTCAATGACTCTCTGTGTGTGAACAATACTTGGCCATTCTTATTCCACAAATTCTAGAGGTGGTCCTTGAGTGAATACCTTGTAACTTGACAAATCTTGCACAAGATATATTTGCTTTCATTCTTATCATCTCCCTTTAGTTCATCATCCAAAGCATTTTATTTCTCAAGGCTCGCACAGATCCAGGTTCGCTATCATTGCTAGAGTGAGGGTCATCTTCTTCGTGTTCTTTCAATTGTTGGGGCATCTTTTTCTCGCTTTCAATGTCCATGGCATGGTTGCATGCATCTTGGCAAGATGAGGGTGGGACCACCTTCATCATCCTCCACAATAAGGGTACCAACCCTGTAGTGAACCACTACTTCTTTAAGCCATCAATAGGTTCTTTTTCAAGTTTGCCCAATAGTTCTTTGAATCTTCTATTATAGGCATGAACATTCTCATGTTTACCCCACTAGATATTATAGATTTGAGTGGCAATCTCATTGTCATCTCTAAGGAACTTGAATTCATTCTCAAATGCTTTCCTCAATTTCTCCCATGTAACTTTATCAGTGTTTGGTGCATCAACGTACCAATCAATGGACACCTCGAAATGTGGCTGGAAAGCATCGCAACCAAAGACATTCATATATGTGCCCTTTGGCAATCTAGACAATAACACATACTAAAATGTCGTACAAGATCCTGTGATTCATCACTCGTGAACTTTGACAACTCTTGCTTTTTTGGAGATGGAGTTGATGGGGTAACCATGGCTTTGGTTATGAGTTGACTTTGGCATGGTTCTTTGAATACAAGTCCCCCCCTTAACAAGGTTTGTGTTGGACATTCCTTTGCTCTCTTAGCACTATCGGACGTGTCCCCATGCTTGACCCTTCCTTTGACAAGGATCGGTAATCTATCTCATACGTCGTCAGGACTCTGTTTTCGTGCAACTCCCTCCATCTTGTCATTCTGGTGCCCCAAACTTTTCACATGATTCTCTTACAACACCCTCCAACCCAACCTAGCCAATAACATGTGCACTTCCTTTGGAAGAGAATGTGGAAATCTCTACCCAATCCATACTTGTGAGTGGCGCAAGGTTAACCAATTCCAAATGAACCCTTGCTTGGTTTTGGTTTCAGCTTCGGCTCTGACTCCAACTTCTACTTAGGCTTCAGCGTTAGCTGTCACCTCAGCTTCGGCTTCCACTTCGTACTTCGCTTGAATGATTTTTAGAATTGGTTGTTTGTCTCAACATTTGTCTTCTATGTTACTCCACCAATCAATTAGACCATTAAACTTCTTGGTCCGTTACATGATTGTGTTTTGTTTCCCTCATCTCCACCTTTATTCCTAACCAAAGAATCAAAGCTTGCATTGGGCCGAATGGAAGGGATTACCAACTCCAAATATTCTATGATACATCAAAGAGCAAGAAGTAGCGGATGTGGCAATTGCCCTAAAATCAAGGCATCATTTGGCAAGCAAGGATCTAAATCTAGCAAGCCACATGTTCTATCTCATACCAATGTCATGGCCACATCATACCCATTTTTGTTTACATCCCCTACAAAGGGATGGAATTCACCTCTTTTTCAAGAAAATATAAGGTGTAGGCCTGTTGGAAAGGGCATTCCAGAATAAATCTAGGAACATAGCCATTCAACACATTGGGCTATGTATTTACACGTGGGTTGCCATTTAATGTTGTTAGATCACCATACTAGCGGGATATAGTGAGAGATATCAATGAAGCCCCTAAATGGTTCACCAGCCCAGGGTATGAAGAGGTGTGCACCAACTTATTGGCAAAAAAAAAAAAAAATGTTGATGATTCATTGCAGCCCATCAAGGATTCATAGATCGAAACAAGGGTATCCATCATTTTCGATGGATGGAAAGATACATCAAATAGACCATTGATTAATGTGGTTGCAATGTGCCCTATAGGGAATGTTTTTGAGGGTCGTTGATTGTGATGGGCAAGTGACGGATGCACTATTCATCGTCAGCATCCTCGTAGACTCCATTGAGGCGATGGAGCCTCCAAACATTGTCCAAGTTATAATGGACAATGCTAAAAAATTGCAAAGTTGTAGGCATGTTGACTGAGGCAAGGTACGTGCACATATTTTGGACACCTTGCGTCATTCCTTCCCTCAACCTAATGTTACAAAATTTGAGCACCAAAATTGATTGGATCGAACAAGTCTATAATGAGGAGATTGAGATCCAAATGTTCATCAACAACTATCACGTCCCAAGGCATCTTCAGGGCCTTCTCGAAGTTGCAATTGTTAAACGTAACTATCATTCTTTTTATCATTAATGTATAATTTTAACTTAATTTTGTAAATGTGTAATTTGTAGAATTTTGATTTTCAAACATTTTTTTAATTTTATTCGTTTTAGTTTCTTATTAAGTTGTTGAGACTCGATTTGCCTCACAATCGTCTTGAGACGACTTGTAAAGGTACGAAAGGCATTAAGTATGGTTATCAACAGCGCTTGGGGTGTATGGAGGTAGTCAAACACTGAGAGGGCAAATGGTTGATCCTCAATGATAGGGGGTGGGATCATGTGGATTATTTCTTCAGTTTCATCAAGCCCATCGTGAGTATGCTCAAGTTTGATGTCATGGATCATCCATGTTTGGATTTATGATGAAATTGACTCAATGACTGAGAAGATTCTCTCATAAATTACAAAAAGCAAGATCCTGCAAAGAGCTTCTTCAAGCAAGTGCAATCACATCTCATTGATAGGTGGAACAAAATGACCATCCCACTACATCTTGATTTTGCCTTGACTCCAAAATACTAAAGCATGAAGATCCTTTCTTTTCCCAAGAGGATACCACCATATAGGGATATTGAGGTTAATGATGGTATAAGGTGGCATTCTCTAGACTCTTCCCCAATCCATAAGTATAAGACATAGTAATGGGAGAGTTTGGGAATTTCATTTCCTCTATGGATCACTCCCTTAGCACTCTTTGAGACAAGTACAAGAAAAACACTCATACGTGGTGATAACTCTATGGGAAAGCATCCACCCACCTCCATCCTCTTGCAATGAAAATTTTATTACAAGTCAGATTTTTTTAACCCTCTTTCTTTCCGTCATTTCATTTTGATTTTGCATTGACTTTGCGGCTTGCCTCAATAGATTGTGAGTTCATCTTCAGCTGAGCGTAATTGGGGTATGTACTCCTTTGTCCACTCATTTAAGCACATCAAACTGCGAATGAAAAATGTGGAAGATTTGGTCTATGTGCATTCCAAGCTGTGACTTATAACACACAAGCAAGTTGAGTACAAACAAGGGGCAAGGAAGTGTTGGGATGTAGACCCAAAGGCTCTTGAATTGGACTCTTCCATTATCCACCTTTCATTGCTCGACATGAAGCTATAGGGTTCTTTGCATGACTTGCATAGCAGAGCCAGTGGGAGTGGCATTGCTATTGCTTGTGGTTCTAATGAATCACATGATGGTGTTGCTGCTCTCGATGAAAAGCAATATGAATATGTCAATTTAAGTTGACTTTTGTGTATATATATTTGCGCTATGTACTTGTCTAAGTTTGACCACTAAATATCATGACATTTGTTATTGAATGATTAGCAATGCTTTCCACTATTTTGTGGTTATTTAGCTTATTTTGTTTAGTCTATGCATATTATGTGGTTAATTTTACTTTTTAAACTGTTAAATATTGTAATAAGACTTAACTAATTTTAGTTAAAGTCTAAACTAATAACCGCTATAACTGTTGTAACTATGTTGCAACCATTTTGATATCATAAATAAGATCTATGCACAGATTAATATATCGTGTGCTTCTCAACATTGTCTCTTCATTCATTTGCTAACAATGGTATCAAAGCCACCACTCGAGGAAGACAAAAAGGTACAAGTGATTTGTTGTTCGAGGAAACCCGGGTTCTAGGGTACGAACAGGAGAAGAGGAAAAAGGAAGATCCAAGTCCCATGAGAGAGGCATCCTTGTCGAAGGTGGAAAGAAGTCACAATTAGCGAAGGACACGAGTTTCAATTGCAAGGCCAAGGGCTTTTGAATCCGTCGACCATCAATCACGACCAGTGTCAAGACACAATTGTGACAGTAGGCAAGGACGACAGTCAAGTTCAGGCAGTCACGACATGGGACGAAAAGCGATTCACGAAGTACACAGCATCGAGACAAATTGCAAAAGGGCACGAAAGGTCACAGAAGGGGTGATCACAAGAAGAGTTGCAATCGTGGAAGGGCCAAACGCCAACAGTCAGTCATGGAAGGGCACATGGGAAACACAGCACACAGAAACGCCGAAGATACAGTTGCTGAAGGGCACATAGAATACATCACACAGAATTCACAATCAAATCCACAGGAAGGATTTTCAGGGGGGGAAAACACACCCAAGAACAACACGTTAGGCACAAACGACCAGGAAGGGCACAATCCCCAACTTAATTCTAGCGAGTTCAAAATTTGCTTTTCACAAATATTCTGATTTTTGTATAATAAATTTTTGGGTGGTTGAAAACTTGAACAAAATCAGAAGGATCAAAGTACAAAATTAGAAAGATAAAAATAGTTTAACTTTTCGGAATTTTTAGTACGAAATTTTGTTCTTATTATTTTATTGGTTTAAAAAAAAACAAATCAGAGTGAAAATGGCCAATATCCAGAATCTCGTCCTTACTGAGGCCCAAAATTTAACTAGGCAAAATTATAGTGTGTGGAGTCATAAAATCTTGACAATTGCATAATTATGTGATTGTGACAACATTATACTTGACACACAACAACTAGTATCGAACTTTGCCAATTATGACAAACATCATAAAGAAGCCCTTTTTTTGTTGAAATTTTCCGTGTCAAATGATATGATTCTAGAGGTCCGGAATGTTGCACAAGCAAGTGCACTATGGACCAGTCTCAAGAACAAGTACCAAACTTCATAAAAGAGTCGAGTACTTTATTTGAAAAATCTGTTGTTTTCAACAAAAATGACAGAAAGTGGGACTCTATCAAAACATTTATTATCGATGAAAGATCTTTGTGACCAATTGTCAGCGATCAACAAAAAGGTGGATGATGATGATATGGTGGCTCTTGTTCTAAATAACTTGACACTTTATGAATCGTTCGTGGAAGCTTTGCATCTGACGATAGAGAGTAACACTCTTACTTTTGATCAAGTGAGGTCATATTTATTGCAAAAAGAACACAGACAGACACACTTTAGTGAGCCCAGTTCTGGCCAATCAGAAAATGCATTTGCTGCCCAATCATAAAGGAAATGGAAACAACATTCGGATATGTCTTCATCTTCCCCAAAATTCAAGGTAAAATGTAATTATTGCCAAAAATTTGATCATATTAAAAAAGAATGCAGAAAAAGACAATATGATCTAACACATAACAAGAAGGCAAAAAGGCATGCAAATGTGACAGCAATTAAAGCTGAATCTGAGGAAGAATATGCTCTTATGGCATCATGCTCTGATGAGAGGTCTACCAGTTACTGGTTTTTTTATTCCGGTGCATCAAGATATTTTACATGTCGAAAAGACTGGTATGTTAATTTCACTAGAAAAAAAAAAATCGATTTAGTTTCCTTGGGTGATGGTAGGTCACATGATGTAGATGGGATAGAAGATATACGCATTGTATTTGTTGGTCCCCATAAATGTCACTCATTTTTGGAACAACATATGAGCTATCTTGGTCCTACAGGACCAAAACTTCTCTCTTCCCTTCTCAAAATTTGTTCTGAGTTTTCAAATTCCTTTTTTTTAAGCTTTCCAAAAATCTACAAACTCTGCAGGAAGAAAATCTACGGACTCTGCAGGCCAAGTTCTACGGGCTACACAGGTTGATTTCTACGGACTCTACAGGAAAGAAGCAAGCTCTCAAAAGAACAAGTTTTCAGCACTTAGTCGTTTCCAGGATTGGTTCAGTGCCTCGGTTCAATCAAAGGATTTCAATCGGCAAATGATAAAGGACTTAGGCTTGAACCATTGAACTTTGAACCACTTTGGTTCAAAGGTTCAATGGGTTCAACGACCAAGTTGGTTCAACGTGCTTGGTGCAAAAGAACAAAGGACTTAGCCAAATAACGAAGAATGAACCGTTGAACCAAAATTGGTTCAATCGGTTGGTTCAATCGAAAGGTTCAAGAGGCTGCCCCAAAGCGAAAAAGGCAAGTGCCCTTGCGGAAGGCAGGCAACATTGGTTCAAAAGCTCAAAGGAGGCCTCAGTCAAAGGAAAAGCGGCACACAAGTGGTTCAACGGATGGTTCAACCAAGAAGCGAAGAAGCGATTGAACCAAGGAACGATAAAACAAGGAGACAGAATGAACCAATGAACCGATGAACTTTCAGTGGTTCAACGGGTTCAACGTTCAACATGGTTCAAGCAGCTGACGACCATTGACGGCCCCTCAGACGTCAAATTTAAAATAAGGGAAAATCCGTTGAAATTCAAATAAAGTGCGAAACTTGAAGGAAGAACCAAGCGACTGGCTGAAAAGATATCCCGATAGCTCAAATCGCAGTAGGAAGAGACAAAGCTGGAAAAGACAAAAGCAGATCGATGCAAAGGACCAAAAATGTCTGCAAAAAAGTTATTTCCAATAGGCGGAATAGTGGATCGAGTAGACTTCTGAGCGCACCAAACCAAGGACGCGGCCTGTTTTCTTCCATGAAGTAAAGACAAATATGCAAAGGACCAGACAGTCCATATTAAGGAGGAGACATATCAGATGAAGGGACGCGCCATGGTTATGGCAGCGCACTGTTCTCAGCATGGCCTCTCCAGACAAGAACTGGAGAACGCATTTAAGACACTGACTGCAGCATGGGCCGTCCCATGGAAAAGGGCGTCGATCCTTGCGTAGTGGCTATAAGTTTGTTAATTCTCTCATTTGTAGAAGAGACTTCTCATTTTTACAAGAACGAAACTCTGCCCATTTTGAAAGAAGAAGACTGAGACTTTGAGCTCAAGTTGTAATTTCATTTCTATTGTTATCTGAATGAGAAAGCAGGTTTTTCACAAACTTTGTGCTGTTCTGACTTGTGTCATCTGAAGGTGTCCTTATTCATTTAATTTGGTGCGCAGAATTAGTGAAGGTAACAAAGAAGTGTCCTGAAACCAACTGTGAGAAGAGTGTGCTTTCACCATTGATTTCAGTCTGTGTTTTCCTTTTCTTCTTGTGTTGAGGATTTTGGGGCGACTTTGTGCCCCCATTATCCTTTGTGATATACTCTTTGGGCAGTTGAAGTGGAGACTTTGCGCTCTGTTTCATCCTGCTGTTACTACGCCCCTTTTTATCACTGGTTATTTCACTATCTGAAAAAAACTCCTGATGTTTCCTGTAGCGACACTTCTGAAAGAAGAGAAGTGCCTTCAGCTTTTATAGCCAGGATTTTTTCCTTTGTCTATGTGCATCATCTCTGAAAGAAGAGAGATAGATGGTTTGTCTCACCCCTGTGTCTTACTTTCTGCTTATTTATATTATATATAGCTCTGCATATTTAATAGGGAACCTCCCATTGATGAGAGGAGAGATTTGTCCCCTTGTGATGCAGTAAACCTACACATCTGGACGACCAATCTCCCTATGCTGTGGTGATAGGAACTATTTTGAACGCTAGTTAGTTGGTCGACAAAATATTCACCCAACAGTTTTTGGCGACTCCGCTAGGGACAGTAATTTTGTGCAATTTGGAACCTCAAGTTTCAGATTGAAACATCACTTGTGTCTTACCCATAATCATTATAACCCTTATCCATTATAGAGTCTGGCGACTCCCTTCCATGTCTTACCCACTATCATTAGCCTTACCATCCTCCATCTCCGTTTCCATTATTTTACCTGGTCTAAAAAACCAGAGTCGCTGGAAAAGAGTGCGCAATTTGAAGCCTCAAGCCTCAAGCTGAAGCAGGACCAGTTCTTTTCCATTTTTGTCCTGCAATCTGGCCATTCCACCCAGATGCGTTATCCCCATTTTTCATAATCCAATCATGGCTCAAGGCCCCTGAGGTAATTCTTTCGGTCCACTGAATTTGACTCCACCTCTGCATGAGCTTCCACGCAGTTCAAGGAAGAATTTTTCCAAATTCTTCGATGATGGGAAGGTTCATCCTAATGAACACATTGCAACCTTCACCATACCCTGTGGTGTGATAGGGGTGGAATTTGAAGACGTGGCAGTCAGGGTTTTCGTGGAGACACAACAAGGTGCTGCTGCAGACTGATTTTACCATCTGCAGACTGGATCAGTGACTCGCTGAGACACTATCAAAGCCAAGTTTGAAGCAAGGTTCAAACCTGCAGAAGATGCTCATGCTTTGCTAGCCCAACTTACGCAGATGAAGAAGGAACCTCATGAGCCCATGAGGGATTTTATTGCAAAATTCGACAAGCTGAGAAACAGGATTCCCGCACTTGCTCAGCGCACACCCGAGAACCTCAAATGCTTCATAAACTCACAACTCGCTGAAGTGAGTTTTCTGCTAAGACGTGTTGGCCGCATAGATCTTAAAGCTGCTCAAGACTTAGCCACTGAGTTAGAAGATGACCTTATCTTGGCTGGAAAGATAAGAAGGGATTCAAACAAAGGCGCATCTTCCTCATCTTCTAATAACTCACCTGCAGCCACCACTGATCCAATGGTGCAGAAGCTAGCAAATGAAGCGCTGGCCCTCAAAAGACATGGCACAATGGATGTCATCTGCTCTTTTATACAGAGATGTACCAATGAGGACATTCCCTAATCAGGCACATCAAGGGCAACCCAATCGTCTTCCTCCCCCACAGAGGAACCTTGCCTTGAAGCACCTCCAACAAACTCGATAGTTGGATATCTGAAAACAGAGCATGTTTCCTATTTTCAACCTGAGTTAGAGCAAGAAAATGGCGTTGATCTCTTCAGGGAGGATCTAGAAGAATCAGCTGGCGACTCCCACATTGGTTTCCTGAATTACCAGGATGAACCCAAAAGTGAAGGCGAAGCAGTCAAAGGATCATACACCGTATTCACCAAGTCAGAGAATCAGTCAATACAGCAAGTTGACAAAGAGAAGACAAATGAGTGACCCCAACTAGTAATTTCAATTGCTGAGCAGAGAACCCCTCTTCCTTTTCAGTCAAAGGACCCGGTGATTACCAAAGAAGTACATCGAACATCTCTGCACCGTCTACTTCAACTTCGCAGATCAGTCCTCCCCCTCCCGAAAATCAAAAGGATGAACCCCCATCCTCTCTTCCAAATCCATCTCAGTCATTTGCCATGATTAATCATGTCGAGGAATCCAAAACTCAAATGACTAAGTTTGAATCCCTGCAAGTCAATCCTAAGCAATTGGACATTGATGGAGAACCAAGTGTGGACCTATCTGAAGCAAAAATTGTGGTCACCCAAACGTCGGCCCCTGCAGCTCAAATTCTGTTTGAGCCTTCAAGCAGGGGTAATTACTTTTTGATCACGAATGATGCCCCTGTCTCAGCTAATGAAAATCATGTAGCTCGCAATCCAGGATCCGATTCAAACAAGGCATCAGAAGAATTAGTAGGGCGCAGTACAAATCAAGAAAGATCTTCCACTCTAATGAAGATAAATCTGATAGAAGATCAGCTTCTGATGATGCTTGGACCCTGAAATCCGATGGCAGCAATTCTTCAACAACTGGATGCGATCTCTGTTGCTCGGATTGAAAACTGCTCAGGGTGAAGAGGTCAAACTCCTTCACACCAAAAGAGACGCTGAGCTGATGGTTTGTCAGGAGTTTGATGCTGACAATCAAAGCATGTGTTGGACTGAACCAGCAGAACAGCAAGTTATGATGGTGGACCATACTGCTATATTCCGAAGTCAGCTAAAGGAACTCTTCGCAGAGAGAGCAAGGAGTTATGGTTTTCAGTTTGAAGACCACATCCCGCCATGGGCAAAGAAGAAAAAAGAGCCAAAAGGAAGACCCAAAAAATTGGTTTCCTAGTGGAAAGCTCCATTCACCCGTCACCGTTTCTAGGGACAGAATGGTTTCTTGCTGGTTTATAAGGATGGCATCCCCTTTTCTTCGCCTCACAAGGAGCACCGTCTAAAATACTTCAATTCTTGAAGTATCGGATAAGTTCCCCCTATACATATGTGTATTTGTATAGTCTTTTGTTTTTGTTTTGATCTTTTGTTTTCGTTTTTCGAAGCCTTTCTTTTTGGGTAGCATGACTCCGTAGCCCAATGACACGCTTCTAAGGCACTAGAGATTCTAGATTCTACTCCCTTCAATCGATTTTTGCAATAGAAGGAAGTTCTCCAACTGGAGCCAGCTGTTGGTCCCCAAAAATGTCACTCATTTTTGGAACATATGAGCTATCTTGGTCCTACAAGACCAAAACTTCTCTCTTCCCTTCTCAAAATTTGTTCTGAGCTTTCAAATTCCTTTTTTTCAAGCTTTCCAAAAATCTACGGACTCTACAGGCTTGAATCTACGGACTCTGCAGGAAAAAAATCTACGGACTCTGCAGGCCAAGTTCTACGGGCTACACAGGTTGATTTCTACGGACTCTGCAGGAAAAAAGCAAGCTCTCAAAAGAACAAGTTTCCAGCACTTCGTTGTTTCCAGGATTGGTTCAGCGCCTCAGTTCAATCAAAGGATTTCAATCGGCAAATGATAAAGGACTTAGGCTTGAACCATTGAACTTTGAACCACTTTGGTTCAAAGGTTCAATGGGTTCAACGCACTTGGTGCAAAAGAACAAAGGACTTAACCAAATAACGAAGAATGAACCGTTGAACCAAAATTGGTTCAATCGGTTGGTTCAATCGAAAGGTTCAAGGGGCTGCCCCAAAGTGAAAAAGGCAAGTGCCCTTGCGGAGGGCAGGCAGCATTGGTTCAAAAGCTCAAAAGCGGCCTCAGTCAAAGGAAAAGCGGCACACAAGTGGTTCAACGGATGGTTCAACCAAGGAGCGAAGAAGCGATTGAACCAAGGAACGACAAAACAAAGAGACAGAATGAACCAATGAACCGATGAACTTTCAGTGGTTCAACGGGTTCAACGTTCAACATGGTTCAAGCAGCTGGCGACCATTGACGACCCCTCAGACGTCAAATTTAAAGTAAGGGAAAATCCGATGAAATTCAAATAAAGTGCGAAACATGAAGGAAGAACCAAGTGACCGGCTGAAAAGATAGCTCGATAGCTCAAATTGCAGCAAGAAGAGACAAAGCTGGAAAAGACAAACGCAAATCGATGCAAAGGACCAGAAATGTCTGCGAAAGAGTTATTTTCAGTAGGCAGAATAGTGGATCGAATAGACTTCTGAGCACACCAAACCAAGGACGCGCCTGTTTTCTTCCATGAAGTAAAGACAATTATGCAAAGGACCAGACAGTCCATATTAAGGAGGAGACATATCAGATGAAGGGACGCGCCATGGTTATGGAGGCGCACTGTTCTCACATGGCCTCTCCAGACAAGAACTGAAGAATGCATTTAAGACGTTGACTGCAGCATGGGCCGTCCCATGGAAAAGGGCGCCGATCCTTGCGTACTGGCTATAAGTTTGTTAATTCTCTCATTTGTAGAAGAGACTTCTCATTTTTACAAGAACGAAACTCTGCCCATTTTGAAACAAGAAGACTGAGACTTTGAGCTCAGGTTGTAATTTCATTTCCATTGTTATCTGCATGAGAAGCAGGTTTTTCACAGACTTTGTGCTGTTCTGACTTGTGTCATCTGAAGGTGTCCTTATTCATTTAATTTGGTGCGCAGAATTAGTGAAAGTAACAAAGAAGTGTCCTGAAACCAACTGTGAGAAGACTTTGTGCTTTCACCATTGATTTCAGTCTATGTTTTCCTTTTCTTTTTGTGTTGAGGATTATGGGGCGACTTTGTGCCCCCTTTATCCTTTGTGATATACTCTTTGGGCAATTGAGGTGGAGACTTTGCGCTCTGTTTCATCCTGCTCTTACTACGCCCCTTTTTATCACTAGTTATTTCACTATCTAAAAGAAACTTTTGTTGTTTCTTGTAGCGACACTTCTGAAAGAAGAGAAGTGCCTTTAGCGTTTATAGCCAGGATTTTCTCCTTTGTCTGTGTGCATCATCTCTGAAAGAAGAGAGATGGATGGTTTGTCTCACCCCTGTGTCTTACTCTCTGCTTATTTATATTATATATAGCTCCGCATATTTAATAGGGAACCTCCCTTTGATGAAAGGAGAGATTTGTCGCCTTGTGATGCAGTAAACCTGCACATCTAGATGACCAATCTCCCTATGTTGTGGTGATAGGAACTATTTTGAACACCAGTTAACTGGTCGACAAAATATTCACCCAATAGTTTTTGGCGACTCTGCTGGGGACAGTAATTTTGTGCAATTTGAAACCTCAAGTTTCAGATTGAAACATCACATGTGTCTTACCCATAATCATTATAACCCTTATCCATTATAAAGTCTGGCGACTCTGTTCCATGTCTTACCCACTATCATTAGCCTTACCGTCCTCCATCTCCGTTTCCATTATTTTACCTGGTCTGCAAAACCAGAGTCGCAGGAAAAGAGTGTGCAGTTTGAAGCCTCAAGCTGAAGCAGGGCAGTTCTTTTCCATTTTTGTCCTGCAATCTGGCCATTCCACCCAAATGCGTTATCCCCATTTTTCATAATCCAATCATGGCTCAAGGCCCCTGAGGTAATTCTTTCGGTCCACTGAATTTGACTCCACCTCTGCATGAGCTTTCACGCAGTTCAAGGAAGAATTTTCTCAAATTCTTCGGTGATGGGAAGGTTCATCCTGATGAACACATCGCAGCCTTCACCATAGCCTGTGGTGTGTTAGGGGTGGAATTTGAAGACACTAGAAGGTGCTGCTGCAGACTAGTTTTACCATCTGCAGACTGGATCAGTGACTGGCTGGGACACTATCAAAGCCATGTTTGAAGCAAGGTTCAAACCTGCAGAAGATGCTCATGCTTTGCTAGCCCAACTTACGCAGATGAGGAAGGAACCTCATGGGCCCATGAGGGATTTTATTGCAAAATTCGACAAGCTGGGAAACAGGATTCCCGCAGTTGCTCAGCCCACACCCGAGAACCTCATATGCTTCTTCATAAACTCACAGCTCCCTGAAGTGAGTTTTCTGCTAAGACGTGCTGGCCGCATAGATCTTGAAGCTACTCAAGACTTAGCCACTGAGTTAGAAGATGACCTTATCTTGGCTGAAAAGATAAGGGACTCAAACAGAGGCGCATCTTCCTCATCTTCTGATAACTCACCTGCAACCACCACTGATCCAATTGTGCAGAAGCTAGCAAAAAAAGTGCTGGCCCTCAGAAGACAAATGGCACAATGGATGTCATCTGCTCCATACAGATTGTCGATGTACCAAGGAGGACATTCCCTAATCAATCACATCAAGGGCAACCCAATCGTCTTCCTCCCCCACAGAGGAACCTTGGCCTTGAAGCACCTCCAACAAACTCGGTAGTTGGATATCTGGAAACAGAGCATGTTTCTTATTTTCAACCTAAGTTAAAGCAAGAAAATGGCGTTGATCTCTTCAGGGAGGATCTAGAATAATCAATTGGCGACTCCCACATTGGCTTCCTGAATTACCAGGATGAACCCAGAAGTGAAGGCGAAGCAGTCAAAGGATCATACACCGTATTCACCAGGTCCGAGAATCAGTCTATACAGCAAGCTCACAAAGAGAAAACAGACGAGCGACCCCAACCAGTAATTTCAATTGCTGAGCAGAGAACCCCTCTTCTTTTTCAGTCAAAAAGGCCCTGGTGATTACCAAAGAAGTAAGTACATCGAACATCTCTGCACCGTCTACTTCAACTTCGCGGATCAGTCCTTCCCCTCCCGAAAATCAAAAGGATGAACCACCATCCTCTCTTCCAAATCCATCTCAGTCATTTGCCATGATTAATCATGTCGAGGAATCCAAAATTCAAATGACTAAATTTGAATCCCTGCAAGTCAATCCTAAGCAATTGGACATTGATGGAGAACCAAGTGTGGACCTATCTGAAGTAAAAATTGTGGTCACCCAAACGTCGGCCCCTGCAGCTCAAATTCTGTTTGAGCCTTCAAGCAGGGGTAATTACTTTTTGATCACGAATGATGCCCCTGTCTCAGCTAATGAAAATCATGTAGCTCGCAATCCAGGATCCGATTCAAACAAGGCATCAGAAGAATTAGTAGGGCGCAGTACAAATCAAGAAAGATCTTCCACTCTAATGAAGAGAAATCTGATAGAAGATCAGCTTCTGATGATGCTTGGACCCTGAAATCCGATGGCAGCAATTCTTCAACAACTGGATGCGATCTCTGTTGCTCGGATTGAAAACTGCTCAGGGTGAAGAGGTCAAACTCCTTCACACCAAAAGAGACGCTGAGCTGATGGTTTGTCAGGAGTTTGATGCTGACAATCAAAGCATGTGTTGGACTGAACCAGCAGAACAGCAAGTTATGATGGTGGACCATACTGCTATATTCCGAAGTCAGCTAAAGGAACTCTTCGCAGAGAGAGCAAGGAGTTATGGTTTTCAGTTTGAAGACCACATCCCGCCATGGGCAAAGAAGAAGAAAGAGCCAAGAGGAAGACGCAAAAAATTGGTTTCCTAGTAGAGAGCTCCATTCACCCGTCACCGTTTCTAGGGACAGAATGGTTTCCTACTGGTTTATCAGGATGGCATCCCCTTTTCTTCGTCTCACAAAGAGCAGCGTCTAAAATACTTCAATTCTTTAAATATCGGATAAGTTTCCCCTATACATATGTGTATTTGTATAGTCTTTTGTTTTTGTTTTGTTCTTTTGTTTTCGTTTTTCGAAACCTTTCTTTTTGGGTAGCATGACTCCGTAGCCCAATGGCACGCTTCTAAGGCACTAGAGATTCTAGATTCTACTCCCTTCAATCGATTTTTGCAATAGAAGGAAGTTCCCCAACTGGAGCCAGCTATTGGTCCCCAAAAATGTCACTCATTTTTGGAACAACATATGAGCTATCATGGTCCTACAGGACCAAAACTTCTCTCTTCCCTTCTCAAAATTTGTTCTGAGCTTTCAAATTCCTTTTTTTCAAGCTTTCCAAAAATCTACGGACTCTACAGACTTGAATCTACGGACTCTGCAAGAAGAAAATCTACGGACTCTGCAGGCCAAGTTCTACGGGCTACACAGGTTGATTTCTACGGACTCTGCAAGAAAGAAGCAAGCTCTGAAAAGAACAAGTTTCCAGCACTTAGTCGTTTCCAAGATTGGTTCAACGCCTCGGTTCAATCAAAGAATATCAATCGTCAAATGATAAAGGACTTAGGCTTGAACCATTGAACTTTGAACCACTTTGGTTCAATGGGTTCAACGACCAAGTTGGTTCAACGCGCTTGGTGCAAAAGAACAAAGGACTTAGCCAAATAACGAAGAATGAACCGTTAAACCAAAATTGGTTCAATCGGTTGGTTCAATCGAAAGGTTCAAGAGGCTGCCCCAAAGCGAAAAAGGCAAGTGCCCTTGCGGAGGGCAGGCAGCATTGGTTCAAAAGCTCAAAGGCGGCCTCAGTCAAAGGAAAAGCGGCACACAAGTGGTTCAACGGATGGTTCAACCAAGGAGCGAAGAAGCAATTGAACCAAGGAACAATAAAACAAAGAGACAGAATGAACCAATGAACCAATGAACTTTCAGTGGTTCAAGGTTCAACATGGTTCAAGCAGAGGGCGACCATTGACGGCCCCTCAGAGGTCAAATTTAAAGTAAGGAAAAATCCGTTGAAATTCAAATAAAGCGCGGAACTTGAAGGAAGAACCAAGCGACTGGCTGAAAAGATAGCCCGATAGCTCAAATCGCAGCAGGAAGAGACAAAGCTGGAAAAGACAAAAGCAGATCGATGCAAAGGACCAAAAATCTCTGCGAAAGAGTTATTTCCTGTAGGCGAAATAGTGGATCGAGTAGACTTCTGAGCGCACCAAACCAAGGACGCGGCTTGTTTTCTTCCATGTAGTAAAGGCAAATATGCAAAGGACCAGACAGTCCATATTAAGGAGGAGACATATCAGATGAAGGGACGCGCCATGGTTATGGCACCGCACTGTTCTCAGCATGGCCTCTCCAGACAAGAACTGAAGAACGCATTTAAGACGCTGACTACGGCATGGGTCGTCTCATGGAAAAGGACGCCGATCCTTGCGTAGTGGCTATAAGTTTGTTAATTCTCTCATTTGTAGAAGAGACTTCTCATTTTTACAAGAACGAAACTCTGCCCATTTTGAAAGAAGACTGAGACTTTGAGCTCAGGTTGTAATTTCATTTCCATTGTTATTTGAATGAGAAAACAGGTTTTTCACAGACTTTGTGTTGTTCTGACTTGTGTCATCTGAAGGTGTCCTTATTCATTTAATTTGGTGCGCAGAATTAGTGAAGGTAACAAAGAAGTGTCCTGAAACCAACTATGAGAAGACTTTGTGCTTTCACCATTGATTTCAGTCTGTGTTTTCCATTTCTTTGTGTTGAGGATTCTGGGGCGACTTTGTGCCCCCATTATCCTTTGTAATATACTCTTTGGACAGTTGAGGTGGAGACTTTGCACTCTGTTTCATCCTGTCGTTACTACGCCCCTTATTATCACTAGTTATTTCACTATCTGCAAGAAACTCCTGATGTTTCCTGTAGCGACACTTCTGAAAGAAAAGAAGTGCCTTCAGCGTTTATAGCCAAGATTTTCTCCTTAGTCTGTGTGCATCATCTATGAAAGAAGAGAGATGGATGGTTTGTCTCACCCCTGTGTCTTACTTTCTGCTTATTTATATTATATATAGCTCCGCATATTTAATAGGGAACCTCCCCTTGATGAGAGGAGAGATTTGTCCCCTTGTGATGCAGTAAACCTGCACATCTGGACGACCAATCTCCCTATGCTGTGGTGATAGGAACTATTTTGAACCCCAGTTAGCTGGTCGACAAAATATTCACCCAACAGTATTGAATAATGTTGCAAAGCTCATAGTCAAGAATGTTAGGTATATACCTAAGATGAACAAAAATCTTCTATCAATCAGTTGGTTCACTGAAAAACCTCACATTACAATAAATTTCTCAAGAAAAAAATGCAGTGTCTAATATCAAAAATGATATTCATAGTCCTAGGCATTGGCTAAAATGGCTTGCATAGACTTGTTGATCCTACCATTGTCAGTGTTAATGCATTAAGTTTGGAGGATAATACCAGTGTTGTATGGCATGAGAGATTTGGACATCTCAATCTTCAATATTTGGCCAAACTCCAAAAATCGAATATGGTTCTTGGATTGCCTACTATCCAAGTTAAGCAAGATATGTGCAAGTTGTTTGGCTGGCAAACAGAAGTGGAAACCTTTTCCCACTGAAGGTACCTGGAGAGCAAAAGGGATCCTTGATCTTGTTCATGCAGATCTATGTGAGCCATCTTGAAAGTCATCTACTATTCTTGGTGCAAGGTATTTTTTGTTGTTCGTAGATGATTTTTCTAGAAAAATCTGGGTCTACTTCTTGAACAAGAAATCTGATTGTTTTGCTAAGTTTGTGCAATTCAAAGCACTAGTAGAAAATCAAACATGTCGGAGGATCAAAACCTTGCAATCTGATAAGGGGGGAGAATTCACTTCAAAGCAATTTCAAAACTATTGCGGCAAGGAAGGAATTCATCAGCAGCTAACCCCATACACTCCTCAACAAAATGGAGTGGTTGAAAGGCAAAATCGCACAATAATGGAGATGGCTCGATCCATGATGCACAACAAAGGTGTGTCGTATAAATACTAGAGAGAAGCATTAAACACGGTAGTCTACATGCTGAACAAAAGTTCCTGCAAGGCTTTGGAGAACATCACTCCGAAAGACCCTGGTCCAACATCAAACCAGAGGTAACACATTTTCGTGTTTTTGGTTGTGCTGCATATGCTCTCAATCCTAAGAAACAGAGAATTAAACCAGATTCTAAATATGCCCGATATTTCTTTGTTGGTTATAATACTCAATCCAAAGCATATAGATTAATAGATATGTCTACTAACAAGATCATTATTAGTCGAGATGTTGATGTAAAAGAAACAAAGGCATTTTTTGTTTGTAATCGGCAAGCTATCTCTCATAATCCAGAGGCTTCTACATCTAGTATTGTACTTCCTCTGAAAGATGAGGAACCACATGTTTTAGAGACACCCTCATAGTCTTCAGTGCAGCTATCTATGGCTAACACTCCATTAGTCTATCAACGTCATCGACTTGAGTCAACCACTTCTCCATATTTGTTCAGCAGGAATAGGAATCCTTGGTATAGAAGAGACCCAAGTGGTATTACACCACTCTACAGGGTGTACAAGAGAGTGATCTTCCTCAATCTCATACACAATCTCGGCAAGCAAGAAAGTCAACTGTGAATTCAACTGATGATGAAGAGCATATGTATTTTTTTCTTGCTTCTGAAATTTTCACTATTTCAGAGCCCCAGAGATATTCTAATGCACAAGGCAAACCTGAGTGGGAGACAACAATGCAATCAAAATATGATGTCTTGATGAGAAACAATCCTTGGACATTGGTGGATTTACCTCCAAGTAAGCAACCCATTGGCTACAAATGGGTGTACAAAGTCAAATGCAAGCCTGATAGTACTTTGGACAAGTACAAAGCCCGTCTTACTGCGTAATGATTTTCACAACAGGAGGGAATAGACTATGAGGAGACTTTTGCTCCTACTGCAAAAATGGTCACATTTGGGTTACTTATTTCTATCACATCTTAGTTTGGTTGGAAAGTATTTCCAATGGACGTCAAAAGCGCTTTCCTTAATGGCGATTTGAATGAAGTATACATGGTGCAACCTGAAGGCTTTCGGGAACCTGGTCGTGATCATTTAGTTTGCAAATTGGTGGTCTCTTTATGGGCTTAAGCAGGCTCCTCGAGCCTGGTATAGCAAAATTGATTAGCCACTATGAGATTTGGATTCAGACGGAGTCCATCTGATCCGAATCTCTATATCAAAATCACTGATGATAACATTGTGATACTCATTGTGTATGTTGATGACCTTGCCATCACAGGGAGTGGAATTCTGGGAAAATAACCACTCCAAGTAGTGATAATCAGATTTGTGCATTGCTTTTGATATGACTGATTTAGGCCACCTACACAATTGTTTGGGTGTAAAATTTTGGCAACATGACCACTCAAAGTAGTGATAATCAGATTTGTGCATTGCTTTTGATATGACTGATTTAGGCCTCCTACACAATTGTTTGGGTGTAAAATTTTGGCAACATGACCACTCATTTTTATTGCGCAAGTCAAGTATGACACTACTCTTTTGAAGAAGTTTGGAATGATGGATTGTAATTCTGCTTCTACACCTATGGAGGTAGGGCTGAAATTATCAGCGCATGATGATTCAGCACTACTCAATGAATCATTATATAGAAATTTGGTGGGCAGCTTGATATATCTTACCACTACTCGACCAGATTTATGTTTTGTTGTTAGCCACCTCTCTCAGTTCTTGTCTCAACCGAGGCTAGCACACTAGACAGCAACAAAACATGTTTTGTGATATGTCAAAGGAACTCTTGACTTTGGCATTCTCTTTCGGAGGACGGCAAAGTTCAAATTGATTGGTTATACAGACTCTAATTGGGGAGGATCCATTGATACTTGAAAATCTAACACCAAGTATATGTTTTCTTTTGGTTCAAGAGTTGTTTCATGGCAGAGCAAACTTCAACATACCATTGCTCTGTCTTCCGTTGAATCAGAATACAAAGCAACGGTCAGTGTCAGTTGTGAAGCAGTTTGGCTATGTCGGATTCTAGCTAATTTGCAACTTTCTTCATCTACACCTACTCCACTATTCTATGATAATCAAAGTGTATTGAAGTTAGTAAAGAATCTTGTTTTTCGTGCCCGCACCAAACACATGGAGATTCATCATTACTATATTTGACACTCAATTGGTTCTAGTGATATTTTTCTTCACTTTTGTGCTTCTTCAGAACAGCGGACATATCTAATGACTAAACCTCTTGGTTCTATTCTTTTTGTAAAGTTTCGAGACAAATTTGGAGTCATTTCTAGTTTAGTCATTAAGAGGGGGTGTTAAATATTGTAATAAGACTTAACTAATTTTAGTTAAGGTCTAAACTAATAACCGCTACAACTGTTGTAACTATGTTGCAACCAATTTTGCATGTCATAAATAAGATATATGCACAAATCAATATATCGTGTGTTTCTCAACATTGTCTCTTCATTCATTTACTAACATAAACTATAATTTTTAATATTTTGAATATTTTATATTTTTTTTAACAGCCATACCCAAACCATATATGGGCCCAAAACAAATGTCGTACCAGCACATACATACCTATACCAGCACCAAGATTGGCTACTTAATTATTTTTTATGAGGCATTTTACATTGTATGTGGCAATTTATACTATCGAAGGTATTTTATATTAATGTGGTACTCATTATCTGGGATCTTTGATTATCTTATAATGTATGCAGTGATTCAAAAAATAATAATTATTACTACATAGAGGATTGAGATTTGGCATGCCATGTTATACCATAGTGGTACTGTGATTCAATTTGGTTTATGTCCAAATCATAGGGTTCATACCAATGTTGAGCAAGGTGAAAGGAGGTGCACGGTTCCATGAGAGGGACTAAGTCAACCCGGCAGTAGAAGGGAAAGTATCGAATTCCATATTGATCATGCAAAGTAAGACTTCATCCAATTGTAATAAATAATAGCCAAACTATTAAAGGGGATGATGTTAAATTTCAAGCAAGGAGGGGAAAACCCTTGGATATAAAAATACATCATGGCAAAAGAAATTCAAGAATGAATTACATTGTAGAAAGTCAAATATGGATAAGACAGAGTGACATTGCATCCTAAAAGAAAAAATTTGAGGATCACATAAGTGAAATGCATAGTATAAAATGGAAAAAACTAAAAGGTAGGACGGAAAAAATGAAATAGGAGACAGGTTGGTGAAAAATTTAAAAGCAAGCCATGGTTCGCAAGAAAGACAAACAGAGTGCAAGTGGGATGCCATCCCTTAATTACTAAAACTCTCCCAACAAGATGGGGTTGGTCAGAGAAGCCATCAAGGAACAAATGACAGAAATCTGATCTTGGAAAGGGGATTGAATATCTATAAAAAAAGGGGAAAATATGAAGGAACAGTGGAGATTGAATATATAAAAAAGGAAAAAGAGGAAGGAACAATGGAGATTGAATCAGAAGATTGTTGATCAAAGTGAAGGAGTTGGATTGTGTGAACCAAATTTTTTGTGACTATTTCAAACAAGATATTTCAAAGTGTCTTTTGATGTAAAAATTCTGATTTGTATGAGTGATAAAACTTGTGTGGACATTTATTTTCATTTGTGAAATCTGCAAATTTTCTTCTCCCTTATCTTTACTTTGTGATCTCCACTCTGTTGTGTATGTTTGAGATGGGGAGTGGAGAAGAGAGGCGTTTCCTATGTGTAGTTGTTGCGCATTGGTTAGTTTATTTTCAGTATTTTGGCTTAGAGGCCTCCATTATGCAATGAGTGGGGGTAAAAACTAGGGTTAGTGAAATTGGGTGTTGGGTATGGATCAAGGAAAAGCCATACCAACAACCTATAATCTATGAACCGAATAAATTTGGATATTTTAATGGTTTGGTATAGGAGGGCTTAAAACTGTGCCACAACTGGGTAGGGATGCTGAATTTTGTTACAAGTTGTCTTGTAGGGAATGTCAGGGAAATGTACCGGAAACCTCTGAGAAATTTTCGGGAAGCATCCGGGGTGTTTCTTGTCGTTTCCTGGCAATTCGAAGATATTTCAACAAAGAAAAATGTCAAAGTCAACAAAAAAAAATTAGAAAAAAAGATGGTCCAGGCAGTATTATTATAAAATAAACATTGAAGTACAAGTTTACATATAGATAGGGACATCTAGTTTCTTATATTAGTTACTTACTTAGTTTCAGAATGTTTTAAAGTTGTTTGGACCTATAGGAGCTATAATGCAAATTCTAGGTTTTGGAGGATCCAATAATTTTTTAGACTCAAGTCAGATTTCGGAGTTTCAAGATTTCAGACTTAGCCATATTCCAAGGTTTCAATACTTCAAGGAGACATCATAGGAGGTATGAAGGTTGCATGAAGGGATGTAGGTATGATAGAATAGTATGAGAACATCTCTCGCAAAGTGCCATGCACTAATCCCACCCCATTCCTCATGCACCCTTTAAGGCGTGCACTCAAGAGCTTCGATGCACCGGGGATCCCCTACAAAGTAGATTTATAGTCAATAATTGATACAGTTGAAACATAGTGGGAGTGGCATTCATGATTTTGAGGACAATCTAGATGGTTTAGTCTAGATTTTAATATACATTTTGTCTTTGAAGAAATGAATACTATATATATTTTTAAGAGTTTTATCTTATATAAACTAAAAATGAGTATTATGCATTGTTTATATATATATATATATATATATATATATATATTGTACGAATGTTTCCATGATGTTTTCAAATCAAGGGTTTTTGTAAATCCGCATTTCCGCATTTCGGAAATGTTTTCGTTTCCATATAGGTACCCGTTTCCAAAAAAACTTAGGTTACAAGATGTGTTCCTTGCTTTTGAAAGATTTTATAGTTCATGTGTTGGCTTTACATGTCTATGCTCCTACCATTCTCTACCTCGTGCTATTTGAGACTTTTTCATGTATAGTGAAAGTAGTGAAATGGTGGAGGTAAATAAACATGAGGCACATGGCAAAATAGAAATTGTTGGGTTAACAAGTTAGGAATGATGGTTGGAAAGTGAGAGAAGCTTCAGTATGCATACAAAGAGCATAAAATCCTCGACTACCCTCTTATAGACCCTTGCACCTACTGTGAGGGCAGTCGGGGGGTAAATATGGCACCATCCTTGATTCAGATGGATTTGGGACTTTGATCGACTCATGGTATAACAAATGTGCTCCTTGCCAACTGTAATCTTTACCATCAACTTCAAGACCATCCCAAGTGTACATGGTCATACCAAGAAGTCCTAACTCTTCTTCATTGATGTTGCATAGCTCCGACAGTGTCAACCATGTTTTGTGCAGAGGCGCAATAACGTTTCTATAAAATGACAAAATAAAGAATCTGAACAATCGCAAAGCTAGCAATTAACATTCTTGTAATTGGCAAGCCATCCCTTTGCCTTCACACTTGTATAGTAGTGCATTCTATTCATTCTTTGATAAGAGAGAATGGAAAGTAACATAGTGGTTAGACATCTAATAGCACATCCAACCTCTCAAATCATTGTATAGAACTATTGCATAATATAATCTTGCAACTTACAATTCTAGCATGGTGTCAATTGTTTTGGTGTTTCTGTGTCTATTAATCAATCTAATTTACATTATCCTTTATTGTTTCTCATACGATTTTGACATAAGATATTTAACCATGTTAAGTGTGTTAAACATTGGGTTCTCTCCTAGGCCTCGAATAAGTGGTATCAAAGCTTGCATACTTTGCATTAGTAAATGAATGCTGAAAGAATGAAGAGAAATGGAGGGCATATGACACACACACTTGTGTGTCCATCTTTTTATCAAGCAAAAAGTGGTTACATTCAATTGGGAAGTTTGATTACCACTCATCAGGGAAAAATTAACTAATAACTAGTTAATAACTTTAACACCCTCCCTTAATGGCTAAACTGGAGACCACTTCAAGTTTGTCCTGAAATTTTACAAACACAATGGGACCAAAGAGTTTACTCATTACATTTACAAACTATTCTAAAAATATCAACATGGAATTCACAGTCCTCTGACCTTTTGTTGTTGTGCAATGTAGAAGCTTCGATGTAGACAAAAGCCGAAAAGGATAGCCAACAACAAAGCAAATATCTAGTCATGTGGACATAAGATTATCAAGTTGTCCACCAATTCTTTGATGGGTGATTCATTAAACGGTGATGAATCATCATTCGCTGATAACTTCAGCCCAACCTTCACAGTTATGAATCCAAAATCCTAAAGATGCTAATCAAATAAAATAAACCTAGCTCATGGTTCATAGAGCATGTTTAAGTCTGTACAAGGACTTAATCATCCTACAAACCAAATGATCATGAACAACCCAAAAACCTTCAGGCTGCACCATGTAGACCTCCTCGTCCATATCTCCAAAGAGAAGCAACAGAAATGTGACCATCTTTGCAATAGCAGTGGGAGTAAAAACCAACTCCACAATATGGGAAGAAATCTACTCATGTATTCCCTCCTGTTCGGAAAAGTCTTTCGCGACAAGATGACCCTTGTACTTGTCCAAAGTACAAATTTTGTCCACCCATTTGTATCTGATGGGTTGTTTAACCGGTTGTTCAAATACCATACAAAGGCCAAAAGTGACAGCAAAAAGAAAATGTTCTACTAAACTAACAACCTTGTTTCCAGTCCTCTAAGCCAATGCATGTGACTTGGGCATATTGTCCTCTTGCACAACTACCCGTGCATTTCATTGAAATTGAGGAATTGCATCCTCTTGCACATATCTTTTATAATGGATATTTCCTCCACAACTAGTGAATGCAAGTTGACTGGAGCAGGATCAACAAACCTATGAGGAATTTCAACCTCCAGCACATCTTGTATGGTGGAGCATCCCTCCACAAGTGCATTTACGTAGACTGTGGCAGAGTCAACAAGCCTATACAAGCCACCTTGCCCAATACCCAAGGCAATTACTATATCGAGTTTGACATCAAACACAATACACTTCTTCCAAGTGAAATTTACTACAGTGTTGGGATTTTCTACTAATTTAGATGAGGAACATACCTAACATTCTTTACTATAATTGTTTTCACATTATTCAATACTATGCGAACATCTCTTATCCCCTCTACTACAAGTGACTCCCCATCAGCAAATTAAACAAAATCAGAAATTTTTGTACTTGTAAATGTTACATACAATCCTTACAACACATGAAATGTCTAGATGCGTTAGAATCAATGAACTAGCTACTGGAAGAGCAATCATTCGAATATGATGCCACGAGGGCATACTTTTCCTCAAAATCTTCTTCTTCTACTGTTGCCACATTAACCACCTTACTTCTTTGTTGGGAAAGTGCATATTGTCACTTCCAGAAATCATTTTTGAGATGCCCAACGTTATGACAACAAAAGCACTTCACCTAATACTTTGAAAATTAAACAACAGGGATACGTTTTCACTTCCCTTTTGACTGAGTAGCTAATGCACTCTCTGCTTGTCCAACACTAGACTCATTTTGTGTCTATCTGTGTTCCTTTTGTATCAAATAGGAACTAACCTGATCAAATGTCAGGTTCTAGCTTTCGGCCATCAAGTGTAGAGCCTCCACAAAAGATTCATAGGAGGGTGTAAAATTGTTCAGAACCAACGCCACCGTATCATCTTTATCCACCTTTTTATTAATGGCACCTAACTGGTTTCGAAGATGTTTCATCCAAAGATGTTCTGACAGATATTCATCCTCCGACATCTTTGTGGAAAATAGCTGACTTTTCAAGTAAAAAACCCGACTTTCCTCTGAAGTTTGGTATTTATTTTTCAAATTGGGCCACAATGCACTTACCTTAGTGGCATTCCAAACCTTAGGAATCATGTCATCTAACACAAATAACTTCAACAACAGCAAGGCCTCCTTATGACATTTGTCATAATCTGCAAAATTCGTAATAGAGCTTGCTTCATTGCCAAGAATGATTTTATCACAATCACGATATTCTGAAATTGTTAAAATCTTATGACTCAACATTATAATTATGACCAGTTAACTTTTGCGCTTCTGACAAAACCGAATTTTGAATATTGACCATTTTATACAAATTTTGACTTTCAACACAAAAAAGTATAGTTTTGACCCGCAAATCAATGCAATAAAAAATTACAATTTTCTAACCCAAAAATCAATGCAACAAAAAAATTACAATTTTATAACCTCGAAATCAACACAACAAAAAAAATACAGTTTTCTGACACAAATCAATGCAACTAGAAAAGAACAATTCTGACCTAGAAATTAATGCAATAGGAAAAGTAGAATTCTAATCCAAAAAATAAATGTAGAAATAAATGCAAATTATACCAACTTACTATGATAGAAATCCTTTGTGCACTAGACATTCTGAGATTTAGTGTGTTCTTTACAACTGGTCTGGAATAGCTTCAACTAGTCTAGGGGTCACATTTTATTCAACTACACTATGTCGGGTTTAGGTCATTTTTCCTTCAACTGTGTGCCCTAGCGTGATTGTAAATCACATTTTCCTCTTGTTTAGGTCATTTTACTTCAACTTTGTGCCCGAACGTGGCTATAAGTTGTGTTTTTCTCGGGTTTCATGCAACTTCAAATCATGTTTTTCCTATTTCTGCAATTTTTTGTGACTACCCATTCCCTAACACGATTCACAAAACCTCATTTTGGTCTGCATGAAATTGTTTTATCTATTTTGGTCTTTCCATGACATCATTGCGTCGTTCTTATGTTGTTGGTTTGTGTTGCAATGAATCTTGTCTACATCCACTATAAATCCTTTGCTTTTGATTTGCGTCTTATGCCCTTTCTTCCACAATTCATACCCCTAGCGCTCTGCCTAAAGTATTCTTAAACCTCAAACCTCTTCCATGCATTGTTATTCAATTTGTACCGATCTTCCCAGGGCTTCCTCGAACTATTATCTCCATTCGTACCTGACTAGGGCTTCCCCAAGCGATTGGATCTGATACCAATGTCAGCAAATCAATGTTGAAACAATAAAGACAAATGGAAAGCATACAACACACAAATTTGTGTGTCTATCTTTTTATTAAGCAGAAAGTGGTTACATTCAGTTGGGAAGGTTGATAACTGCCCATTAGTTAAAAATTAACTAATAGCTAAGTAATAACATTAATAGTATCATATCCTTGTGGTATTGAAGTTTTCATTTGAATCCTTTTCTTTGTACGCCCACTCATATGAGGTCTGATTACAGAAAGCTTGGTCTCAAAACTCGTGACTCTTCATCATACCTTCATTCATGATCTCAAAAGGCAAACAAATCCATTTCAGAGATACTGTCTCCAAACATGCTTCAAAAAATGATATAGGATGCTTTGAAAAGGCAACAAGAAGTTTGGAACACTAAGCATGAGAGAAAGCATGAATTGTCGATCACTTCGTCGAACTTCTTTAACGTGTTTGTATTCTTTTTGAAATGTCTATGTCAAATTGACCATTCAATGGTCATACATCATACAAGGTACAAGTAAATCTAGACATCCCTATTTTTTAAGCAAAAATAGATGCAAGTGCCCTAGATAAGTAGTTGAATCTTATTTGTTCATACTATGTGGTCAATTAGTTTTCTAAAAAGGAAAAGATAACCATTGCTCTTCTGAGAGGTTCCTTATTTGTAAAGAAATGATTGGATAACTACCATGTTGCTTGTGAAGATAATGACTTAGAACCTGTAGATACCTGAGATGGTTTTGTAGAAGCGGTGAAAACTACCTATGATGATCAATACATTAAGTTTTCAGAATTGTGCCAAGGTCATGATCAATTTGTTCAAGAATACATAGGCACCTTTCACACTTTGGTTTCCAAGTTAAATTTCAAGAAACAATGTAAAATATCATTTTGAAATATAGGTCAGTCTTAAAACCCTACATTCAATCTAACATGGATTTCCTCTTGATCTCTTCTTTAGGAAAAGCTTACAAGTTTGCTAGCAAATTTAAAACAATAGCCAAGAAAAAGTCTTAAGAAAAAAGACTTAATGTCTCAGGACAAGCAGTCTAAGAATTCTAAGTCTAGAACTAAGTAGAGTTGTAAACAAGGAAAAGGCCCTTTGTGCCATCCTCGAAAGAAGAATATACCGCCACATGATTAGAGTACGCAATCCAAAATTAGCAAGTGGTACATAGTACATGACTCTAGAAATCACTCCAATGAAGAGATTCCTGCTAGGAAAACTCTACTGGCACAACTCGAAACAGTGGATACTACACCTACGGCACTTAACAAGGGCAAGCAGATCATGAACTTTGAGCCTAGTGCTATTGTAGGTACCACAAACATTTCCTTTTCCTCCACTCTATATCCAAAGGAAGCCGAAAGATTATTCCATTCCCAAATGTGGGTCAATGGACAGCCTATATATTTTATTGTTGACAACAGAAGTCAGAAGAATATGATTTCTCTTGACGCAGTTTGAAGATTGAACTTGCCATTGACACCTCACCCACAACCATACTCCATTGTATGGTTCAGATCAGGTTCCAAGTATAACATGTCGCCTATTAGTGTCAGCTAGCGTACAAAATCAGTCATTTTCATGATTCAGTCCTTTGCGATGCTGCACCAATAGAGGCATTCTTTGTGATGTCGCGCAATTAGAGGCATCCTTTGCAATGTTGTGCCATTAGAAGTATGTGATGTTTTACTTAGGCAGCCATATCTCTTTCATACCATGCAATCTATGAAGTAAAACCTAGAAATGTTGTCAGAGTTGTGGGTGAGCATACATACCACATATCGGAAATAGTCCCTAAGTTTTCACTCATGTGTCGAACAGTGCAAGAAACTAGTTAATTATAGTAATAAATTTGTGCTCTTGAAGGTGAGACCTTAACGAAAGAAACAACCCTGTAGATGAAGCTCATAATGCAACCCCTTTAGCATACAAGTAGCAATTGAACAACATGTTGGAAGAATACAAGGATATATTTCAGCCACCCATTGCAGTTCTTGTGCATTGTGCAATGAGCCATACTATTGATTTGATTCATGGGCTATCTCTAGCTAATGCATCTTTATACCAGCAATCATCCCTAGAGAATGAATAAATCAAAAACAAGATCCATGAACTTGTGGATGAAGAACACATCATCCAAACCTTTTGCCTTATGGCATCCACACTGTGCTCACACTAAAGGAGGATGGCACATGGACGTTGTATGTCACAGATTTCTCAACAAGATCGCTATGAAAAACCGCTACCTTCTCCCTACAATAGAGGGCATTTTGGACCAGCTTTATGGCACCCAGTTCTTTACAAAAATCGATATCAAGTTTGGGTATCATCAAACTCTTGTTGAAGCCTCAAACATCTGGAGAACAACCTTCATAGCCAAGGAAGGTCTATTTGAGTGGTTGGTTATGCCTTTTGCTCTAACTAACACACCTGCAACATTTATGCGGATGACGAATGACATCCTCTGGCCATTAACAACTTCAATTGTTGTCTATCTATTTTCAGAAAAATATGGGATGAACATTCGCACCATATTCAACAAGTGCTCGACACTTTGTAGAAGCTGAAATTGTATGCTATCATGGAGAAATTTTTGTTTGCCATGCAAGAGACACTTTCTAGGATATGTTGACACACATGGAGTTCATGTGGACCTGGCCAAGATCCACATCATTCAAGAATGGTCTACACCAAAATATCTAGCAGAGCTTCACAACTACTTGGGATTAGCAACTATAAGAATTTTGCACTTGGTTTTACTCATTTCACTTGGTCTTTGAACCTAGTTAATAAAGGTGGTGCCAAAGCAATTTTCACCTAGACAGTCACATAATAGAAAGCATTTGAAGAATTGAAATGTAGATTTGTTTTGCAACAATGTTTGTGTTACTTGGTGTTCAACAACAATTTGAGATACAGACTGATACATCCAAATATGCATTTGGAGCCATCCTCACTCAATATGGTTATCCAGCCACTTACCACAATGAAACATTCACTACTACAATAAGGAAATATACCACATATGACCTAGAGGTTTACGGCATTGTCCAAACATGTAAGCATTGGAAGCACTACATATTGTTAAAGGAGACCATAATCCACATTCACACAGATCACAAGTAATTGCAGTTTCTACAAACAAAATAAGTTGCAAAAAGAATGACACCAAAAATGTTCTTTATATCTTCAATACTTCCATTTGAACATCAAGCATAACAAGGGAAGTCCTTGTTGGGAAATGTCTTATTTGCATGGAACTGTTCATTCATAGTTGTGCACAAGGTTGTTGCTATGCAAGGTGTTTGTGCAAGCACTAGTTGTGGAGGATGTTATGCAAGTTGATTGCACAAGCAGAGATGGTTATGAGGGCTTGCATGGAGAATACCTATGATAGTTGTGCAAGGTTGTCAACATGTGGAAATGATGGAAGAGTTGTGCAGGGTTCTCTACACAATTTCATTGCACTACATAAGGTCATGAAGTGGGGCACAATGGTTGAATTGCAGTAAGCTGCCACAAGGAGCTGAACAACATGCCAAGCAATGGAGGTTAGCTTAGGACGTTACAGTACACTTGTCTGATTGTCCCTGTCAAACTAAAGAAGTGCAAGCAACGTCTTAGTGGCGCTCTAACACAAAGCGATTGAGGAGCATTACGCAATGATCACTTGGTTAGGTAGTTGGTGATTGCAGATTCCCCTATTGCGTAGACGTTACAAAGTGAGGTGCTTGATAAAAGTAGGGTTCTTCTCAGGAAAAGGATGATGCTTGGATGCATGAATGTTGAATACCCACAGTCAAGTGTGTGCATTGTAATAAATAGCAAAGTGTTGCATTAAGGTAATAGATCCTTGTGACTTGTTGTAGCATTGATAAACAACTTCAGTTTATGTTAATAACAAGGTTATTGTGTTGGGTTTTTTACCCGAAAGGGTTTTCCTAGGTGAAACCTTGCGTATTTGTGTGTTTGTAATTATCCTTGTATGTTTAAGATTCAAATAGCATAGCTCTCCTTTGTATGTTTAACATGTGTAGGATTATCCCCAACAATTCCTATCTAGTCTCTAATTGTTTAGTCAACCTCTCGTTCGAGCCCTCACTAATGTGTTTGACACGTGGAGATTAACACTTGGTTATAATTGTATGCATTTGATGCAAATTTTGAAAAAATCTATCAGGGTTTGCATAGCCATATGTCAATTCCAGATTTATACTTGCACAATGCAAATATGTATCACCTTGGACACTTGTGTATTCCACACAAGATAAAACGTCAAAAATTAATATGGGAGGCTCATTTCAACAAGGTTGCAAGATACTTCGGAGTTGAAAAGACTCTTGCGGTATTGAAGAAATATTAATTTTGGCCACATCTTAGATTAAATGTTGCAAAATATATCAGATCATATATTGTCTATGCCATAGCCAAACTATTAACAAAAAGCAAGGTATGTACACACCTTTGTCAATACCAACTAGACATTGGATTCAACTTCCATGGATTTCCTTTCAGGGTACCCTATTAACAAGCATGGTAATGATTGTGTTTAAGTAATAGTTGATAGATTCTCAAAGATGGAAATTCTTACAGCTTGTAGGAACTCAATCTCAGCTCTAAAAACAACTCAACTGTATTTTCAGAATGTATGAATTAACTTGGGATTACCATCCACCATCATCTCTGATAGGGGCAGCAAATTCTTGAGCAATTTTTGGAAAGCAATTTAATTTATGATGGACACAAAGTTGAACAAGTCTACCGCATTCCATCCTCAAATTGATGGACAGACAAAAGTGGTGAAAAGGACGGTCGTGCATCTTCTCAAAATGTACAATTACAAAAAGCAAAGCACATGGGATGAAAGCCTTCCTTTCATTCAACATAACTATAGTTACCTAAGTCTCGAAGATGAAAGGGCCAAGGGGACAAAGAAATGGAGTTTCAAGGACAACAAAAAAAATCCAAATTTTGGGGACAATGGGGGGACAACTATTAAAATAATATATAAAACTTAAAAATATACAAATAAATTTTTAAAAAAAATGAATTATGCTAAAATAAGCTAAATTTAAAATAATAAATTATGAAATAAACCCACTACTCCAATAATCCACCTAATAAGTGATAATTATTTATATCATAATCTGAAATCGTGAATGATAGAGATACATCAACATGCTAACTCAAAGTTGAGAGTCGAGATAGTGAGAAGATCCAAGAGTACATGATACATTATGAATAACATGTTAAGTAAAACTCTGAGCTCAAAAGAGTACATGATCACTGATACATCAACATGCTAATGCCCAAAACAAAAAAAATAGCTTGCAACTCAATAATCATGGTCATCGTCTAAAATAATACTTGTGAACCTCTCTTCCTCACTGAAATTTCTGGCTTTAACTTCATCCTAGAAGGGGATCTCGACCAATCCCTATTGTAGATCTTGATCCTCATCACCTTGCCTCGGTTCCTCACGATCTACATCCCACTGTAATCCCAGGCTCTTCTTGTACTCAAGTATTTTGCAATCAAAGAGAAGAAAGGCACTATGTTCAACAACAAGTTTCTCCACTCTCTAGGAGATAAGTTTGTTCCTCTTACGAGATTGGATTCAACCATATGTCAACCAAGTCCTTTCAGCAGTAGAGGAACTAGGAACCTAAGAAAGGATGTGAACGGCAAGTGTTTGCAGCAATCTTGGAAGCCCATACAGTCGCCACCAACAAACATTGGCTTGTTTTGAACTAATGTGAGCCTGTCTATCCTAACTAAAGACTTATAGCCATCAAGTTTAGTAAACTAGAGCCACTAAACTCTTGACTTGTGAAGCTTCCTCTACACTATAAATTTATCTCGAGTTCTTCATGAAGCCTTTCATCTCCTCCTCGTCTAAGGGGACAACACTACTAGGGATCTCCACATACTATTTCGGATTAAACAACATATATAGCCATATGTAAAGAGATGTTCAACTTCTCCCACCTCAGATGAATAATGGGTTGAATATGTGAATGGTAGAATTCTAGGGTGGGATCCCTCACCCAAATAGCAATGTTCATCTAGCTAGCATGCTATCAATGCACTCATATATCTCGCCAAGGTTGGGGTTGTTAGAATCCTTATATTTGATGGCACTGAAAATTGGAGATATAATCAATGTGATGTATCTCACATCTACCCAAAATGTGTCTCTCACCACCACCACCTTTACCCTCTTCCCCTACTTTGTCTTGGACTCCCCCCTCACCCCCTGAGCACACTCATGTGTCACAATCATAAGTTGCAAGGGCTTCTACAACGCAAACATCTTATCCAACAAAATAAAGTAGGATGCAAAGTGAGAGTCCACTAGTTTGAGGAATTTTTTCCTCAAAAAGGTGCAAAAGATTGTCAATGATGTGTGGTGGTTGCATATAAACATTTGCACCTCCTAGCATCAGCCACTACCTTTTTAACCCAATCAATTTTGGCGATGTCCTTCAGTGAATTGTTCATAGTATGCACGCAACACGGTGTTCAAAAGACATATTGCTAGGTAGCCTCAACTAGCTTACTATCCTTCACACGTAAGTCACATCTGTGACTACCTATACGACATTGAAAGGACCAAGTGACTACCTATACGACATTGGAAGGACCAACCTTCTCAATGGCATCTCTCAAAATATGAAACTCGGACTTTGCATCTTTGCGCTTGCTTGAATAGTCAACTGCTTTTAGCGAGTAAATTATATTCTTACAAGAGACAATTATATTGATAAGTGGGCAGTGTCTAATATCCACCCACACATCCATGATAATATTGCAGCAATGACAAACCCATTTGGCCCTCAGCTCCTCCATTAATAAATTCACCTTCGCATAGTTCATGTCCAAGATTTTGGTCCTCAATTTCTTGTCCCCAAGGGGCACATAACCTACACGTGTTTTGTCTACCTTAGCCATGGCCTCCTTGTAATAAGGAAAGTGAGCAACATGAAATGGAATGCCAATCGAATAAAATAATTTTTCAATGGCATAATTAAGCTCTTTCCTAGCCTTTGTATCATACATATCCACAACTAGATTGGCGGCAACAGCCTTCCTCTACCCTCTAAACTCCACTCCAGTCACCTCAAAACTTGAAACTGCTTGAACATTAGAGAAAGCACTCTTAGAAGTCCTATGAAAACTAAAAGGAGTATCAGTGCCACGAAGTATTGAAATGTTGTTTGAGATATCTCCATAATACAACATGATAAACTTTGCCCTCTCATCACGTGTGATTTGCATACAAAGCCCAATTCTATTTCTTGGTATGTTCAACAAGTTTACATTCACCCTACTAATGTTGGCCAACCAAGTCAATGAACAAATATTACACTTCCACAATTTAGTCCCTACTCTAATGCCTATTTTGAAGGAGGCGGGGGTGAAGGGCTCAATTATCTAAGAAAAATCCTTCAAAGGTTTCTTCTTGTTGAATGGTTCATTGGCACATTGGGCCAATATCGTAAATGAGAAATTAAACTTTTTGGCACTCATAACTGAACACAAAGTTTGTGATGCCTCTTCCCTCTCTCCTTGGGACCTCCCACTTGGACCATTACCTATCTCATCCATGTCCAAATCAGCTTCATAATCACTATCAGAACTCATTTTGGGACTAAGTAAAAAAACAACAAAATAAATTATAATTTAATAAAAAAATAGCAAAATAAACAATTTGTAAGTTCAATGCTCGTATCACATAAATAACAAAAACAACAAATAAATAAGTCTTTACAGTTTACTATTTTAATAGTTAGGGCAAAATTTTAAATAGATTAACAAACAATGAAATCATAGATATATCAATATGTCAATTCCATAAAACAATTTGATATTTAGAAAAAAAAATGAACAAACTTAGGAAAAAGAAAAGACCTAAATGGCTTTGCAATTTTGCAAAAGGGAAAAAAACCACCTTGAATGATTTTATAACAAAACACAAGTTTTTTAAAAAGGAATGGAGATGTCTTCACAAGGATCAATGTACATACCTGTAATGAGATAAATACAACCATCTTGCTCTTGCTCTTGCTCTTGCTAAAAATCGAAAGGCGAAAACCAATTTACTTCCTCCTCTTTCTCTCGTTTTCCTCCTTTTTTTGTTTTCATGTAATTGGCAATGGAATTGAAGGGGATTTTCATACAATTTGAGCGTGCCTTTTGGGTTAGGGTTTCTTTTTTGTGTTTGTATGCTATTTTTTAAAATTAATGTTTAAAACTATTTTTTTGTGTCGAGGGTCTATAAGTCCTAACATCCCCAACCCCTACAATGTAAGAACCCAAAGTTTATTATAAAAAAAACTAACACTTAAAGTGCACCTAAATCTTATAACATGACCAATCATACTTGATCAAAAAGAAGAGAAAAAGAGGAGGAAAGAAGAGGAGCAAGAAAAAAAGTTTTTGCATTCCAGTTTTCAACAAGAGCAAGAGAGTTCTACTTCTCTAATTCTATAGATATATACATTGGTCCCCGTTTAAGGATTTCCATCCTTTTATAAAAATCTTGCATTTTGTTTGCAAATTCATTCAAGGTTGTATATTTTTTCCTTTGCGAATTTGTAAAGCCATTTGTGCCTTGGTTGTTTCCTAAGTTCTTTATTTATTTATTTAAATTGCCAAAATGGTTTATGGCATTGGCATATTAATATGCCTATGAATTCAATGTTCAATGTTCATAGTTTTTTAAATTTTTTTATTTTACCCTGACTACTAAAACAATAAATAATAAAGACTAAATTATTTGCTATATTTATTTATGTCATGCGAACATTAAACTTTCAAATTATTTATTTTGTTGGTTTTTTAACTTCAAATTAAAATTTATTTTGCTATTTTTTTTGTTTATCAGAATGTATTTATTTCATTTTTTTTTAAGTCACAAAATGAATTTTGATAGTGATTAGAAAATTAATTTACACACAAATGAGATGGTTAGTGGCCCTAATGAGGGGGGCGAGAAGAAAGGGAAGAGGCAGTGCAAACTAGAAGTTCAATTGTAAGTGGCAAAGAGTTTAATTGTCCCCCTATGGTGTTGGCCGAATATGCCAAGGAATCATTTGACACGAAGAAACCTTTGAAACAATTTTCTCAACCAATTGATTACCCCTAAAATGCACTAGTGGGGTAGGGGGAATGAGGGGGGAAGGGTTGAATTCTATAAGTTTAATATTTATTCATTGACTTGCTTAGGCAGCATCACTAGGGTCAATGCACACCTTCTTGCACATACCAAGAAAATAAGTTGGGCTTTGTACAAAAATCACACTTGATAAGAGGGCAAAGTTTGTTGAGTTGTATGATGGAGATATCATGAACAATATTCCAACGGTTTGTGGCATAGAAACCCCTTCTAGTTTTCATAGGACTTCTGGGAGTCATTTCTCTAATGCTCCAACACTTTCAAGTTTTGAGGTGACTGAAATGAAGCTAGGGGAAAGAGGAAGGTCGAGTCTGTGAATTTAGTTGCAGACATTTATTATATAAAGGCTAGGGAGGAAGCTAACGATGCATTTGGAAAAAACTTTTTTTTAGTTGGCATCCCATTTCATATTGCTCTCTCTTCTAACTAAAAGGAGGCTATGGCTACGGTAGCCAAAACAAGTGCAAGTTATATGCTCCCTAGAGACACGAAACGAAGCAGTACAATCTAGACAAAAACGACTCCAAGATGAATTTATTAATGGAGGAGATGAGGACCACATGGCTCTCTCACAACTACATTATCATGAATGGATGGACGAATATTAAACACCTTCCACTCATCAATATTATTGTCTCTTGTAAGAATGGACCTTACTTCTTAAGGGTGATTGATTGTTCAGCCATGTGCAAGAATGCAAACTTCTAGTTTCATATTTTGAGATATGCCATTGAGAAGGTTGGTCTTTCCAATGTTGTACAAAATACAGATAGTCACAATTGCAACTTGCGTGTGCATGACAGCAAGTAAGCTAGTTGAGGCTACCTACAAGCATATTTTTTGGACCTATGTTGCATGCATGCTATGAATAATGCGCTAAAGGAAATCAGCAAACTTGATTGGATCAAAAAGGTAGCAGCCAATGCTAGCGAGGTGCATATGTTCACCACACATTACTGGCACTATTCCAAACCTTTTTGAGGAAGCAATTCCTCAAGCCAATGGACACCCGATTTGCATGTAGTATGATTAATATCTACTAAGATATTATACTACCATCATATATAGAATATTAATTGCATAACATACCATGGCAAAGCAAAGTATCCGAAAAATAGCAACTTCGATTCAAAAAAATATAAGTCTCAATATAATTCGCACAGTACAATGAGGACCTCATACAAGCACCCCTACCCCGACACACTGTTATTTAAAGGACAAGACCTAATGGTTGTCGATTAACCCAACCACCATAACTAAGGGTCTTACTACATCACTAACTAAATGCTAACAAATAACTAACAATACATGTTTTCAAAATTGACAATCTACATTATTCCAGCCTTTATACAAGTCAGAATCCCGTCCACACAAATCATAGACAACATGATAACATTCTTGAGGCAAGAAAAACCTTGTTTCACCTGGTACAATTCTCAACCATTTTTTTTCTTGTAAAATCAAAACGAGAGTATGAAGACAAACACAATTTGACCCTTCTACAACCCTTGAAAATCTATGATGACAACCAAACTTTTCCAGTATCAATTCTCTGTTGTCTACTGTTGTAAGTGGCTTTGTCTCTAGTCAATTTCCACCCTTTATTACCCCTTTGAATTTATTGTTTTGATGTGAATGAACCTACGTTGTTTAGATACGGGTACAGGTACGGGTACGATTCGGGTACGCGGGTACGTCATTTTTCAAAAACCTTGATTTGGATACGTCGTGGGTACGTCTCTATATATATATATATTTTTTTATTTTTTTTTTTAAAAAAAAAATATATATATATATGCATATTACTCAATTTCTTTGTAAAACACTTGAAAATAGTAAATACATAGTGTTTGTTCATTGCTTCAAAATTTTAATACGATTACAAATTAATACGATTACAAATTTTAACATTGTAATTTGTAGAAAATTTAAATTAAATAAATAAATTTAAAATTAAAAATATTAAAAATAAAATTTAAAAACTACTTAAGTTGTAAACTGTAAATTTAAAATAAATTATAAATTAGAATATTAAAAATTTAAAAATGTAAAAACTAAATAGTATTTAATTTAAATTTTTAATATTATTTAAATTTTTAATATTATATTTTGTTTTATTTTTAATAGTTATATTGAATATTTATTATTCTATAGTTAAACTGAAAATTTTTAAATTAATTTATTAAATATTAAATACAAATTTAAATAAATTTCTAGTTTATATTGAATATTCTATAGTTAAACTGAAAATTTTTAAATTAATTTATTAAATATTATATACAAATTTAAACAATTTGTAAATTTTAAAATTAATTTATTAAATATTAAATACAAATTTAAAAAAAAAATTAGTTTTAAAACTAAATACTAAATAATAAATGAAAAAAATAAAAATTAACATACCTGGTCTGGTCTTGGAGCGCGGCTTCACTCCACGCTGTCCTCCCCTGCAGGCCGCAAACTACCACTCCACGCTGTCTTCTTCGCGGCACACAGTCTTCTATCCGCGACGCTGTCTTCCGCGGCACTGGCAGACAGTTCTCTTCACGACGCTGTCTTCCGACTTCCGCGGCACAAATGATCGCGATTTTTTTTGTGTGTTTTGCAGAAGGGACGCAGGGGTTTTATAATTCTCCACGTTTTCGATTTTCGCGTTTAGGGTTTTTAACGCGTTTAGGGTTTTTTTTTGGCGCGTTTTCGTTTTTTATTTTATTTTTTTCCGCGGCAGTCGCCGGGAAGTGTCGGGGACGCCCCGGAGGCGCCTCGGGTACGCCCGGAGTCGTCTCGGAGACGCCCGCCGGCTTGCCGGACGTTTCCGGCACGCCGGCGGACGCCTCCGGGCGTCCCCGGGACGTCCCCGTGCCGGAGGCGCCTCCGAACAGGAGGCGTCAGCCTGGGGGGCGTACCCCTGCAACACAAGAATGAACTAATAACTAAAATAGGGCATACAAGAGTGATTGGTTGGGAAAGCCAAAGAGTTTAACAACGACAACAATCAATCTGGGTAGTGTTGTTGCCAAAATTGAACTCCCCAACACTTCCATATTTTTGCTTTGTTACATAGGACAAGTGCTAGAAATGGATTTTGGGTATAAACACTTAGTGTAAAAAGTCCATTTTGTGTCTCAAAAGTTCAAGTTCCATCCAATTTCCAAATCCCTGATTTGGTCTATGAGTTCCCTTGGTGTCTTTTTGGCCCAATTCGCCCGATTTGGTCTTAGGGATCTTTAGGTTCCTCTTTGGCCCCATAGATCTGATAGGGTCTCGATGCCTTGGGTGCCCGAGGTAATCAACAGGTCTGGTCGGTCAAATGAGATCTAGACAAAGGCGCTTCAAGTTACATAGGTGTCAAAAAGACCGGATGTGAATTGGTCTATGAAAGCATTGAAAATTCAATAAAAAATTAAGTGTTGGAATAAAGTGATTTGGACAGGTGAATTGCGTCTGAACGGAACTCTGAGAAAGTGCCACAGGTACTCGATGGGCCCGATAGGCCCGATGAACAAAGCCAAATTAAAATATATATATATATATATATATATATATATATATATATATATATATATATATATATATATATATATATATATATATCCATTGGTGCCCACGCAACCTGACAAACCTAACAGGCATTGAGAAGAAAGTCAATGATGTTTTAAATGCACCGAAAAAGCATGTAAATGCCTTTAAAAAACCACCTATGATGTTCCTAGTTGCACTAAGACACCCGACCTGCTCTACCTCTGATTCTAAATGCCTCTCCCACCTTCATACAAGCATTGGACATCACATTTTCTCTCAAGATCTTCCTACAAGGTGAGCTTGTTCCTACCCTTCATTCCTCCCTGCATTTTTCTCTATTTCACATCATTTTCATGTTCATCTTCATTTTGTCTTCATACCCTAAGTTTGCAAAGCCTTCACTTTGCCATTTTCCTATTTCCACTCATATCCCTTTCATTTGCCTTCATTCCTATGAGCATCGTTTTCCCTAGGACATTTTGATACTCTCATTACTTGTTTTTCATTGCGATTTGGTGATACCCAAGTCATTTCACACCTTGAGAACGCTACAAGCACCTATAAAACCATGTTGTGGTCTTGAGAAGAACTGGAAAAATATGGAGGAAAGCTCTTGTCAATTTTATGACCACTGCAATTTGGGTGTTGCCCCCATATTTCTTGCCTCCAAATTTCACATATAGGAATTTGGAACTTTTTACTGAAACAACCTTTTGCCTCACCAAGCCAAGAAAAATGAAGTTCAAATATATGGGATATGAGAAGATGTCTGTTCTAGAAACAGGTTTTCCTGAAATTTGGGATTCCAAAGTTGGTCATGTAGATTTAGAACAATTTTGGTAAAGGATGGATGAAGGCAAATGCACACCAATAGGGCACGCATTTTTGAAAGTGGGTTTGTGCAAGCTACTACTTTTCCTACATCAGTCCAGTTTATTGACTTAGTACTTGCTTGTGCAAAGTACTACAATAAAGAGACTAGGGAAATTAGGTCTTCCGAGGATGGGTTGCGAACAAAATTAGATGGTTTGTATATGAATCTAACACTCCGGATTGCACCTCATGAAGAAGCGGTAAAAACAAGTAAACAAATTAGGCAAGAGTTTTGGAAACAATATACAAATAAGTGTTTGACCATGGTTACTCCATCTTGACAGATGAAGAAGAGAAAAGGACCTTCAAAGCTTCCCAAAACTCTATACAGGGCTTGATGTCTGTGAAGAATTGTCTGACATAGCAACACTAGTGAATAAAGTAATTGGTCATGACTCCACCAATATATTCCAAGAATGGTAGTGTATGTTCATTACCATCATTTGTAAAGGGAAACAATTCACTGAATGGGGCCAAATCATCAATGCCAATCTTCATGAACAGTTGGTGAACTCGAAATCCACCCAACAATTCTACATGACTTCATACTTGGTTTCCTCAATCATAGTCATAAGAATGTGGCTAGGCTTCGGAGATGGGTAGTATACCCCTAGTAGGTTGATCTATGATTATCTCCCACAGCTCACTCATGAAAAAGGTAGGAAACGTTTCAAGAGGGTGAATGATGCATTCACAATGTTCACAGTGAGAACTTTGGAGGGTAATACTACAATGCGTATATCAAATGAAGTGTTGTCTTGGTCAAACGTTAAGTGAGTTGCTTCATACAATTCCCAAAATTTGCATATGTCAAAGTTGGTGGATTTGAAAGTACCTATACAAGTTAGCCAGGAATGCTAATTACAAAATGATTTTAATTGAACTTTGTAGACAGATGGAAGAAGTCCACAAGAGATGCAAAGAAAGACGTAGTTGGAATTCCATTCCCCATGGGTTTGAGTTATAATATTTGCAAAAAAGCAAATGATGCATTAAACATTGAAAAATCAATGGTTTATTTTCCAATGAATTTTCATACAAAAAGGTTTGTATTTGACGGCAAAGACTCTGTGAAAATTCATCTCAAGCTTGGCACAGGTTATCTACATGAATTATAGATTGAAGACTATTGGGAGGACTACGAGAATGACTTTGAAGTCAGAAAAAGAGACTATATGAGAATGACTTTAGATTAGTTAAAGTCATATAGGCTGGAATGGGTCACAGAAGGAATTGTAGATGTGACATGGTGGATTCTCTATTCACTAAAAGAGTTCAACTTTTACCTCTACTAGCAATTGATTGGTTTATTCGAGAAATGATAGATTTGGAAGAACGTACACAATTTGTTCTCCAAAAATCAAAAGAATGGTTTGAGAATAAGATTGTTGAATTCACCGCATCAAGGAATTCAAAGAAAGGTGAATCTTTCAAAAGACAGAAACAAAAGGTTTCATCTCCATCCACACAGCAGGCACCAAGGTATACTTCAAAGCTCTGAAATCTAGTGTGGCCAAAGATGGTGGAAGTGGAGGAGATACAGAATATCCTTCAAAGGAAGAGATCGCTAGAGAGAACCTATGGTGACATGTCTACAGGAAAGAAGGTAGGTGTTAGAAGAGCTTCAACTGCTTCAACACCAACAAGCGAGGCATCTGCAATTGGGACCCTTGATTCTTTTGTGTTGATTAACAACATGACCAAGCAATTCTTGGCCTCTGGTTAGGGATTAGTTCAAGTATCTCCACATCTCCGTTTTCCCCCTCATCTTCTTTTTCCACCACACCTTCCTTCACCAACACCTATTCAATTCACATTCCACCTCCACCTCTGCCTCCACCTATTTCCTAACCTCTAAAACAACTTGCTACTCTAGTGGACTCTCTTGCTTCTCTTTGACATGCTATTCCTCTTGTTGATACCACAGCAAATCATAAAAACCCAAATGGTTGCTTCTCCAAGTAGTTCACCATTTACTTGGGTCCATCAAATGGTCAATAAGAGGAAGGCCAAAATGAGAGTTGTTGCTCTTGACGTTGATGTTACTAATTTGTTGCAGAGCCCTCCGCCTAAAAAAGGCCAAAATTACTTCAAGATTGGTGTCAGACTCCTTTGGTGCTCAATTTGTGGAGATTCCTTAGCCCATATCAGATAAAAGTGAATAATATGACTCTCGTTGACTATAGTATGATCCAATATCCCTTGGAGAACCAACTTACGAAGGAGACATTCATAATTTTCAAGAATCTGCAGCCAAATTGATCAAAAGAACAGAAGAGGGGAAACACACACAGGAGCAACTCGAAGATCAAGTACACACACTTTCAGCATTTATCAAAACAACCCTGAGTCCAATTAACATTCCTCTAGCCTCCATACCTGACCCAGCTCCTATTGAAGACATAGATAAGGATGTCATTGCAAATATTCACAGATATAACAATCATGGAGACTTGGGTTGAGCAGCTCATCATTGGACTCAAATTCATTGATGAAATCAAAAAGGTTTATGGGCTCCTTGATAAAAGTCAAGTCAAAATTGTTGAGGAAATGAAAACAAAAAAAAAAAGTAGGTCTTTGGAAAAGTATAATCAGAGATTTGGAGGACATGGCCCATACAAATGAAAAAGTCCCCATATCTGAACAAATCTTCAATAAAGCATAGGACAACTTCTTGTGCACTTGGTCATAGAGCGTGAATTGGAAAATCACTGTTCCTGAAGAAGCTTTGAATGACTTGCAGAATCAAAATAAACTATGTGATGACAAATCTGAAATCCATGTTGATGCTTGATTTGTTCACTGCAAGTTGTTGAAAGGAGGAAAGGTTGAACCCTACACTAATGCATAAATAAATAAATGTTTCCCGAAAACTATCAAAGAACTGTTTGGCACAAATAATTTCAATCTTGAAGACATGAACAAGCTGAGCAATATCCATGTTGCCCTCTTGGAATCCTAAGAACCTTCCAGGCTTCTTCAGAAATAATGAAGGAATGATCGAAATGGAGGAGGCAAGGTTGAAATGCACATCAGACACAATCGTTCCTAGACAACAAGGGATAGTCACAACAGTACAAAAATTATGAGCTTACAGGCTGAAGTCATCACAGGGCAAAGAACAAAGTCAAGCTGCAGCAACTGACCAAGCTGCTTCTCAACTCAACAAATATTCTCTCTCTAGCTAAACCTCTTAATACTCTCTAATTCTTTTATTTTCTCATTGTACCTTTTCATAATGTATTGTAACTTAAATGCTATTGTGTTTCACTTTTGGAGAACATAACGTGGAAAAGTAAAGGTTTAAATATAAATATTAACCCAAGAGGTAGTTAAGAGGTGATTATGAAGTGGTTGCCTACACTCTTGCTATAAATAAGAGTTTTAATTATTGTAAAGGAACTTTTTGACTTTAGAGACAATTTTGATAGAAAAGAAAGAGAGGAAGAAGCTTTGTGTTTTTCCTGAGAATAAATGCAAGAGAATTTAACATGGCCTTTTGCCTTTTATTGTCTTGATGAATGATCATTATTCCTGTGTTTATTGATTCAATCAATTCTTGTTCTTTCTTTATAAAAAAATGTTTATGGTTGAAATGTCCTATCTTGGTTATCTTCAACATGCTAGAGTAGTTGAAATCTGCATTTATTCAACTACACACATTTTCTAATATGTCTCTTTTTTTATCTTTCTCCCCTTCTCTTTCTCATCTATCTTCTTCTTACTAAATTCCTTTCTGTTCACAAGCAAAAACCACCAAGAACAATTTTGCGTGTGAATGTTGTAAATACTTTATTTTTGTATTTCCCAACTTTTAATAAAGGAAGCCTCCCCTAACAATAGAGGGACTTCTTGTCCCTTATACCGTTGACCGAATCACTTCATTTAATGCCTTGTACAAAATATTCAGGCAGCACGCAGCAGCTAATATGCAAGTCGTACGATGGTGGCATTGGGGCAGCTTTCAACAGGGGATGTAATAGATAGCTGTTGCAACTCGTATAGTCTGAACTGCAGGTAGTATGGACAGAGACCAACAAGGACGAGTCAAATAAGGAGATAGTGATGTTGAATGGCAAAGGAATGTGGAGGTCAAACAACAAAGGGAGGTGGAGATTGAACAACAGAGGTGTATGAGTAGGAATTTTCAACAATTTGGTCATACAAGTGGAAGATCAAACAACAGGTCGTACAGGCAAGAATTTCAGCAGCAGGGTCATACGAATGGAAGATCGAACAACAGAGGTCGTACGTGCAAGAATTTTCAGTGGCAAGGTTTTAAAAATGAAATATCAAACAGCAGAGGTCATACGGGTGGGTATTTCCAACAATAGGGCGATACAAAGGGGTCGTACGGTTAGTAGATCGAACGGAAAAGGTCAATGCTTAAGCAATATTTAAAGGGAGGTCATTTGGAATGTGGTTGGAATTTGTAAGGTCATACAATACCTTAGATGCCCACTCCTCTTTTAATTTTGATATTTGTGATGTTTGCCCATGCATTTCAAAATAATTGACTTGGTCAATCCTTGTACATGGGTCCCCTTCTTTTGTCGTTGCTTTATTCGTTTCTTCAGACGAGGCCTCCATGTCTATCACGTGGATACTTTCAGTGAATTCTGTTGTGTATTGTGCCATTACCCTACGTTTATCTTGTTCTCGCATATCCATTGTATCTGATCGTACTTCATAAATAAGCCGCACTTCGAGAGGTCATACCTCTCCTATTAAAACTATTCCTTGGACCCCTCATTCAAACTCATGGTAGTCGGCTCTTTAGAATGCATGCCGACTAGTTCCAATTGGTGGTCCAAATTTTCATCAAACTTTTCAGCCCTACTGTTGTATTCGTGGAACTCCAATCGGTAAGCCAACTGTAATGTTAGTGGTTCGGAAGGACTTGGCATCACCATCTAGTCATCTCATTGCAAGCCTTGGCCTTCTTCAATCTTCATAATCTCGACACTATTACAATCGGGTTGGAACACTTTGTAGTCTTCCAGCTGCCAATGGAATAGATCATTCAAAGAGTTTGTCGAATCTTCAAAGCACAACTATAACTCCAAGTTCCCTTCATCGTTTGGCTCCATCGTACCTTGGTTCCCATCAACCAAGCATTCCTCGTCGGGATCTGAATCCAATGAGTCTGATGAAGTTGCTTCCTCATTAACTCCCTGATTCTTCAAATCTATGACATACTTTTGTCTTTATTTTCAATAGAGATCAAATTCTTTTTCTAGTTATAATCAACATTGGCTGCTACCAACCAGCTACACCCAATAGTGCATCATAGGCCTTTTTGCAATGAGATGACCACAAAATTCAAAAAAAAAGGGTTGAGTTACGATAATTACCTCTTGTCCAATCAGTGCACCCAATACCTTAATGCCATGTTGATTTGCTCCTGCTAGTTGAAATGTTGGAGCCCAAATGGTTGGCTTCCCAAGGCTCTTCCAAGTCTCTTCCAAAAGAACATTTACACCAAAACCACCATCAATGATAGTTTTTGTCAAATTCCTGCCCAAAACTTCCATATACAATTGCTTGATGACAGACTAGGTTCATCATTAGGAGCATAGGAATGATTTCTTGGTCACCTGACAAGGGGGGCTCGACTATGCATTCATCCTCCTGTTTTGTGCTCTCCCCATTACCCGACGTTAGGTGCACCATTGTATGCTCCACGTTTGGGCCAATGTCTTGTATGGTAGCGATGAGAGCATTCCAGAGATCTGGAATGCTTTGCAATAAGACATGTCGTGCTATAGCTTTGTTGAACTCTAGGCTGCTCATCAATGTGCTTGTATGTTCATTCAAATGGTATCGTTCTTTGACCTTGGCCCTTCCAACTTTTACCCTTGCTTCAGCAACCTTTCCTTCTCCATACGTGGGTCGGGTTAATTGGATTTCTTCACTTCTCTATGTAATATCCCAAATCCGAATATTATGCAAGAATTTGAATTCCTTGGAAATCCCTTTTAAAAGAAATATTGATTTTAAACTTGAAATAATAATTTATATAATAAAATGAATTTTAATTCAAAATTTTGAATAATAGAGTATTAATCCTCAAGGGGTTTTGTACTTGGGTTATTTGATAACATGGGTTTTCGTCCTTGAGATCAAGTTACACAATTAAGATGTTACATCCTTAAGAGTATTTGTAAAGCATGATGCTTGTACAAAGTTGCACGTTTAAATTTATATGATTGGATGCCTTCTTCCAAACCAATGGCTGATTATTTATAGCTTCAAGCCTTCCATTAAAACGATGTGTCTCCTCCAAAAGTAGCGACTTTCCGTTTAATTATTTTTGTTTGTTAATTAATGATGTTTAGTAATTAATGTTGATTATTAACTAATGTTGAGTGGCAGCCTTACTTGAGTGTGGCGCTTCTCTTTGAGAGTGGCGATTTCCCATTTAATTCTCCTTAATGTTGTGATTAATTAAATTTAAGGACTGAGTTTAATGTTGGCGATTTAATTACATCAGTGTCCTTATTTAATTCCAGCGATTTCCTTATTGGGGATATTACATACCTCCCTCCCTCAAATTGCTTGTCCTCAAGCAATTGTAAGTTGGGATGCTCTAAAATGATCGCTCCTTCCCATGTGGTGTCTTCTATTGGAAAATTCTTCCAACAAACTAGATAGTCTTTGATACTTCTATTTCTTAACTTCTTTTCACGAGTATCAAGAATAGTCTCTGGTACGAGAATCAATTTACCTTCTTCATCAATCGAAGATAATTCCATGGAAGGAATAATATGTTGTCCGATTGCTCGTTTCAAGCAAGACACATGGAAGACATTATATATGCGGTTGTGACCTGGTAAATCCAATTCATATGCTACCTCTCCCACTCTTCTTATAATCTGGTATGGCTCGTAAAATTGAGGCTTGAGTTTTTCAACACCACTTTGTTTAAGGGAAGATTGTCTATAAAGTTGTAACCTTAAATATACCATATCTCCAACTTAAAAAGTCCTCTCTATTCTATGTTGATCCGCATACAACTTTTGTTGATTTTAGGCATGTTGAAGATTGTCCTTGAGAGTTATTAGGATATCTTGATGTTGTTGTATTAAATCCATGGCTCCAGGAACCCTAATATCCGCAATGACCAAATCTACAAAAGTTTTAGCATCATACCCATACAATGCCTTGAAAGGTAACATTCCAATAGACATGTGATGAGAAGTATTGTAGCAAAATTCACCCAAGTATAACCATTTGATCCAAGAATTTTGTTGCCCGATGACATAATTTCTTAAGTACCCCCTCAATCCATTTACTTACGACTTTCGTTTGATCATCCATTTGAGGATGATAACTCGTACTTGGGGTTAACTCAATACCTACCAATTGGAAAAGTTCTTGCCAAAAAGCACTCATGAACCTAGTATCCCTATCACTAACTATATTCTTTGGTAGTCCATGAAGCCTAAAAACTTTTTTAAAAAATATTTCAGCTATCATAGGACCATCATACTTCTTGGGAAGTGGAAAGAAATGAGCATATTTTGTTAATCGATCCACGACTACATAAAAGTTGCTTTGTCCTTGAACTGTGGGCAGTCCCAAATGAAATCCATAGATATGCTCTCCCATCTTTGAGTAGGGATAGGCAAAGGTTGCGACAATCCGACGAGAAAATTATGTTCTATTTTATTTTTTTGGCAAGTGGTGCATTCCGGAATGTATTTAAAGACTTCGCTTTTAAGTCCTTTCCAAAAAAAAATCGATCCCTTAATTGTTTGTATGTCTTTACAAAATCAAGATGTCCTGCTAATGGATCATTATGTATGGCCTTTAGGATTTTATGCTTGATTTTGGAATTGGCCACTAAGAAAATTCTATCTTTGTAGAGAATGAGGTCCTCTACTACTTTATAACGTTCATCTTCATTTTTCCTTCTAAGATTGCATTGGCCCACTCATCCTTAATGTATTCCAATGTTATGAATGCCTTCAAATTGGCCGTAATTTCTACCATGGAGCATAAATATGGTCTTCTTGATAAAGCATCGGCCACTAAATTATTTTGTCCCTTAGCATATTCAATGTCGAAATTACCCAATTTTGTTGTCTTTCATTTAAGTACGTTTGCTCTAGGAGATATTTCAAGCTATTGTGATCAGTTTTGACCACAAATCTTCCACATACCAAATATTGCCGAAAATTAGCAAGGGCATGCTTGATGGCCAACATTTCTTTATCATAGATTATCTCCGTTCATGCTCTTTGAGTTTCCGACTTTCAAAAGCAATAGGATGCTTATTCTACATTAAAACCACACCAACACCTTCTCGTAACGCATCACATTCCAACACAAAGGGTAATAAAAAGTCCAGCATTGCCAAAACCAAGCATGAACTCATCACTTGTTTAAGGCATTCAAATGTTGATTGAGCAAGCTCCATCCAACTCAAAGATCCCTTCTTTGTTATATTGGTCAAAGGTGTTGCTAGTTGCAAAAACCCTTTAACGTATCTTCTATAATAAGTGCAAAGACCTATGAACCCTCTCAATTGTGTCATGTCGGTAGGAGGCCAACTTAAAATGGCTTGGATCTTCTCTTGATTAACATGGACACCATCCTTATTATTTGCCTTAGATATAGGATTTATGTCATACCAAATTCACATTTTGACATCTTGGCAAAGAGGGATTGTTGTTCCAATATGGCAAGTACCATGTCTAAATGTTGTAGATGTTCTTCCCAATTCTTGCTATATATTAGAACATCATCAAAGAAAATTAAGATAAATTTCCTTAGATGCTTACTGAAAATGTGGTTCATGCAAGATTGAAACGTGGTTGGAGCATTCGTAAGTCCGAATGGCATTACTAGAAATTCGAAATGCCTGTAGTGGCATCGGAATGTCATTTTCTAAACATCTTCCCTCATTTGTATTTGATGGTACCCTGATCTCAAATCAATGGCTCCATGTAGTTCAGCGATACTGGGTATCAGATATTTATTCTTGATGGTCTTTTTACTTAACTTTCAATAATCAATACACGTTCTTAATGTCCCCTTCTTCTTTTTGACCAACATGACTGAAGAAGCAAATGGACTAGCACTTGGCCTAATATGCCCCACCTCCAAGAGTTCTTTAATGGCCTTTTCAATCCCATCCTTATAAATCTATGGATGTCAGTATGATGTAGTTATTATTGATTTCGTTCCAGGTTCCAATTCAATGATATGTTGGAAGCCTCTTGCTCGGGGTAGCCCGAGTGGTAGGTTCTCAAATACCTTGGCATGCATTTCGATGATACGCTGAATATCATTATGATGTGTTTCATGTTCTTGTGCGGAGCTAATTAAACATTGTACCACCCACGCTACATGCCCCTTATTAAATGTTCTCTCCATTGTTTTTGTCATTACTACTGAGGGCTACTATTGGCCATCCCTTTCAAAATTATTTCCTTTCCATTTGATTGAAACTTAATTTCCATTGTCTGCTAGTTTTGAGTAAACTCACCCTACGAATGCAACCATTGAACTCCTAAGACCAAATCTGTTTCGCCAATATTAATGACATAGAAGTTGTCGTTTATTTCATAACCTCCCAAAGTCAGATTTAATTGTGGAATTATCTTTGTACACGAAAGAGTAAATATATTAGCAACCTTTACCGAAAATCCCTTGAATTCTTCCATTTTCATATCGATTTTCTTAGCCAATTTTTCATCAATAAAATTATGGGTAGCCCAACTATCGACTAAGACTGTAATTCTTTGTCCTTGCAATGTTCCTCTTACTCAGAATGGATGATATCGAGGTGCTCCTAAGAGAGTGGCAAATGTTTCTTCTATGATTTCTTCCACTATTATTTGTGATTGGTTTTCATTGTTTAATTTTATTTCTTCTTCTTTTGCATCACTTTCCAATCCAACCTCGATGTAGTGAACTTGCCCTTTGCCCAAGCAACGGTGGTGTGGACTCCATGGGTCTTTACAAGTAAAACATAATTTTTTTCTCCTTAATTCGTTACGTGTTTCTGATTCCTTATTTGACTTTGGTGTCTCACAGGGCTGAGGTCCACTTGTTTGTATTGGTCTCCTTTGCTCATAGGATTGAATTTTCGGAGGACCACTTCCAATTCCCCTAGGTTGGATGGGTGGCATATTTCTGCCTTTTAAGGTTGAAGCTTCCATATATAAGGCCTTCTTAATTGCTTCTTGAAGTGTTGAGGGAGTAAAAGCTTTGAGTAAGCCTTTTAGAGGTTCTATTAATCCTTTTGTGAATAATACTACGAGTCCAGACATGTCGAAAACCATTACTGCTAGTCTTTGAAATTTTGCCATGTATTCATCCACACTATTGTTTTGTTTTAATAGAGCTAATTCTCTAAAATGGACCTCGGGGTCTGCCCTATCAAACATTTCGATCAATTGTTTGGCAAATTCATCATATGAATTGATATGGCTATGTCCTTGGGTGACCCATCCATGGAACCACCGTTCATGGGCTATACCTTCTTGATGGAGAGTCATAAATTTTATGGCTTCTTCCATCATTGGACGTAACAAAAGATACATGTCCAGCTTTTGTATCCATGCCCTAGCCATACATTTGTTTGTACCATCAAAAGGTGATGGTGACATTTTGCCTAATGAATGTTGCATATCCCTTTGTCTATTTTGGAGTTTATATTCTGGCTGAGATGCACCTCCATTTTTTCTCATTGTCATATAAGTTTGTAGGGTAATTCCCCTTTGGATTCCCTCCAAAAGTGATTGATATGCTTCGAAGCAAGTTATAAGATCATCATTAAATGATTTTAGAATTTATTCGTTTGGTTATTCTCTTGGAATGAATGTTGGTTGGCAATGCCGATATGATATGTGGTGTTTGTTTTACATTTGAGCTCAGAGATGGATGAACTAGTTTCTACTTTTTGTATAATGAAATTCATCATCATTTTCATGGTATGGGCCATTTGTGCCACAGTATTTGCCAGTTGTTCTTGGCCTTGGATAAGTTTATCTACCCTCTCAATATTTCTATCATCTTCCATGTCTCCTTTTGGTTGGCTTGCCTCCTTAGTTTTATTTCTCCTTTCATAATACAGAATATTCTTATTGTTATCTTGCATATGATTTTTATTCCGTAGACTGGCAAAATGGAAAGCTCTGATACTACTGTAATATCCCAAATCAGAATATTATACAAGAATTTGGATTCCTTGGAAATCACTTTTACAAGAAATATTGCTTTTAAACTTGAAATAATAATTTATATAATAAAATGAATTTTAATTCAGAATTTCAAATAATAGAGTATTAATCCTCAAGGGGTTTCGTCTTTGGGTTATTTGATAACAAGGGTTTTCATCCTTGAGATCAAGTTATAAAATTAAGGGGTTACGTCCTTAATAGCATTTGTAAAGTATGATGCTTGTACAAAGTTGTATGTTTGAATGTATATGATTGGAAGCCTTCTTCCAAACCAATGGCTAATTATTTTTAGCTTCAAGCCTTCCATTAAAAAGATGTGTCTCCTCCAAAAATAGCGACTTTCCATTTAATTGATGATGTTTAGTAATTAATGATGATTATTAACTAATGATGTGTGGCGCTCCTCTTTGAGAGTGGCGATTTCCAATTTAATTCTCCTTAATGTTGTGATTAAATTTAAGGACTGAGTTTAATGCTGGCAATTTAATTACAACGATTTCCTTATTTAATTCCAGTGATTTCCTTATTGGGGATATTACACTCTAGTAATTGTCATAACCTCCTTGCCCTTGGCTACATCAATCGTATGCCATATCAACTTGATTTGGACAGATTTCATCATTATGGTTCTTGGGCCCACACAATCTATAGAGAAGACAAATTTCATTTTGGTTAGGGTTATCCCTTGCAAAATGGCCCCACTCATTGCCCTCCGAACATTGTATAATTACCCATCCTTCAGAGTCATAATAAATCCAATTCCCACCCCGCTATCATTTTGTCTTTGGTAATTCCTTGGCAATGTGGTGTGTGGTGTCAATGGCTCTACTTGCATGAACAGTACTTGGATGCTCTTATTCTGCAAATTGTGTGGGCAGTCCTTGACTAAATGCCCTGTAACTTGACAAATCTTGCACATAAGATCCTTGCCTTCTTTCTTACCATCTCCCTTCAGTTCCTCCATCATCCGAAGCATGTCAATCCTCAAGGCACGCACTGATCCAGGTTCACTCTTATCACTAGGGTCATCTGCTTCGCATCCTTTTGAGCACAATGCCATATTTTTCTCATTTTCAATGACCAACTTAGTGGTAAGCATATTCATAAGATGAAGATGGGACCACCTTCATCATCCTCTGCAATAAGGGTACCAATCAATGAGCCACGGTTTCTTCAAACCATCAACAAGTTCGTTTTCAAGCATTTCTAATAGTTCTTTTAAGACTTTTGTTATAGGCACAAACATTCTAGTGTTTACCCTACCAGGTATTATATATTTATGCAACAATCTCATTGTCACCCCTCAAGAATTTGAATTATTTCTCGAAGGCTTCCCTAAGTGTTTTCCATGTTTCTTTCTCCAAGCATGGTGTTCATATCTACCAGTCAATACCACATATGTTCCTTTGTATGCTCATTGGAAATCCAAATGGTGATGCACGTTTTGTGGTGTTATACAGGATCATTCAATCCATCACCGGTGAACTTTGGCAATTCTTGCTCTTCTAGAGATGAAGTTGATGGGGTAACCATGGCTCTAGCATGGTTGTTCAAATACAAGTCTCCCTCTTAAAAAGGTCAACGTCAAACGTTCCTCTACTTTCTTAGTAGTACTAGACATGTACCTACACTCGACCCTTTGGTAGAAATCCATAGACTATCTTACACACCCTTAGGTCCCTTTTTTGTGCTCTAACTTGTCATCCAAGTTGCCCCAAACTTTCACACGATTCCCTTGCAACACCCTCCAACCCAAACTAGTCGAAAAAGTCCACACTTCCTCCAAAATGGGCTATGTCAATCTCTACAAAGATGATATTTAGCTTGAGTGGGCATCTAAATATTGAAATCTTAAATTTTTATTTTTGCAATTTTAATCAAGACTGGGATTTCATGAAACAAAGATGACAATATGCTGAAAATTAATAATCGATGAATAAGAATGAGCTTTTATTCCATTCTGAAAAAGTACAGCAGCATAAAAAAACCAAATATTGATTTTTTACCAAACCCTAACCTAGGATCAACGTGAAATGTATAAAAATCCTTGAAACCCTAAGTGAAACACCTCAAAATATTACAACAGCGCTGATATGCTATGATTTTGCCCAATCTACCAGAGTACGGCCATGGTACGGATGTCGTATGGATCTGTACGGATCTGCACTTTTTTTTGCAGTGACAGTGGCCCCCAAAAAGTTGGGCTCTGATTTTTGCAGGTTGTCAATAGTAGAAATGAGGCCAAAATAGGGGGTGCACAACTAGGGCAGACCCTCTGAAACAGTTTTGGAATTTTTATTTAACCTGGCAGCCTCACAAAGCCAAACCCTAGTCTTGAATGACAATAAATTCCTCTATCAAATAAAACTCTAAAACTAAAATCTTATGATTCTGGTAAGCACCGATGCGATCCTTGAATGGAATCATCTTTTGGGTATGAGAGGTTTCGTCCTTATGCCCTTTCACTGAAGGGTTTTCATCATCTGTGATGAAAAGTTGAACAATAGTTGCTCAAGCTTGAAAAGGGTTTTGAAATTGATCGAATGACTAAGTGTCATTTACTAATATTACCTTCCAACCTTTTAATAATTACCTTTTCTTCTAAAAACCCTAAAAGTAATTAAAATTTACTTTTATTTAATATTATTTTTTTTGCCCCAAAAAATAATTAATAATTACTTTTTTAGCCATGTATTTAATTTTGTTTTTTGGTCCAGCGTAATAATAATGACTAAGCGTCATTTTCATGTTATTAGAAAAAGAGACATTGAGGACAACTTAAAACATTATTATTAAATTATTTCCCTTTATTAATTTCCCTTTAGCCTACAAAAAATAAAAATAAGCTTTGGGTCCTCGATTTATTTAATTCGAAAAAATGGACATTACAATTCGTCCTTCCCAAAATTGCTTGCCCTCAAACAAGGCTTGACCCGTCCTACAAATAACTCCCTTCACCATTTTGTGCTCTTTGCACATTTGTAATCTGCATGGTGTGAATTAATTGAGCCATCATATCTACTAAATGCTTTTGTCCTTGCACAAGCCTATCAAAGCAAACATCATCCATAATCTCTGTTACCCATAGCTTCCTTTCCTTTTCCTACAATAAATTATGTATCTCACTGCCCTAACCCTTCCTCTGGCTATTCTGGACCCTTTTTCCTTTCTCTCTAGAATACTTGACTTCTCTGTGACCGCCTTGCATGAAGTTAAAGCTGAGAATTATTTTTTCCCACATGCTAGCAAGAAAATTGGCTCTAATATCACTGAAATATCCCACTCAAGCTAAATATTGAAATCTGAATTTATTTATTTTGCGATTCTAATCGAAACTGAAATTTCATAAAACAAAGATGACAATATGCTCCAAATTAATAATCGATAATTAAGTTTGATCTTTTATTCCATTCTGGAAAAGTACAGGGGCACAAAATAACGAAACACTAATTTTTTTACCAAACTCTAACCTAGAATCAACTTGAAATGCATAAAAATCCTTAAAACCCTAGGTGAAATGCTTAGAGCAGTACAACGGCCCTAATATGCTACGATTCTGCCCAGTCTAACAGAGTACGAATGTGATACGGATCCGTACTTTTTTTGCAACAAACAACAGCAGCCCCCAAAAAACTATGATCTGATTTTTGCAAGTTGTCAATAGCAGAAATGAGGCCAAAATGGGTGGCACCCAGCTAAAGCAGACCCTCTAGAACAATTCTGGAATTTTTCTTTAACCTGGCAGTCTCACAAAGCCAAGCCCTAGACTTGAATGACCATAAATTCTTGAAAACTCCTTTGTTGAATAAAACTCTAAAAATAAAATCTTTTTGATTCTAAGCATTGATGCGCTCCTTAGATGGAATCACTTTTTGGGTATGAGGGATTTCGTCCTCAAGCCCTTTCATTGGAGGGTTTTCGTCCTCTGTGATGAAAAGTTGAACAACTACTCAAGCTTGAAAAGGGTTTTGAAATTGATCAAATGATTATTATCTCAGTTTTCTTCCTTCCAACTTTTCAATAATTACATTTTCTCCTCAAAACCTTAAAAGCAATTAAAATTTACTTTTATTTAATATTCTATTTTTTGCTCTACAAAATAATTAATAATTATTTTTTTGGCCATGTATTTAATTTTGCTTTTTGGCCCCACTTAATAATAATGACTAAGTGTCCTTTTCATTTTATTAAATAAAGTGATGTTGAGAACAACTTAAAACATTATTATTAAATTATGTCCCTTTATTGATTCCCCCTTCGCCTACGGGAAATGAAATAAGCTTTGGATCCTCGATTTAATTAATTCAAAAAAGGGGCCATTACATCGAGAACCCTATGAGGTCTAAGTGGTTTGAAGCAGTAGCCAATGAGGTTCACGGAAATACTTCTCTTGGGATGTTCTGCATTGCTTTAAAAAAATGATGGTTAGCACGCATGTTATTTGACAATTGAGGCACATTGTTTTTTAAGGAAAACCCTAGTTAGTATTTTTCCTAATCAATTTTGTTTTTAGTAGTAGCATAAAGAGGGTGCTACATTTATTAATGGCTTAGGGGTGTCACCAAAGGATTTATTTTAGGGATAAACATGGGAATCATCTTTAGGTCATAGTGACTAATTTATTTGTATATAAACATGTTTCTACGGTGCTTACTTAGGCTGCTCCCCTAATTATTGGCTTTCAGTAAAAACGTATGTTTTAAGTGATTGGGGTTCTGTAAACCGCATTCACCAACTGTGACAATTCAAAAATCTAAGCACCATAATGCATTTACTTTTTCTTTGGATTAATTTAGTAATTTTACTTTTTCTTTATAACAATTTAGTAATCTAAAATAAAACAAGGAAAAGAAGTGCTTATCATGTCTATAAAACAGTAACATTAAAAAACTGCAATTCCATGCATGCTAACATTTTGACCGATAGCTAGTGGCCACTCTTACCTGGTTGAGAATAGGCTTTAGAGTTCTGCAAGGCCCACATGTTGGAGAGGTATAGAGAACACAGATAAGGCGTGGACTCTCATGATATATCTTTCGAAGAGCATACTGCAAAGATAAAATTAAGTTAATATGGGACTGGCAAAAAGGAAAAAGTATTACAATATTTATAATCAATTTTGCAACCCTGGTTCAAAAACAAGAAGTCAAATTTTGCCATGCCATCAGTTATAAAGCAATACAGACTCAACAGGCATAAATTAGAGAGTTCATTGTAAATGAGAGATTCAATTACCTGGCCCTTATGCTTAGCTTGGGAGATATCAAAACCCATCTGTACATCTCTGTCTGTGATATCTTTCTTAGTCTCTTGATCTTTAGGCTGTTACGACATTCAAGAGAACAAAATGTCAAGAAATGCAAAAAATAAAATAAAAATTAGAGATACCAGTAAGACTAAATATGTTGGTAAAACCTTTCTCTGTATTCCATAATGCCATAACATAAGTACTAGCATCTACATTCGTTTCAAGTAAAACTAATAAATGTATCAGACAGCACTCTCATTGATAGCAAACACGGTAGAAAAAGAAAACACCTTATATGGAAAAACTAATCCTAAACAGTAGGCCTAAAGTGTCAATTGTATAATGGTTCATTTCAGAATTCACAAGAAAACCATTATGTTTAATGACCACAGTAACATGATCAAATATATATGATAACAATGATCAATGTTGGCTATATAGAATTTTAATAATTATGACCAACGTCCATTGTTTGACATTTATTATGAACGAGCCACATACCTGATGGAACTCAATGAGGAGATTGTTTTTTACAAGATAACGCTCTGCCGACAATGCTGCCATGCAGCCAGATCCAGCGGCTGTAACTGCCTGTCTCCACTCTGGGTCCTATGGAAATTTACAGTACATATTGCAAAGCTTGTCAGCATGCCTTAAAATAAACATTGAGGGAAATGCAAAAACAATATTGTTAAATTCATGCAAACAAAATGCACATCAAAGGCTGGTAACTTAAAAGGAATGTCACACCTCCACTAGATTGCATTCTAGACAGAAAAACAAACACATTTCAAACAAATAAGACATCAAGACCTTGCAATATGCTGTAAGAACATGTCAAAGTTCAAGATCATTCATGCTAAGGCAGCTGCTCCATTTGAGATGATGTATTTTCCGGTTTCCCTGAGCATTGTGCCAATGTTATTCCTAAATGGGAACATCAGGCATTTTAGAAGAAATTGCTTCGATTCTCTACTCAGTTTTTTAAATTACACTTGAAGGTCGAAAGATAAACCAGTCATAGAATCACAAAAGATTAAAAGGAAACACACTTGGCTGGCATTTACACAGAAATATTAGACAAGCTTCATGATATACTAGACAACAAACACTGAGAAATAAAGCAAGTAATTTCCCTTATCAAGTTCATCCATGGCACTTGATCAACGGCCTAAAGAAGGGACAGGAGTTTACACAAAAGGTAGATACAGTTAGAAAGAACATACACACACACTTGAGGTCAGAAAATACATCCCTAACTTTCCTTTTCAGGATAGACAATATTGTCTATTATTTAGAAAAAAAAATGTTACTCATTGCAGGTAGGTGCAAAAGCAAAGACATTTCCTTTTCTTGCCTTTGCAGGGGGGGGATATACCCAAGCTGATACACTTAATTTTCCTGTTTTTTAAAGTAATATAGGATGGATGGTTGCCAAAAAAGGCCAGTAGTTACAATAACAACAAAACTGATCCATGGAAGTCAGGTTGTGGCTGCTTGGTTAGGTTAGTGTAGCAAGAAGCAAGTTGAAAGTTCAAACCTTTCAATTGCCCACTGGACCATGGTCTAGTGGTAAGGCAAAGTGATTGCCATAATGATGACCTGAGTTCAATCCCCATCGGCATATCTCCACATGTTAATTGTACCATTATACTGCAGGTCACCCAGATGAGGCCTGGTGCAAGTCCCAAGTGACTTTTTACAGAATATATACAACTCAAAAATGGCTTCCAAGCCAAACGGTATTCTAAGCTTGATAGTGAATTCCCTCCGTGCATAAAAAAAATGGCAGTTGTGAGTGTGGACCAATTTACTGAGCAAAACAAACCAAGAACTGGTCCATGATCACCTCTATCAAAATTGTTACTACCAATGTAGTTAACTAAACTCAGATTTAGTCCCCAAACATCAAAAATGTAAACAGAAAGGAAAATCAACTGAAGCTCAAAAACTTGGAGTTTCAACAATGGCAGAAAAGGAAGTCTGTTAAAGTCAGCTACAGACCTTCTCAAAGTAGACTCTGATTTTATTCTCATATTCTGCGAAGTCTCCTACAGTTTCAATTGAATAGTCTTGAGTAATAAGAGGACAAAATTCCATCTTCCCCATTACTTCAGAAGGAAAGGATAAGCCAGTCAGCTTCCCCGTGTGTCTTTTCCCTTTTCTGTTTGTGTTCCCTCGAGAACTCTTGCTTTTACTTTTAACTTAACCCTTTAATTATATAATCTTGCTATAAACCTACAAACCTATCTTCCCACAAAATTGAATAGAGCAACAATGAAAGAAAGACTTGAAAAAACCGAGGAAAAAAATTTAATATTGACATGCTGTCAAGATAGAAAGAATGATATAAAAACAGACAGTTGTTTGACCAGGACAAAAATTGGTAAGCAACAACTTTATCAGAAAATCACCTGTAAGTCGCCTGCTGCAAACACCCCTTCAATATTGGTATTAGCTCCACCATTTTGCACAAGCACATAACCAGTACCATCAAGTTCAACCTGGCCTTCAAGAAGCTGGCTGTTTGGCATATGCCCAATGCCATAAAAAAGACCCTTGACATCCAGTACGTGCTGCTCACCGGTATTCATATCTTTTAATAAAACACCAGACATCTGGCCCCGATCATTGCTTACCACATCAACAACTCCAGTGCTGAAGTGTACAGTCAAATTTGGATTATTGAAAACTCTGTGAAGCATGGCATAAGAAAAATGTAAGTATCTCAAACTATAGCCTCAATATCCCTGACAAGAATATGATGGACAATAAGAAGTAAAGGTATAAATTTTCCATCAAAACAGAATGACTTCAAATTCAATAAGCAGCATGAGGTATATATTTTGAGAATGAAACTACCTATTGCTTGCATATATATCTTTCTTGATTTCCCACTTGTACGAAACAGTAATAAAACAGAAACTTGGGAACCAAATTAAACTATTTGACCTTCCAATTTTATCATAACATCAAGAAGCCCTTGTAGAATGGAATCAGGCCACAGGACTTAATTTGCAAACTGAATGACACAAATCTTTATCAACCTTCAAATTACTTGCTCTCAACCCTAAAAAGAAAACATAGGAGCTTGAATCTTCTAAACACAGAAAATGCCAATCATGGTGCTAAAATCAACGTCAAGTAGCTTGGCAAGAAGAAATATTCAATCCTAACCAATGAGATAAAGGAGAGCATTCATTTGTAGATAAGATGGATGACACAAAATGCTAAGTGTTCAAAGGATATTTATACTTAACATCCTGAAATAATTTGTACATTTCGGAGAAGGGATGGAGAGTTTTAAAACCTGGACATGTAGTGAAAATGAAACCAATGAAATTCTTCATTAGCAGCTACCAAATTCACCAAATGTTCAAGGCCAACATTTGCACACTAAAGAATTTATAGGAGCATATCAATATGGTGGGTGTTTAAAACACAAATCTATTGCAGCGTGTAAAAGTCTATCGTAGCTTAATCAAGGCCATGTTAGAAAGCTGGCAAATTTGGTAGATAGTAAGAACAAATCTCTTAAGATTAACTCCAAGCTCAATCACCAACTTGTTGTGTGGTTTTATATTGGTCTAACATGTTTTAATTATTATCGTAAGGGCCTCATTTCTTAAAATCATAATTTGGATGTTTACTTTGGGAAAACTCCTATGGCAGTGCACTTTCCTTCCTCTTCACATTTAAAAATGTGTACTTCTGAGCAGAGCAGCAGAACTTGGCTTGAACTTGGTAAGACTTACACATCCAAGTCAAGTCAACACCCAAACAAATTTTGTACTGATAGATGCAGACTAAATAAGTGGAGAGCAGCATGATATTTGGGCATGAAAGTGTCGTACTTGATGCAAAATAAGAAGGTTGAATCAAGTAAAATAATAGAGTTCTACACTGCAAAGTATGACATGAAAAATCTCTGCAAACTTGATTGATTTTGTGCGAAGAAGTACATGCAATATATAGTAATAGACTATGTTAAATAAAGAACTAACAAGAATAATATTGGGTGGATGAAACCAACCATTAGTATATGACAACCAAACAACCTATGTCGTATGTTAGCAAACGATTTACAAATAGGAATATAAAATAAAAAAAACTATCCTAGATTCCTCATCAGTAATAGATGAGCCGATGGAATGAATGGAATAATTTTGATATTTTTATCTCTTCTATGAGGAACATCGTGTTTTTGAAATCGAAATATTTGTTAGATAAAATTAATAAATGTTGAGATGCTTTGTGAGATTGTAATATCCCCAAATGGGACGGATTAGAAAATAAAGGGTTTCCCCCAAATTCCCCTTAAATCCGATCCAAAAATTTGTAAACCCTAGTTGCAAATAAAATCCACAAAATCTTTATTTCATGCAAGAAACCCTAGATGCCAAGAATGAGGGTTTCGTAAGGTAATTTCTGCCAATAAAATAATCTGAAAATAAACAATTAATTTCAGATTTGAACTCCTCAAATAAATACCTTTTTATTCCCTCCGGATGCCACAAAATAAGAAGGAAAAATCAGATTTAATTAACGAATTTTCTGCTGTTGTTTGAAGAATAAAATACCTTTGAAAACCCTTGCAAAAATCACTGCCCACCTCAAAAAAATAATAGAAAATTCCAGCACTGAGTTTTAGCCTCTAAATCGCCAAATTGACCTCTCTGGGCCAATCACTACCCTCTTGAGAGCCCTGGAAAAATAGCAGAAAAATAGGATGGCAAATTCCAGCCCTCCTTGACAAGACCTAAGTTCCCCAAAGCTCTAACACAACTTGTCAGAATTAAGAGCACAAATGATTACCATTGTATAAGCAATTTACACATGCGGAAATAACCAGAAGAACAAATAACTATCAATGAGAAATAGCACAGAATATGAGAGGCAACACACAATTGTATTCAACTCATTACAAAGGAAATTACAATAAAGAAATCACACTCTTCTTCCACCTCTATGAGGCTTCCTCCTCAAGGGCTCCCAGTAATCTTCCCTCCTGAGTAATCTTCTCTCAATAGGTCACAACACACAGCTAACACAAGCTGTTGTTCACCTCATTGTACGTCCAGTACAATCGAGTACGAACCGGTACTCCAAGTAGATCTCACCATGATCCTGCTCCTGATGTATTGCTCACCTTGATCTTGCTCTCCCGCCGATCCTCTTCTGACCTCGCATACACACATCCCTGCAGACCAACCTGATCTTACTTATCACATGTAGATCTCCTCCATGATCCAGCAACCCCCTGCTGACCAACCCTGATCTTACATACCTGGAAGAACATGCTCTTCCAGGGGAAGAACTCTCCAAGTTCTACATAGTTCTTCAAGTTCTACACTTAACAATACAGCGCATGAGTCTATTATATAGATCTCATGCATACAATGATTAGACTTGCGGCTCAAGACTCTAACTGGTCTTCATCATGCAAACTGACTGTTCGTCAACAGCAGTTCTGGAACCGCCACAGGCGACCGACGTCGGTCCCTATCTGACTGGAGGTAACCGACGCCAGCCGATCCCTGCCAATGTCGGTTTCCTTCTGCACTTCCCTGACCGACGTCGGTTGTGGCCTGCCGACGCCAGCGACTGTCATGCTCAGAAATCCTCCATGTTTGCCTAAGGTGAAGCTTTTAGCTCCACACCCTAACAATCTCCCACTTGGAGATAAACAGCTGCACTTGTACCTATACCAGTACCTTGTCTAATCTGCCTCTTGGCTTGTATTCCTCTTCAAGCTCCCACTTGAAGACTACCCACCACACTCCTTGTGGTGTTAACCCTGTGCCTGAATTTCTTCATTCTCAGCTTACCTTCTTCTACCATTGCTATACTCCCACTCAAACAGCAACCCCTGTGAGTAACCTGTAATCAACAACACTTAACAGATCTGGGCCATCTGTTAGTCAAACTCGCTCTGAGAACGTCCAACCTCGCTCTGATACCATTTGACAGGACCTAAGTTCCCCAAAGCTCTGACACAACTTGTCAGAATTAAGAGCACACATGATTACCATTGTATAAGCAATTTACACATGCGGAAATAACCAGAAGAACAAATAACTATCAATGAGAAATAGCACAGAATATGAGAGGCAACACACAATTGTATTCAACTCATTACAAAGGAAATTACAATAAAGAAATCACACTCTTCTTCCACCTCTATGAGGCTTCCTCCTCAAGGGCTCCCAGTAATCTTCCCTCCTGAGTAATCTTCTCTCAATAGGTCACAACACACAGCTAACACAAGCTGTTGTTCACCTCATTGTACGTCCAGTACAATCGAGTACGAACCGGTACTCCAAGTAGATCTTACCATGATCCTGCTCCTAATGTATTGCTGTCACCTTGATCTTGCTCCCCCGCCGATCCTCTTCTGACCCTCGCATACACACATCCCTGCAGACCAACCTGATCTTACTTATCACATGTAGATCTCCTCCATGATCCAGCAACCCCCTGCTGACCAACCCTGATCTTACATACCTGGAAGAACATGCTCTTCCAGGGTAAGAACTCTCCAAGTTCTACATAGTTCTTCAAGTTCTCCACTTAACAATACAGCGCATGAGTCTATTATATAGATCTCATGCATACAATGATTAGACTTGCGGCTCAAGACTCTAACTGGTCTTCATCATGCAAACTTCCCGTTCACTTAACTGACTGTTCGTCAACAGCAGTTCTGGAACCGCCACAGGCGACCGACGTCGGTCCTTGTCTGACTGGAGGTGACCGACGCCGGCCGATCCCTGCCGATGTCGGTTTCCTTCTGCACTTCCCTGACCGACGTCGGTTGTGGCCTGTAGACGCCGGCGACTGTATTGCTCAAAAATCCTCCATGTTTGCCTAAGGTGAAGCTTTTAGCTCCACACCCTAGCACTCCTCAAGCAAGAAACTATTCCAAAAATAGTTAGAAAAATTAATAATAATTTCTGAAAATTATCTATTAATTTTTCGTCTTCAATATCCTTCAAAATAGGTCCAAAATACTTCAATGATGATTAGAAAAAGATGGAATAATTTAAGAATATTTTGTCCACAAAAATGCCTTCAAACCCTAGCGTCCACTCTCCCAAGTGGTTCGCTCCACTTGCAGAATTAATAGAATAATTTTAACAAGCAAGAAATACGGAAAAACACATAACCAAACCCTCAAAGCAATCGCCAAACCCTCCTAGGTAGTTCGCTCCACCTCTAAGGCATCAAACATGCTTTCCATTGTAAAAGGTGGTGTCAATAGACACCTTTGTGGATTGATCAATCACCAAGTAGAGCAAATCTATTGGGCATGCATCCCAATAGCCTTCTTCACACAGGAAGAACAAGATAATAAATTTAACATGTCTTCCTTGAAGCCTTCACTATGCCTTTATAACTTTCCAAAGGGTTTGAACCCCTTTTGGAAATATAAACTTTTATCCTTATCTTCACTTTAGCTCCATGCTAAAAATCTCCCTTTCTGAAAATATATTAAATATTAACTTTAATTAAAAAGAGTAATAAAAATTACTTTAAGGCCAATATATTAATATTTATCTCACTTAAGCACTTTAGTGGTGAAAACCACTTTTAAAATATTTTATTAATTAATTTAATAATTGCCTTGTGATAAAAATCACTATTTCGACAATTAATAAAATAATTCTCCTCAATAATTAAAAGGGCAAAAATGGGGACATTACAGTCCTCCCCTCTAGAAATTGCTTGCCCTCAAGCAATTGTAAATTTGGATGCATTAAAATTTCTTCTTCCTCCCAAGTAGCATCCTCAAGTGGTAGATCCTTCCATTTGATTAAGTATTCATTAAGACTTCAGTTTCTTAACCTCTTTTCACAAACCTCCATGATAGTTTATGGAATTAATATAATTTTGCCTTTCTCATTCAAAAGAGGCAACTCTAAAAAAACGGTAGTATGCTGCCCAAGAACCTTTTTGAGACAAGAAACGTTAAACACATTATAGATCTTACCTTTTTTTGGAAGCTCTAATTCATATGCCACTTCTCCCATTTTGTTTTCCACCTTGTAGGGTTCATAAAATCGCGGTTTAAATTTTTCCGCACCACTTTGTTTTAGTGAAGATTGCCTATGAGGCTGCAACCTTAAGAAGACCCAATCTCCAATCTCAAATGACATTTCTGTCCTATGCTGATCTGCATATAATTTTTGTCGATTTTGGGCACTTTGCAAGTTTTCTTTTAGAGCTCTCATAATGTCATAGCTTTGTTGTACCAAGTCCTTTGCCCCAGGCACTCTACTATCTGTCAGAATGAAGTCAATGAAAGAACAAGCATCATAACCATAAAGTGCTTTAAAAGGAGTCATACTTATGGATATGTGAAAGGTTGTGTTGTAACAATGTTCAACCATATGCAACCATTTTACCCATGTTGACTATTGCCCTGAAATGCAGTTCCTCAAATATTCCTCCGACCATTTATTCACGATTTATGTTTGTCCATCGGTTTGTGAATGATAACTAGGGCTAGGAATGAGCTTTGTAGTTCTTGCAAAAACATACTCATAAATCTAATGTCCCTATCACTCACAATATTTTTGTGCAGCCCATGTAACTTAAAAATTTCCTTCAAAAATACATCAGCAACCATAGGAGCATTAAACTTAGCTGGAAGTGGATAAAAATGTGCAAATTTTGTAAGTCTATCAAACACTACATACAGACAATTTTTACCTTGAACCATGGGCAATCCAGTATTGAAATCCATTGAGATACTCTCCCATTTTTTTGATGGAATGGGAAGGGGCTGCAAAAGGCCTACTGGAAAAACATGCTCGCTTTTATTCTTTTGGCATACGAAACACTCTTGGATGTATTTGAGGACTTCTTTCTTTAAACCCTTCCAATAAAAATTTTCCCTCACAAGTTTGTAAGTTTTAAAATATCCTTGATGGCCCATCAAAGGAGTATCATGGGCAGCTCTTAAGATCATTTGTTTCACCTTGGATTCGGGCACCAAATAAACTCTTTCTTTGTAGATTATGAGGCCATCCACAATTCTAAATTTGTCATCAACAATTATTTCTTCAAACAAATTGTTAGTAATTTGATTTTTAGCATATTCCATGGAAATCAATTATTTCCAATCTATTGTTATGAAAGACATGTAATACATTTTTGCATCTTCTTGTAAAGCTTTAAATATAAAAGTGATTTGAGATGCTCCTTAGACCATACCTTGAAGCGCTATCTCTTTATCATTTACCTTGAATTTGAGCATTAAACTTTGATAATTGAGCATAAATTTCCCCAACGAATACAACCATTGAACCCCAAGAACAAGATCCATCTCTCCAATGTCAATTACATAGGAATCATCACATACTTCATGCTCCCCCAAGGTAATAGGAAGTTTGTTAACTCTTTTGGTACAAGGAATAGAACATCCATCTGCTATGGTTACTTTGAAACCTTTGAAATCTTCAACAACCAAATCAAGCTTAGCTACCAATTTTTTGCCAATGAAATTGTGTGTAGCACCACTATCAATTAAGATGATTACCTTGTGATCTTTGATAGTCCCTCCTACTCTAAAAGGATAATATTTGGGTGCTCCTGAAAGAGAGGCAAGAGTGCTGCCCACATCTTGTTCGTCCTCTTTATGTGCATGCTCCTCATCTACATGGTTATTATGCTCATTATTAGTATCAACAACATCAAAATCTGAATTATTGTCTATTCCCTCTATATAATAGACATGCCCTTTGCCCATACAACGGTGGCCCTTGGTCCATGGATTTTTGCATGTGAAACATAAGCCTTGTCTCCTTAATTCACCTCGCTCATCTCTCATGTTGTTGTTGTTGTAGGGCAACAATTTGTGCAGTGGCATATATGGTGAAAAAGGCTTCCTTGGTGGCTCATTGGGTGGTGCTTTGAACTGCCCAACTTGTGTTCTTTGTTGTCCACTCAAAACAGTCCTTGGCTGCCCTGTATGTGTTTCTTTTGGCAGCGAATAGTGTTAATCTTAGTAGTTTGGACAGCTGTTTGTTCTCCCCTGAATATAGCAGGGTTAGTTATGGGTAGTTTGAACAGCTGTTAGTCCAGGCCTAGAATTTAGTTAATGTTGTCTTTGTCAAACAAATATTGTTAGGATAGAACCATTGTTATTTAATATTGACTCTTTCTATTTGACACCTCATAGCCAAGGTTGTTTATGGTTATTGAGTTGTCTCAATCTCAGCCGTTGATTTGCAACGAGAGTTGTATAAAAGGGGGTCATTGGGTCATTTGTAATCAAGAAGTTTTAGAGAAACTTGCAGTGTTAGCAAGTAATCTTGCAGTATTAGCAAGGGCACAGTGATAGTGTTTGAAAGATAGCAGAGGAGGAATATCAGCAGGAGGATTAGGAGATTGTCGGAGCTATGCCAGTAGAGGCAAGCAGTATTTGTATCTCTTGATTAACTGAAGTTTAATATATTTCTCATTTGTAGTACTGGTTTTCTCTACGGAGTTTTTCCAGGGACAACTGTCCGAAAATATGTTCATCTTGTTGATGTGTTTGTATTTGTGAAATTACAGTTGTATTATTTTCCACTATTTGTTAATCAAATAATCTTACAAGATAAGAGGTTAATAATCTGTAACTGTTATAGAAAATTCGCAAATAGGTGGCTGCTCTTGGTTGTCCCTTTGGTCCTTCATAACCCTTGTAGGCTGAACATTCTAGATCTAATGCCTTAGTGAAAGCTTTCACCAACCCTTTCAAGGGTTCAATCAAACCCTCAACAAATAAAACAATTAATCTTTTTTCACTAATGTCAAAAACCATTACTGAAACCTTTTGAAAATCAGCCACATACCTTTCAACATCATGCTCTTGTTTGAGTTGTGCCAACTCCCGAAAACGTCTATCTTGATTCTTTCTATCAGATCGTTCCATGATTCTTTGGCCAAATTCTTCCATGGTAGAAATAGAACCGTGGCCTTGTGTGATGAGGCCATGAAACCACCACTCATGAGCAATTCCCTCCAAATGTAGGGTGACAAATTTTAGAGCCTCTTCTTCAAGCATGGGGTTAAGTGACAGATATGTTTCTAACTTTTGTAACCAAGACCTCACATGAAATTTATCAGAACCATAAAAAACAAGGGAAATCTTACCCAACCTTTGTTGCAAGTCTCTGTGGGATTGTGTATTTGGAGCCTTTGATTTGGTTCCTTCAATTCACAAAAATCTTTAAAATTTAACAAATTCTTTGTGGCCAAACTTAGGGCTACATATTCCTCTTGGAGTGTATCCCAAGTATTTTCTTTTTGAGTCCTTTTCTCCAATGTTGGTTCTTTCTGCAAAAAAGTGGCATTAAAAAAATTTTGAGATGGATTAAAAAAAACCCTCTCATCATTGTTTGAATGTCCTCCATTAGAGAAGCGATCTTTCTTAGGAAGGGCAACTTTGAACATAGCTGCGATTTGCACACTCATACTTTGCTGGAATTCTTTTTGGCTTTCCTTGATGAAGCAATGCATAAGCTTATATTGTTCTGCAGAAAACCCTTGCTCTTGGTCTCCCATTTCTTTTCCTCTTCTCTGATACACTAAGTAATCTTTACCTGTTTGCATCCAACAACCAACACACAAGTATGCAAGATTGGTGCTTTGATAACACTATAATGTCCCCAAATGAGACGAATTAGCAAATAAGGGGTTTCCCCCAAATTTCCCTTAAATTTGATCCAAAAATTTGTAAACCCTAATTGCAAATAAAATCCACAAAATCTTTATTTAATGCAAGAAACCCTAGATGCCAAGAATGAGGGTTTCATAGGGTAATTTCTGCCAATAAAATAATCTAAAAATAAATAATTAATTTCATATTTGAACTCATCAAATAAATACCTTTTTATTCCCTCCAGATGCCACAAAATAAGAAGGGAAAATCAGATTTAATCCACAAATTTTCTGTTCCTGTTCAGAGAATATAATACCTTTGAAAACCTTTGCAAAAGTTGCTGCCCACCTCAAAAAAATAATAGAAGATAGAAAATTCCATCATTGAGTTTTGGCCTCTAAATCGCCAAATTGGCCTCTCTAGGTCAATCACCACCCTCTTGAGAGCCTTGGAAAAATAGCAGAAAAATAGGATGGCAAATTCCAGCCCTCCTCAAGCAAGAAAATATTCCGAAAATAGTTAGAAAAATTAAAAATAATTTTTGAAAATTATCTATTAATTTTTCATCTTCAATATCCTTCAAAATAGGTCCAAAATACTTCAATGATGATTAGAAAAATATGGAATAATTGCATAATATAATTTAAGAATATTTTGTCCACAAAAATGCCTTCAAACCCTAGCGTCCACTCTTCAAAGTGGTTCGCTCCACTTGCAGAATTGATAGAATAATTTTGCCAAGCAAGAAATGCAAAAAAAGCACATAACCAAACCCTCAAAGCAATCGCCAAACCCTCCCAAGTAGTTCGCTCCACCTCTAGGGCATCAAACAAGTTTTTCGTTGTAAAAGGTGGTGTCAATAGACACCTTTATAGATTGCTCAATCACCAAATAGAGCAAATCCTTCAAAATAGGTCCAAAATACTTCAATGATAATTAGAAAAATATGGAATAATTGCATAATATAATTTCAAAATATTTTGTCCACAAAAATGCCTTCAAACCCTAGCATCCACTCTTCAAAGTGGTTCGCTCCACTTGCAGAATTGATAGAATAATTTTGCCAAGCAAGAAATGCAAAAAAAGCACATAACCAAACCCTCAAAGCAATCGCCAAACCCTCCCAAGTAGTTCGCTCAACCTCTAGGGCATCAAACAAGTTTTTCGTTGTAAAAGGTGGTGTCAATAGACACCTTTATAGATTGTTCAATCACCAAATAGAGCAAATCTATTGGGCATGCATCCCAATAACCTTCTTCACGCAAGAAAAACAAGATAACAAATTCAACGTCTTCCTTGAAGGCTTCGTTATGCTTTTATAACTTTCCAAAGGTTTTGAACCCCTTTTGGGAAGATAAATTTCTATCCTTATCTTCACTTTAGCTCCATGCTAAAAATCTTCCTTTTTGAAAATATATTAAATATTAACCTTAATTAAAAAAGTGTAATAAAAATTACTTTAAGGCTAATATATTAATATTTATCTCACTTAAGCACTTTAGTGGTGAAAACCACTTTTAAAATATTTTATTAATTAATTTAATAATTACCTTGTGATAAAAATCACTATTTCGACAATTAATAAAATAATTCCCCCCAATAAGCCTTTAGTCTATGGGGAGATAGACTAAAGGTCTTCATACCTGTTTAATTAAGAGAGCAAAAATGGGGACATTACAGAGATATTGGAGGAGGTGCTCTTAGAGATGGAGGTAGAAAATGTTGTCCAAATAGTCACATACAATGCTTCCAAATATGCGGCTACAAGAAGAATTTTGATGGGCTTTTATTTCATTTAGTTCAGTCAAGACCAGCAGGGCAGACTAACTTAGACTATAATGCTTTGGGTACTCCTTTTTTCTATCATCATTGGCTTGTACTCGAGTCCATTGACGTGATTTTGTCATTTGTAAATGTTAACACCGTTCCTTTCTATCTTTCTTCCTTTTCTAGTGTTCTTGTCCAAGTTATAGTCAAATAGCAAAAGCAGCTATACTGAAAAGTCAATGAGCCTGTAAATTATCATGTATGAGAGAGTTGAATGATTAGACATAAAACATTTATCAGGTGTAAGTATAAAAAAAGCATATCAATACCTACATTAAGTTATGCTAAAGATGCAAAATGGCGCACCGCAAAAACAAATCATGTGATAAAACAAGAATGCTAAGACCAATTCTCCCCCGGGGAGGTCAAGATATAGAAACAACAAACTAATGCAATGCGAAACCTACAGTCAAAGATACAACTCATTGGTACAAGAAGCAGAAAAAATATAACAGAAAATAAATAAAAGTAATTGCTACAAGATACTGTACAAAAGGAAAATACAGAAATGCACCTAACTGTGCAATTTGAAAAAATAAATCATAGTCAAATTGAAAAAGGATGAAAGCAAAGAAATTGTTCCCAATGTTTGCACAGACACCTGAGGCAATTGAAGTATGGATTTATAAATTTAAAAACTGTGGAAGTTCTCCTGATTCATACTTAATCATTCCACAATATCTGCTGATGCAATAATATGCTAAAATAAATACTTCCAATACACGTATTTGGCAACTATGCTGCTGTTATAGCCAGATTCCAAAATTTTAATAGCTGTAACCAACTCTGGACCTTGGTTTCTACACTAATATCCCTTGTTAAGGATTCCGTTCCCCATTAATATCTGCCTACCTACTCTTCCTCTTGCTGACAGGTATATCTGACATGAGACAAGGTAGTGTGCTAGGGAGTAAGAATTTCTCCTTGTCAAACAACCAATAGATCCAAATGGCATAGTCAGAAGTAGATATGTCCACAAAGAAACTTAAATCCCAAGTTTTGATTAAATATTACATTGCACTAACGACTTACAATTTTAAAATAAACAATCGCACCTGTCCTGCATTGCTTTAGATGCTCGTAATCCATTTTTGCGCACTAACAAATGCACATGTCGAGCATATTTAGTGAGGTATACTGCTTCTTCTGTGGCTGTGTCACCACCTCCAACAACTGCAAGCTCTTGACCCTTGAACAAAGGGGATGCACCATCACAAATTGCACAAGCACTTATTCCTCTGCTCCAAAATTCTTGTTCACGAGGCAGCCCCAACCTTTTCGCAGTGGCTCCTGTTGCAACTATTAAACTATGACATTTGACCTGGAAATAATTGGCATGTCCAGGCAGTATCATCAATATTAATTTCTCTCATATAGCCATTGTCAGATTTTAAATGTTGAGGTTGAAATTAACAAAAAATCTCAATTTTAATAGATACCTCTCTTTCACTGCTTCTTACGGTAAAAGGCCTGCTCCTGACATCAATATAGTCTACATCTTCGTGAAAAAGTTCAGCACCCCAGCGCTCTGCTTGCCGCCGCATCCTATTTGAAGTTTGAGTATGTCAAAAATATGATTACTAGTGTGCTTCTCCAACAGAACTACAAGCATAGAAGAACGTAGATGTAGGCAGTTTCATCGTAACTCTGCAATATCATAAATCGAAGGAATGTTTCTATCTGGACCATTCAAACTGTTAAAAATGTATGCTTGTTAAAAAGTGGTCTAACTTTTCAAAAGGAAAGAATGGACTAACCTATCCATCAAATCAGGCCCTGTGATGCCATCAGGAAATCCAGGGAAGTTTTCAACGTCTGTTGTAGTCATCAACTGACCTCCAGGCACACCACCTACTTGATACCCTTCAAATACAACAGGTTTTAAGTTTGCACGTGCTGCATAAATGGCTGCTGTATAACCAGCAGGGCCTGAGCCTATTATGGCTAAATTTTCAACACCCTTTAGAGGCACTGCAAAAGAGAAAAAACAAAGATATCTAGTTATAGTGTGATGTGAAAAATTACCCAACCAATTAATAAAATCGTGCATTCTTATAAGTATTAAGTGCAAATAGAAGTTTGACCTCCACCAAGCCTAAAGGAAAAAAGGAAATTATATTAATGTCCACGAATGACCAAAGTAGGCCAATGGGACTCAAGAGTACACCCAATTGCAATAAAAGTGCCAGGGTAAAAGGACCCTAGGAACAATGACTAACTAAAAAATAGAAGAACAAAATGAGAGTAAACCCCCTAACCCGTGCGGTTAGGGTAACAATACAAGGAGGGAGAGTAAGAACCTCTGAAGACCATATGCTGATGAAAAAATAAAGTCAAAAAGACTGGATGATAGACTCATCAAACATCTCTGAACATGCCCGGAATAGAGGAATTATCTGTATCATCATCTATCACTATGAAAGGGCCAATACAAGATCTAATAATGCTCCTCAAGGACTGTTTAGCTCTGAGGGGCTCGGGTTGGGTGATCCTAGGAAGAAGTAAAGCACTCCCCCCTGAATCCCTCCTAACATCCAAGGCCAAAGAAGCTCTCTTGGCAGCAAAGAAACACGTACTGTGTGCTTGCCTCTGCAAATCAAGAGGCTATCACAAAGAAGCAAATCCACAACACCGAAGAGCAAATCCACGATGCACCCGCTGTCACTGAGAGCCAGTGTTTTGGGGTACTAAAAGGGTAGTGTTGTGCTAAGAGAGAGTAATAGCATCCAAATGGCACTTAATGCCACCAACTTCTGTGAGAGGCTTAAAGAATGAAGTGATCAGCCTGGGGGCTCTAAGAGCTCCCTATAGGTACCTGCATCGAAGGGTGACAACCCTCCAAAGAAAAAGGGTCAGGCACCATTGATCCAAGTACCAAAAGAAAGTGGATAGAGAGTTGCCAAGTCTCTGTAAAGATAGTGGTATCTCCCATGGTTCAAAAACTCATACTCTTAGATTACTCAGCAGACCAAAATTTTGACTCGTACTCAGGGCTCGGGAGTTTCTCGGCAATTATTTGCATTACTCATCAACATTATCGCTACTTAAAAAAACATATAAATTTATAAAGTAAACTTGAATATCATATAAAACAATGTTAAATGACATGAGAAAGGGTAGTGTTGTGCTGAGAGAGAGCAACAGTATCCAAAAGGCACTTAATGCCACCAACCTCTGTGAGGAGCTGAAAGAACGAAGTGATCAACCTGGGGGCTCTAAGAGCTCCCTACAGGGACCTGCATCAAAGGGTGACAACCCCCCAAAGAAAAAGGGTCAGGCACCATTGATTCAAGTACCAAAAGAAAGTGGATAGAGAGTTGCCAAGTCTCTGTAAAGATACTGGTATATCCCATGGTTCAAAAACTCATACTCTTAGATTGCTCAACAACCCAAAACTTTGACTCGTACTCAAGACTCGGGAGTTTCTCGGAAATTATTTGCATTACTCATCAACATTATCGCTACTTAAAAAAACATATCAATTTATAAAGTAAACTTCACTATCATATAAAACAATGTTAAATGGCATGAGAAATGAATGTAGAGAATGCATAAGTATATTTTCTATTGATTTTCGACCAAAAAAGAGTACGAATTACAAACTACAATGCTTGGAATTATAAACTATAGTGACTAACATGAAATATTAAATATACACATCATATTCAACACCTAATATAAGTCTGTTGCGATTGTCTCGTGGAAGTGGAAGGTAAAGATTCCTTCTTTGCAACAATAATATCCGCAAAGATATCACTTGCATCCTCACCAACCCCTCTTGATGCCTCTGCTACCCTTGATGTTATTGCTTCTTTTGTGCCCCTCTCTAAATCTGTGATCTCCTCCACAGTAGACATGGGTTGTGCATTATCAGCAATCCAATCGACATATAGATTGATATCATCCAAGTCAATTGCCTCATAACTCTATCCCCTCCACTTGTCTCATGCAAAGACGACTATTGTATCGCACAAAAACAAAGTCATTCGAGTGTTGTGTTGTCAATCTATTGCGCTTCTTTGTGTGAATAGCTTCAAACATGCTCCAATTATGTCCACACCTAGAAGATCTACACCGCTGGCACAAAATGCGAATGGCTAGCATGAGAGGTGTTTCTTATTTTAAAGCACATAACCGAAGAAAAGTCTCTCCCTATTGCATTCTTGTAAATTTGTAGCTCCTCAATAGTTGCATCTCTAGTTTCATCATCAGGGATCATCCTCTCTATGCAGTATCTAGGCCATCCATAGCCTCCTCATCAGCCTTAAATGAATCAAAATGGAAAAACTTTGGGTTCAAATAGTAGGCCGTTGCTGCATCAATATGTCAATGGAGCATCTTGTTCCATCTCCAATCAATTATGCGTCAAATGGGTTCATATTTTCTTTGATTTTACCCATAATATTTTGCTATAGCCCCATTGGCCTCACCCATGGCCTCACACAAATAACACACTGGGTTTCTTTCCCTATCCACCAACCATAGATCTCAAACCAAAGGCTCTTAACACCTAAAACAAAATAATGTAGAAATTTAAAATCAGAAATAAGAAAAAAAAATTACAACAAATAAATGATATATAAAAAAATAGTTAAGTTTAAGGTTACTTAAGGATTTCCTCCATGAGCTTCGCATACACATCATTCAAAAATGTCTTCATGACCCTTTCCCCTTCGACCTTCTTAGTATAGGAAGACTCTAGCCATCAGTAATTCACAAACATATGCTTAGGGAATGTTAGTGAGGTTACAATGCTTTGCAATGTAATAAAGTTTGTGGCGAATCATGTAAATCCTCATAGCACAAGCTCCTTTCCATTGGTGTGCTCTCTCATTAAGTTTATCACCCAAGTGGTAATGCAATGGGTTGTACAAGGGGTCCAAAAAAGGTGCAGGGTGCCTCAATAAGTCTCCTTGATACTACATATGCTATCGCATTGTTTGTCACAACTCGAACAGCATTCTCCACACCCACTTTCATCACCACCTCATACAACATATCACACAAAATGTTTACATTTTTCACTTGATGGGAAACATCAATTGACTTCAAGAAAACCAATTGCCCACTTGAAGCCACTAGAAATTTAATCAATGTGTAGTTTTGTCCTTCCATCCACCCATCAAACAATAAGGTGCAGCACTTTTTTTGCCGTACTTTTTTTCTTCTACAATAGCTTGTGTATATTTGATGGAATCCACCAACAACAAGCCACTCAAATCATGAGGATTACGAGTCTTGAACCACTTCTTAGCGATGGTCGATGTAGTGACCAAATTCTCTCAATATGGGTTTTTCACCACATTGAATGGAATATTGTTGTAATACCAAACGTTTGACGTAGCTATCTATGCTTCATTGTGCACTTTCCAGTTCCAAGCAATACCTTCAACTGAAGGTTGTACCTCAAAACTACTTCAAAGAACAAAAAAAGTAGCCGAACTATCTTCAAAAGATGGGGCCCTTCCCCATCCCCAACCTGTTGAAGTTGAGGCGATAAAAGAGGCCTCAATATCATAATCATCCCTTGCTGCCCTCCTATTCACTAGCGTTGTAAGTACATCAGCTTTCCTATTTTTCCTCTTTTTTCTCCACATAAGCCACAATGTAAGCAACCATCTCTCTTTGAGCCTCAAGTGGTGTTTGTCTACAGACCACTACATCATTCCCTGGTTGTTGTTCGACGTGGTATTTGACACAATAAACGCCTCCATTCATCTTTATCTCACAATAATTGCATATAACACAATTTCCCTCTATCACCAGTTCACAATGTTTTCAAGAAGGATCAAGGGACTTAGGCTTACGACGAGTAGCTAATCTAAATGGCGATGCCATTCTTAAACAACAAGCTTAAACCTTATAAAATAAAAAAAAGTTTTAGAATCTAGCACTAGCTACTAATCAAAGAAAGAAGTAGAAGATGAAGTAGATATCATACTAGAAAGGTATAATATTATTAAAGAGTACTTCAAAATTCAAAGATAATCAAACTACATACATTTTACTATAAAATATAGATCATTGAATGAGACTTGAGTGACAAAAATGTAATGTACATTGTAAAAACTAAACTACATTTCATTTTCACGTTGGATTTCTTTCATATTCATATATTCCAAAAATAAAATAATGAAAATGAATACCTGTAGGCCATAGGTTGTATGTACTCCTTGAGGCTGAAAACTTTAGTTAATCACCGTGTGCATTCCTTGAGGCTTGAAGGCTTGTACCACTTTCAATCACTGCTCCCAAGTTACACTATTAAAACCCTAACTCCACTATCACAATGATTGTATTCGTAAAGTAAATGCGCAAAAAATGCAGTGTTGTTTTATGGAATGAAATCACTTTTTTCGTTTTGGGCTTTTTATTGTTTCACTAGCCGAATCATGGTGATTAATCGGCAATTTTTGCCGAGTAATTGCAAATATTACTAGGCAAAAATTGTCAATTAATCATCATCAAAACTTCTTGTGATTTTCCTATCAATTTCTCGTTTTTTCTTCAACTCAATTTATCATCGATTCTTAGCAATTTTTAAATCTATGGTATCTCCCCCAGAACTCATAGTAAATAGGGCACCTAAAAATGAAGTGATCCTCAGTCTCTACCTTTTGGAGGGGGCAAAGATGACAAATTCGGTCCTCACATGGAATATGATGATCAATCTCAACCTGAAATTGGTGTGAGAATACTCTCAACTAGCTAAGGGGAAATCTCAAGCTCTGAGACCAATTATGCTAGAGATAGTCAAGTCGATGAATAACACCATCCACCACCTACAAGAAATGTTCAACATAAAAGGCAATATTGTGGCTTAACAAATGAGGATGAGAGGTCCAAGTGACCTAGATGTACATGATATACTTCATAAAAAAAGTGTTTTTGGGAGATATAAGAGTCAAAGTTGAACATATGGTTTTTGCTTGTAATTCCCACACTGCTTCAGTTGGTAATAAGCTCCTAATAGTGAATGGTTAATGGCAGATGGTTCCTATTCATAGTTCCCACACTAAATGCAGTTGGTGATAAATTACTGACAGTGAAAGGTCGCTGAGAGGTTGATAAATTCCTTCTCTACCTTCATTTAGTCCTGTGAAACACAAATTAACATGTAAGTACTAAGTGGGGGAATGTTAGGAAAAGTTAGATTCACATGAATTTGTCAAAGATTGAATATTGTAATGTGAATAATTACGTGAGTAATAATTCACAAATAGATATATAGTTGTTAGGTATTTAAGCTTACTTGGTGAGTTGCATAGATAGCTCACGTAAATAGGTATGTTATGCTTAATGAGTATTATTAGGATTATGAAAAGCCACGAGAAGCATGAAACTGTCTGGAAATTGTCTCATAGAGCCTCCAAGCAACAATAATGAGAGAATCTGGAATAACGAAATCGCACAGCTTTTGGAAGAGCAAATGTCACAGAACCAAGTCAAAGCCTTTCCAAAAGTCTATGAAATAACAGAAGACTTTGGAAGACAGATGACAAGTCTCAATGATAGCCCAAAGTGTAAAGATGTGGTCAATTGTCTAGTATTCCCTCTTGAAGCCAGCTTTTCCCCCTCTCTCAGATTACCCCTCCAAGTGCTCTATAAGTTGCATGTCTAACACCATAGCATAAAGTTTGGCAAATATATGCCCCACCATAATGGTCTTGTAGTTGATAGGGTTGGATTTGTTCCCATTCTTAAGAATGGGATGGATTATGTGCTGGGACCAAGAACGAGGAAAACCTAAGCTTATGAATAGCCCTCCGAGTGGAGATAAGACCAACCTGGCATAAACAGAAATGTTGAGAGTTGACAGCACACCTTTCAATTCTTTTTTGCAGTTAAAGCGAATATGCTTCCTATAGTTATACCAAGGCAAAAGTGTTAGGTATGTAAACATCCACTATTTTCGTTGCTGCAAAGTTTCAACCAAGAAACCTTATTGCTGATTGTGATTATCAATCTCTAAGAATATAAGAATTGCTAAAGAGCAATTTCCAAATTATGATAGGTCAAATGACTTGGGATATTCCAAGATCATAATCAAATTTTGTAAAATTATGTCAAAAAAAAAATTAATAATAATATCATTACTTCAAATGTAGCTGAACCCAAAAACAATTAATAATCGCAAGGAAACCTAGATCGAGATCAAGGAATCGGAATACATCAAAAATGTAGCTGCAATATTATAGTAAAGAGCCCCGAAGATTTTATATATTAGAGTCACATGAAGTGCACTTCATCATGGAGTGCTCAACCTACGATGATATTCGTATTCAATACGAACATAACTTGAAGGTGGATAACTTAAATGAGTTATTCAAAGAAACAAGACTTAAGAAGATTGCAGGTTTTGTACTCAAGATTCACAGTAGGAGATCTGATATGGAAAAGAATCTGAAATCAGCTTAGAACCTCAACTTTTGGTCCCATAGACTCTTCAGTCTCGTGGACGTCATTAAAAATTTTCATTTCATAAGAATCTTCTCATCAAGAGTATCCATAGCGAGAAAACACATGTAGATCATGATGTGACATATGATGAGTAGCACCCAAACAAAAACATGATCATTCTTTAAGGAACTAAAGGTAGGCGAAGCAACAAAAATTAGAACAATATCCTTTTGTTTGTACCTTGAAGGTGTTCGCTGCTCGTTTTGCTTCTTGGGTGTTGAATTTCCCATGTTATACTTCCTCCTATGGCATCCCTTAACAAGATTCCCCTTTTGCCAAAATATCAACACTGCCATTTGGGCTTTTGATACTTCTTTGATCACTACTGACCATTCTTGCCTCCTTGCTTTGAGGAATCTCTTTATTTTGATGTCCTTGCTTACTCTTTGAGCAATTTTCACCAGTTAGTTTAACTTTCCCAAGCTTAATAAATTGTTCTTCCAAAAGAAAAAGGTTAGAAAGAAGAAAAGAGAGAAAAATATTATATTAATGTCCACGAATGACCAAAAGTAGGTCAATGGGACTCGAGAAAACATCCAATTACAATAGAAAGTGCTAGGGTAAAAGGACCCTGTGATCAATGACTAACTAAATAAAATAAGAACACCACTAAAAATAAACCCTAGGATCAATGACTAACTAAATAAAAGAACACTAAAAATAAGCGAGGGGTAAACCCAACGAGTAAAAATATCCAACCCATGTGGTTAGGTGATCTGTAATTTGGTGGATATTCCACACACAATTCATCAATACGAATCCTCTTCAACCCCTGACACATGTGATTGTTTATTTACTATCATGCATTACTTTAGTTACTTGATAGAGATGGAAGGTGTTGTGAATGGAATACACTGAAATAAAATGCAAGATGAAAGAACACAAAAACAAACGAGACAATGGTTTAATTTGGAGAAACTCAATATGATAAACTCCAATAGAGTGACATGCTTAATCCTCCCCTTTCCACTGTATCATTATCAAGTACAAGTTTACTACCATCAATTGGCCTTCATGGACAGATATACAATTCACAACTTATCCAAACAATGCTTTGTATTCTTACAACACTTCTCAAACAATCACTACACACCTAACAATCAACACCAACTGGGAGAACAATGGAACCCTGACTCATGGAATCAAGACTTGCAACTACACTGTTAAACCCAACTTCCATTGAATACCTCCACCTATCCCAGGGACCTGTATATATTATTTACAAAAACTCAACAACAAGTGGTACACAAATTGCCCTAGAGATGAACTAAAGCAGCAAAAAGTCCAAAAACAAGCCACATTTGCAACCATTACTCGTTGAACTCAGCCCACGCGATTTTCTAATAAACCGTGACCCTGACACAAATTTTTCTCAAAAGGTGTAGGTTTGCCATAGGTTTCTCTAAAAAGTCGTGGCATCACGCCTGTGGCAAAACAAAGGGCTACTCCCAAAGTTTTTGGATCACTTTGAACCTTCCTCTAACTCTGTAAGCTCCTCATGTCCCTTTCTAACTGAGAACTTTACGTGAATTGTCTTCAAAAAGTGTCATACAAGCATTTTTTAAATAGATGAGAATAGTCGAAGCAATTAGCTCACATGGCTAACCTGTTAAATCCAAAATTTGGATCATGCCTCTCCAAGTAGAGGCTTTTGGTCCTCAAAAGCTTTAGTAACTCTGTAAATGAGGAAATTTCTTCCCCAATTCCTTACCCTTTCTTGTAGGTGTTTTTGTTGAATAAATTTTCCAGCCTTGTGAACTCCAACCTTCACCTTTTCATTCCCCTTGCATGGCTCCTTACTTTCTATCGACAAAGGTTGATGACGACTTGAGTCAAAAAGAGGACAACCCAGTAGTAGCTTCTACTCTTTGTTAGTAGGCATGCCATGCAAAGTATTGCATACACATATCCCCTTATCTTTCAAAAGGAGTAAAGACAACTTGCCACTAGCATTCAACTACTTTTTACATTGAGTAGTACTTACCAAGGAGAACTGAGATTTCCCTTCATAGGATTTCATAGAGTAGCATTTCCCATCCTTGACCAACTGGTATTGATTCGCCCTTCTCATGAAGATAGCATCACGCGTGTTGGTCTCAATTTGTGACCCCCAACGAAAACAATTATAAGATTAATTGTTCTGATGGGACAAAGGGAGAAAATGGCACATGGGACAAAATGTCCCCTCGTTAATTTTTCCCCTCGTTAATTTTAGGATTGATGCTGGTTCAATCCAAGGACCGAGCAGTTTAACCTATTTTACTCCAAGAGCAACAGTTTCTACCACTAGAGGTTCAATTGATATGAGCATTCATGTTCATTTACTTGCTTGCTTGCTAATTAATTGCCTAAATCATGTTCCCTGTTTGATTCAACTTGTGAAACAATAAGCTTTGCTTCACTGCAATTCCTATCACAACCTAAACTAGGGCAAGCCATCATCCAAAAATTAAAAAAGAGAGAGAGTTTAGGGCAAAAAAAAGAGGGTGTCTTTGATCTAAACGAGCTTCTTAGTACTACAGAACTGAAAAGCATCCCTGATCACAATTATACCACTGTGTGCCTGGTCTAGCAATTGCACAAACTTATAGCCACTCCGTGGACAAGCTTCTAGGTACAATCGTGAAAGCCATTGATCTATTGAATCGATTCTAAAGATAGCCTATCTTGCACTATGCAGCTGCTGACACAATGAATGTAAAAAGTCTAAAATAAAACATGAATAAAATCAAGAGACTAATTATGATAGTTGTTGCACAACATAACTAAGACAGTCATCTATATACAAGCACATTAACAGTCCTAGCACCAATTAACCAGCTAAATAAAAAGACTAAAGACATTGAACGAACAAAATGTAATAAAATCTACATTCAACATTCTACAAGCATTTTGTTACAATCAATATCCCCTGGCAGATAATCCAGGCAAAATTGAGAAGGAATGGCGGGTGCAATCCTGACGCAATTCCTCCAGAGTTTCGACCCAAAAGGTATCGCCCCTAGCAAGCAGCTAAGGTAACAGAGCATACAGGAAAGGTTGGTGCAATCCAGGGCAATTCTGGCAGCCATTTGATGACTAAAATACAGAACCTTTACAATGGCGATGCAGCCCTGTTAAATAGGCAATTTGGGGAGCTCATGGCCTTGTCTTCCAACTCAGCCCACTAATGGGGTGGTTACAAACATCAATGATGATTTGGGAACGCAGTTGAGAACCCTGATTCTCTGACAGATTTGAAGGCATGCCATACTCAATTAGAACTATGCCTCTTTAAGGCAAATATTTGTCCTTTATGTTCATTGTCCCTGACCCCTTACAATGTGCATGCCATGTGATGACTCACGCCATACTAATACTTTTGCATTCAACTCATGGGCCGACTTCATGGTCTATTGGATCAATTCACCCTTTTAATAGCCTAAAATGTGTCACTTTTGAGCTTTTTAGTTGGAACCAACTGGACTTTGAATACACTTTCCAAACTTGACAAACGGTCGTCTTGGGACTTTTGATGGTTTTGACAGTTAGATGGGTCGTCAATCTTAGTCCCCTAATCTACCTGACATCACCGCTGCCACATGGCCCTTCCTTGACTTCTCATTCCTTCTCCTTCGCTAGGCTTCATGGCTTTGCCTGCTAGGTCCCACTTTCCTACTACGTGGCAATCCTTCGGCCTCCCTAGTCTTTAGCTTTATTCTCCAGACTTTCATCATCATCGCCATGTGGTCCTAGCCTCCAAGTTCTCCCCTGTCGTTTGCCCTAGTCATCACCATGACTGCGTGGCTTCTCGGGCTCTCCATGCTTTCTCGAGGTTGTTTCCCAGGTCCACATGTTCCCGGGCTTTCTTTCTCTTCCACTGGTCCCTCCAAGCCCCTGAGCTCCCGAGATGGCACCACATGGCGCAATCCCAAGCCCTCAAGGGCACAGAACTTTGTTACTACCTCCCTGAGTCCCACCTAATACTGTCATTGCTCTGGGCTCCCGGGATGGCACCATGTGTCACAATCTCAGGCTCTCAAAGGCATGGAACTTTTGCACTGGTGATTCATTCCCGGGCCCTTGGGGCCATGAAACTTTACATCCCCTGTCAACTCTCCATTGGGTCGGGTCATCGGGATCGTGCCATGTGGCACGATCTCAGGGATCCTGAGCTTTAAAAAGACTTAGTCATTTTTTTTAAAAAGATTTGACGACAGAGCAGCTCGTCGACGAGATTAAGACGCGTGGAAGGATCTGGGGGGGTAGAAGTCTTTAAAACCTACAAGAAAATTAAAAAATCGATTAAGTAAAGATTTTCAAGAAAGCCAAGTCTTTGCCAAGCTAATTTTACATGAGAAGCAGTCAATTAATACAAGAATTGAAACCAATCATTAGCATAAAAAAAAGATTTAAGCCCAAACATTCATAGGTTAAAGCCTATAACAAAATGATTTAAAACAAAGGGGAAATATACTTTATTCACGACTAGGCAAAGAGCATCATGATTATGGAATATTTAGCCAAGTCTCAAATGAAGCATGCAAAAAGCAGAACTTCACATCTAAAAACTTGCAAACCAAAAACCAAATTGGAACAAGAGGGTCCCCATGTGAAAGTACTTAAAGATGGGGCGTGTTGGGACACAACAACGCACATACATATAGGGACTTCCAAAGACTATGCCACAAACATTAAGAGGTACAACATCCACCACAACTTCATCAAAGAAATGTTTCTTTATTGCAAATTTGACCTTACATTGCTTGGAAACCTCTATCTCTACTCCTTGTTTCACCCATCCCAAAGCATAAAGATTAGGATAATTATACTTCCAACCCAAGTTTATCTACTAGCACTTTGCTTTTCAAATTTGCTTGAGAGCAAGAATCAAAGAGAGAATCTACGTTTGTCTTCTTAATCTGAACTTTGATAAGGAAAAGTTTAGAAGGTTTGCCTTTTCCTTGAGCACCATGGTTACCCAAACATACCTTCTCTTGAAGGGTGGTAAAACAAAACCTTTCACCCACATCAGAGTTGCACCTGTCCTCTTTTTCCTGAATGGTCATAGCTTTCTTCTTCCTCTTATTCTTGAAAGGATACTTCTCGAGAAGCGACTTCCAACAAGTCTCATTTGTATGACCATCAACATCACAATGCTCACAATGCTTTATACATTCCTTGTTAGAACCATTTGAAGGGGAGGACAAAACCTCGTCTTCATCCATCTAAAGATAATATGCTTGGGAACAAGCCTCATCTATATCTTGGGGCTTGGCAAGTAGAACGGGCCTCCTCAAGTGACTGTGCAATCCTCCAACATACTTCATCAAGATGTCTCAATCAAATGTATCTTCCCTCATTTGCACCACCATCTTGTAAAACGCACTGGTATACCGTTGCACACTTTGTCGTTGTTGCCTCAAATATTGCCAAAAATAGACTTTTCCTCTTCATTGCAAATAGGAAAGAATTGTCTTTTTATCAAAACTTTAAACTCATCCATTACTAAATGGTGGTAAATTCTTCACAACTAAGGAATGAAATAAATTTCAAACCAAGTTAACGAATGATTGGTTAACTTCAACCTTGCAAAATAAATCTGTTGACTCTCATTAATTTGATTGTAAACTAAAGTATACCTCAAGTTGACCTAGCCATTGGTCTAGCTTATCTTCATCCACCTCTCCTTCAAATGGCTGAATTTCAATATTTGCTTCATCTTTGAATAGAGGTGGAGCTTGGCTAGGATGGGGCTTCTCCTCATGATCGAGAGCTTCCAACACGTCCTTTGCCTTCGAAGTTTCCATAGAAACACCTAGCTTTGCCATGAGAATCCTCATAATGGACTCCAACTTATCAAGCTTTCCCATGGGAAGAGAGATGTGAGCAACATCCTCTTCCAACTTGTGAAACCATTCTTCAGCTATATGAGATTCTTCTTCATCAGAATGGGCTAGGCTTTTGACTTCTTTATTTCACTTCCTTGTAGAAATCTCTTGTTGCAAAAGAGCCAAGTCACCTTCCCCACTAGCACTTGTTGCTCGGGTAATAGAGATAAAACTGCACACAAGTCACACAAAACAAACCACAGACAATGGAAAATGAACAAACTCTAATACCAAACTGATCCATAATTTGGTGGATATTCCACACACAATTCATCAATATCAAATCCTATCCAAATCCTAACACATACATGATTGTTGATTTACAGTTATGCATTACTTTGCTTACTAAACAAAGATGGTAGGTGTTGTGAATTGAATAGACTAAAATAAAATGCAAGTAGAAAGAACACACAAACACACACGACATTGTGATTATACCCTGGAGAAAATATGAGAAAACTCCAACAGATTGAGGTACTTACTCCTCCCCTTTCCACTATATCATTCTCAACCATAGGTTTGCTGCCATCTAGTGGCCTTCATGGAAAGAAATACAATTCACAACTAGTCTGAAGCCTTCAAAATGCTTTGTCTTCTTACAACACTTCTCAAACAATCACAACACACCCAATAATCAACACCATCTAGGAGAACAATGGAACCCTAACTCACGAACTCAGGGCTTATAACTGCACTACTGAAACCAACTTCCATTGAATGCCTCTGCCTAACCCAAGGACTTGTATTTATACAAAAACTCACCAACAGGAGGTACATGAATCGCCCAAGGGATGAACTGAATCGACAGAAAGTCCAAAAAATCCATGTTTGCAACTATTACCTATTGAACTTAGGTCATGAGATTTTTTGATAAGCCACACACTGCAGATTTTTTTAAAAAGGCATGGCGCTACTGTGGGTTTCTTTGAAAAGTCACAACATCGTATCTATGTCAAAACAAAGGACTAGTCCCAAAGTGTTTGGATCACTCTGACCTGAACTCTACTCTATGAGCTCCTCATATACCTTTATAACTAATAACTTTACATGAATTGTCTTCAAGAAGTGTCATACAAGTGTTTGTTATATAGCTGAGAATAGTGGAAGCAGTTCACTCACATGGCTAACATATTAGGTCCAAAATTCAAATCATTAGGGTACCATTACAAATAGCCATGTGGGGCTTAGCAAGAAACCCCAAAGAGCATGAGTTGATGAAAGTCGTAATGACTAGATGGTAGTCCCATCAAACATCTCTAAACCATGCCCGAGACAACAAAATGATGTGTCATCATCTATCACTATGAATGGGCCAATGCAGGATCTAATAATTCTCATCGGGGAGTGTCTAGGGTTGAGGGGGCTAGGTTGGGTAATCACAAGGGTAAGCAATGCATTTCCCCTAGAATCCCTCTTCACATCCAAGGCCAAAGAAACTCACATGGAAGCGAATAAACTTGTAATGTGTGCTTGTCCATGTGACTAAAGAAGCGGTCGCGAAGGAGCATATCCACAATGTTGAGGAGCAAATTTGTGACACTAAGAAGGGGCAAATCCCCGTCGTCAAGAGCTAGTTTACTAGTGCACCTTAGTCAGAGATGAGCACTGCTCACTAACCTACCCCCCCTCAATGTGTGAAGCAATGTTATCTAAAGTGCGTTTAATGCCACCAACCTCCATGATGGGTTGAAAGAAATAAGTGATCAGCCTATGGGTTCTAGGGGCTCCCTATAGGAACTTGCATCAAAGGGTGACAACCTCCAAAAGAAAAAGTGCCAAGCATCATTGGTCCTAGTTACCGAAAGGAAGTAGATATAAAGTTTCCCAAGTTTTTGTAAAGATAGCAGTATCTCCACCAAATCTCACAATAAGTAGGGCATTTGAAAATAAAGTGATCCTCAGTCTCCACCTCTTGGAGGGAGGCAAAGGTGACAGATCTGATCCTGTGTGGAGTATGATGATTAGTCTCAACCCGCAACTAGTGTTAGCACCCCCTCAACTAGCCAAGGGGAAACCTCAAGCCCTGAGATCAATGACACTGGAGATAAGCATGATGACAAATGACACCATCCACCACCCACAAGAAATGCTTAGCTTAAAACGCAAGCTAGGGGTTGAGCAAATAAGGAGAGGTCCCAATGACTTGGATGTACTACCTGTAGATATCCTCCCTAACAGTTCTAATGATGACCTCCTTTAAGGGCTGATGAGGCACATCCAAAAAATACCTGAAAGGAGGTAACCTATCAATAGATATGCCGATAGGCTAGAGGACCAAACCGGTCTCAAAATACCAATAGCATCATCTATTGGACCTTAACTACGTTATCGAATATGCCAATGTAGACCCTAGGTACGGTACGATACAATAGCGGATATAGATACTGAGGGGATACCGCTATGGTACGCCCTAGGCCTGTTGATATGTCCTGATATGTCCTGGGAAGTATCTGAATGTATCCATAGGCAAAAGGACATAACCTGGCCATATATGCGGTGTGTCCCAACAAAAAAACATTTTTTTGGTTTTCTTTTCAATTTCACCCGATGAAAAGTCAAACATGGATTTCTAAAAACAATCACAAACTAACTAAAGTGGCTTCTCAACCCTAAAAGCAGCTTTCACACTCATTTTATCAAAAGTAAACAATAACACATTTACCTTTCATTGCATTTTTACTTCAATGTACATTTGTTCTCTCATCTTCATTTTTTCAATTGCATAGGATTGAAACTTATTCCCTTTGTTAATCCTACACTACTACCTCTACCCATTTGGCGTCAAAGAGTTTAAGGAGCTTGCAAGGAATAGGATTTGTTGATTTAAGGTAGGTTTTCAATTTTGTGAGGTTTTGTTTTGTTTGTAACTTATTTTAATTTTATTCTTTATTTTGTTATTCTTTAAAGTTTTAACCATTATTTCAACAAATACGAAATGCTTTAAGTTTTAATAGCAATATTATTATTGTTTACCAAGGGCTATAGAATAGAATTTCCCAGAATGTCTCAGGCTGCAAGTGCTAGTTCAGTGGGCCAAGGGATAGCTTTCAAACCCAATCCTTGAGCACCTCTTTGGAAGAATGTAATGATGTTAGAACAATTGCAAGTTGGAGGGTGTTTCCTTTGGCTTTGCTCAGAATATAATTGTAAGTACAAGACTTCTTACATTAGGGTGAAAGCCCATTTGTGTGCAATTCTTGGCACTAGAATCAAAGTTTGTGGTGGGCCAAGCATAAATGGAAAGCCAGGAAAGCCTTGACACAAGAAAAGATCCTTGCATACATCAATGAGCAAGAAGTAGATGCCCTTGTTGGGCAAAGAACAAAGCATCCTTTATGAAAGAAAGGACCGTCACTTGTTGATCCATCTCGTGCTAATATGGTGGCCCTATCACACCCATTTCTTTCTACACCCATCGTGGTCGCAGAGGAAGAGAATTCACCCCTTGGTCCCAAGAGAACAAAAGATGCAAGGCCATTGGACAGGGCATTCCATAATGATTCCAGGGACAGCAAAGCAAAGCATTGCGCATTGTCTTTACGCATGTGGGTTATCATTTAATGTTGTATGACCATACTGACAGGATATGGTGAGATCTATCAATGTTGCCCATAAAGGGTTCACCGGCCCAAGGTATGAAAGGTGTGAACCGCCTTGTTGACAAAAGAAAGAAAACAAGTTGAAGATGCATTGAAGCCATCAGAGAGTCATGGATCGAAACAAGGGTGTGTCCATTTTCGCTGGATGAAATATATAGCAAATAGGCCATTGATTAATGTGGTCGCAGTGAGCTCTAAAGGGGCAATGTTTGTCAGAGTCGTTCATTGTGGAGAAAATGAAAGAAGCATGATTCATTGCCAACATCCTAATAAAGTCCATTGAGGTGATGGGGCCTCAAAACGTTGTCCAAGTTGTAACAAACAATACTAAAAATTGCAAAGTTGCAAGCATGTTGGTTGAGGCAAAGTATGGACACATATTTTGGACACATTGTGTTATTCATTCCCTCAACCTTATGTTGCATAGATTGAGGACAAAAGTCGATTGGATCAAACAAGTCTATGAGGATGCGGGCGAGATCCAAATGCTCGTAAGCAACCATCACATGTCCCAAGGCATCTTTAGGGCCATCTCAAAGTTGCAGTTGTTGAATGTAACTTTTTATTTAATCATTCATGAATCATGTATATTTTTAATTATATTTTTAAGTTGTAATTTGAACATTTATTTTTAATTTTATTTGTTTTAACTTCATATTAGGTTGTTAAGACTTGGTTTGTCTCACACACGCTCGTCTTGAAATGACTTGTTAAGGTTCGTGAGGCATTGAGTAGCATGGTCATCAACCAACTTTGGAATCTATGGAGACAGGCAAACAGTGAGAAAGCTAGAAAGGTGAAAAGGTGGATTCTTGATGACACGTGATGGGAAAATGTGGAGTATTTGCTCAATTTTATAGAGTCCATTGTCGGCATGTTGACATATGTGGATATGAATCATCCATGTTTGAGTGAGGTTTATGATGAAATCGACTCAATGATTGAGAACATTATATCTATCATAAATGCCAAATAGTAGGATCCTACGGAGAGGTTCTTCAAGGAAGTGTAGTCGCATCTAATTGAAAGGTGGAACAAAATAACCACCCCATTGCATCTTCTTGTTTTTGCCTTGACACCCAAATACTACAACACAGAGATTCTTTGTAATGTCCCCAATTAGAGAGGACAAGCAAGCAATAATGGGATTGGGCATAAACCCCTATCAAATAATCTGAAAATAAAAACCAGCCACTCAAAGTGTATCAACCAAACCACAATACTCACCAATGTAATGCAGATGCTAGATACCACTAGGGCAGAAATTAATCCACAACTACAACAATAAATAACCACTCCAAATATTGTAAATACACTATGAACGCTGATGCAAACTGTTGTGATAAATACCTGGGGTTGATGCTCACACTAGCTGGAAATATATACCAAAAACCAGCGAACCCAAGCCTTTTTTCCCACTTGCCAAACCTGTTGTAAAACTCCTTGAAAATAGTTTGCAAAATTAGGTAAGACCAACAATTACTCCCAGCCAAGGAAATATGTAAGTAGGCCCCTAAAATGACCACTAAACAAAAGAAAATCGGATCGCTAATCCTCACAAGTGTTGGTGTTAAGCCACACTCAGACCGAAGATGGACTGGTCCAAGAGGGGCCAGTAGCTCAGTGGTAGAGCACTCCAGCAGCATATGGATGGTCCTAGGTTCGAGTCCTAGCTGGTCCATGTCTCAACATGATATCAAAGCCAGGTTCAAGCTAGAAGCCCCAAGCACATAAGAGGTGTGGCTTAAGGGGGGGTGTTGGTGTTAAGCCACACTCAGACCGAAGATGGACTGGTCCAAGAGGGGCCAATAGCTCAGTGGTAGAGCACTCCAGCAGCATATGGATGGTCATAGGTTCGAGTCCTAGCTGGTCCATGTCTCAACAACAAGCAAGCTGGAAAATTACCAAATAAAATCACTTTATAATGACGTGAATATCAAGTGATTAGTGAGGTCAAAACCCTCAACCAACAAGCTGAAAATTATCAAAAAATATCACAAATGTTAAGGATAATATTTGCTCGATGATTTAGGGCCTACAAGTACCCCAAACCTTTGCAAATTCCTCTCCGAGTGGCTCACCCAAAATCTGATTATAATTACTAAATAATCTAGAATTAATACATTCACCTTAACTCTCTGAAACCTTCCAAAACCTTGTGATTTTACCTCAAATAGGACTTTACCTTCCCAAATTATAGTCCAAAATCCCTCCAAAAAGACTTAATCCTTTCCCAAATCAATTCGCCACGCTCCCAATTTAATTATAAAATAAATCAAAATATTTTATCTCACCAAATAATCTCTTAAGATGCCCTAGGCAAGTCGCCCAAGTGAGAGAATTTCGCCAACAAATCTTCACACCTTCAAAGGGGTCTCCATGTAGCGTAGCCCTCTCAAGAGGGGTCTTCCTCTTGACCAAATCAACTCGCCACCCAAGGGAATAGCTCTAAACCACACTATCAACCTCCCAATGCAAGTCGCCAATCTCCAAGACTTGCGATTTATCTGAAACCAACTCTCTATAGAGTTTGAAATAATCCTTAATGAAGGTGGTATCCAAAAACAACCTTGTAAGTCCAATTGCATGCAACCATGCAAATTTGAAGCACAATTACAGCTCTTGAATAGAGCTGCACTGAAAGTAAGAACAGAGGTTTTCGTCCCTAAACTCTTAACACACTTGAAGGTTTTCATCTTCAAGTTGTGATGAACAAACTTGGCATACGTGATCAATGATTCAATATTCCAAAAATAACATATTCCTCCACATGAATCCTCAATTGCTTTTTATAATCATCCCCCAATGATGGCGCCCAAGTTGGAAGGATGTGTCTTTTGAATCATAAGCAACTTTACATTTTTAAAATTTATTTTTGAAGGTTTAGGCTCTCATGACCCTTAAAGGTCCCCTACTTAAGTGAAAATTCGATTAAAAAAATATTTTTTGTATAATTCAACTGAAAATTAAAATACTTAAGTACCTTTCACCTTTTTGCTCTTTGAATAGCCCTCTTATAGTTCACTTTTCTTTGCTTTATCCTTGTCGGAACAAAACCAAGCTAAGGGTCCATAAGCAAATTATGCCAAAAAAGGGGACATTACATCCTTTTTTTGCCCAGGAGGGTCACACCATATAGAGATGTTGAGGTTGGTGAGGTATATAAGTTGGCATTCTCTAGACTCTTCCCCTATCCAGAAGTAGAAGACCAAGTTAGAGAAAAATTTGTGCATTTCATAACCTCCACGAGTCACTCCCTTGGCACTATTCGTGACAAGTACAAGATGAAAGCTCACTTTTGGTGGTACCTCCATGGGCAAGTATCCACCCACCTCCAATGACTTGCAATAAAAATTCTATCACAAGTAAGATTTTAATTTTTTTTAACTCTCTACCCTTTTTTTCGACATTTTGTTTTAAAGTTAGAGAAAAATTTGTGATTTCATAACCTCCACGGGTCACTCCCTTGGCACTATTCGTGACAAGTACAAGATGAAAGCTCACTTTTGGTGGTACCTCCATGGGCAAGTATCCACCCACCTCCAATGACTTGCAATAAAAATTCTATCACAAGTAAGATTTTAATTTTTTTTAACTCTCTACCCTTTTTTTCGACATTTTGTTTTAACTTTTTACTTTTACAAATTCTAATTGACTTTGCGGCTTGCCTCAATAGGTTGCAAGTTCCTCCTCAATTGAGCAGAATTGGGGTACCTACAGTTTTATCCACTCAATTAAGCGCAACAAATTGGCAACAAAAAAGGTGGAGGATTTGGTCTATGTGCATTCCAAGTTGCGTCTTCTCACACACAAATACTCTGAGTACAAGGCAGGGGCAACAAAGTGTTGGGATGTGGACCCAGAGACTACTGACTTTGATGCCTTCATTGCCTTCCTTTGATTGCTTGAGATGGACCTAGACAGTGCTTCACACGACTTGCATGGTGGAGATAGTGGAAGTGGCACTGCTGCTACTTGTGGTTCTAATGAACCACATGATGATGCAAACATCACAGCCAAAGATAAAAATGTATATAGTGAATCATGAATATGCTGATTTGTCTTATCTTTGTCCATACATTGTAACATTTGCACTATGTACTTGTTATAAAACTAATCTAAGTTCAACCATTGAATATTATCATATTTGGCATTGAATTATGGGTGTATGTTTTGTGGTTATTTAACTTATTTTGTTTTCTCTAGCATATTATGTGGTTAATTTTGCTTATATGGCCATATTTTTATATTTTTAATTTTTTATACATATTTTTGTATGGCCATATCCAAAACTTATCCAAACCCCAAAAAATATCCCCGTATCCACTCATTTGATTCTCGTACCCGTATTTGTATCGGCAACGTAGGACCTTAATGATGCAATCCTCTCTAAAGAACATAGGGCTAAGTATGGATACCTCCCATGGCTTGAAGTTGAAACCCCCATGGTTAAGTCTGTGAATGTAGAAAGTAAACCTTAAGATAATTGCAAAGCGCAGAGGTTGGACAGAATCAAGTGTGGTAAGCCATAAATTTATATTATGGCTTCCAACAATTTAAACAAAACTTGAGCAACATCAACTACCAAATGACCCAATTACTTTCTCAAAGAATGAATCATTTGCAAGCACTAAAATCCAACTCAAGCCTAAGATTTTCAAATTGTTATTTCAAGTGTCTGAAGAATGCTAGAAGTCATGGTCTAGTATTAATTTTTGAGAAGTTCCCAAGCCTTTTTTGCAATGGCAATGCTCTCAAGCTGCCCCAAGACATCATTAGAAACCGACTACTACATAAGTGAGAAAGCCTCTTTTATCTTCTCCTCATAGGCTGCCTGACTGTTTCAGATGCATTATCATCAACATCTTGTTCACAAATCTTGTCCATCTTCAAAGTTACGATGGTCTTCATTTTGATTTGTAGGAACCTATAATTCCTTGTTCGAACCAACCTTTTGTCACACCATATATTGTGAGTGATTATAATCAGAACAACAAAATATATAGTTTTAGATGCAATCAAAAGCAAAAACTAGCTGCACCTGCTTCAAAAATAGATTTAGTAAAAAAAATATTTGATTTGGCCTCTGGATACAAAGGTTATGTGCAAAATAAAACTAGCCCCTTTAACCACTTACAACCTTTTATTTTGTGCAACTCAATAATAAAATGTAAATCATAAAAGGGTGGGTGGATCGAACACACAACTTCAATGCTAGACAGTTGTAATGTCCCAAAGTACTTAAACAGCTATGCTGGGCCCCACTTACCAATTTTGGTGTAGATGGTGGTGATTGAGGGTGGTTATATGTATATATTCATATAATGTACATATCCACTTGTGTACATTTAAGAAGGTTGTTGTATCCAACCTTATCTCCACTTGTGCACATCTAAAAAGGCCTTATCTCCACTCATGCACATTTAAGAAGACCTTATCTGCACTTATGCACATTCAAGAATGTTGTTGCATCCAACCTCATCTTCACTTATGCACATTTAAGAAGGTTGTTGCACCCAGCCTTATCTCCACTTATGCACATTTAAGAAGGTTGTTGCACCCAGCCTTATCTCCACTTATGCACATTAAATAAAGTTGACTTATCCTACCCAACAAGCTTATCCAAGCTATATATTGGAAGCACGGGTATCATCAAAAATAGGCTTTTAATATTTCGAAGATTGAAGAATTAGCGAAGTCTTGCACGAACCAGCGAGGTTTCTAAACCAAGAGGATGTTCCTACTCTTGAGTTAAAAGCTGAAGTTTCAGATTTAAAAGTCTTCTTCCATTTGGGAGTTAAAAATATCACTTTTTGGAGCATATTGTGGCAGTGCACTTACAGCTTGGGCAGAGTTCCAGATTACAATATATTATATGAGTGCATACTTGTTTCTTTGGCTGTTATTTTTTTTATCTTGTGAAGTGTGTTTTACTGTTTATGCTTGAGAATTTTATTGTTAAAATATATTTCAAACCGTAAACTGTATACAAATGCCATCCCTTTAACAAAAAAGGTAGACAGATTGGTAGACAGGTTGGTGGCCAAGTTTTTTTAAGCAAATGTCATCCCTTTCAATATTGTTCAAAATCCACATATGAAAGCAATGGTAGAGGGGATCACCAATTTTGTAAAAAGTTACACAATGCCATCCTCTAAAAGCCTGAGAACTATTATGTTGGAAGAGGAGATGACATCAATATCTAGTGAACTAGATAAAATGAAATAGCTTTGAAAAAAGTCAGGGTGCACTGTAATAAGTGACGGATGGTCCGACACAAAGCGAAGGCCCCTCCTCAATAAATTGACTCAATGTCCTAAAAGGTCTATGTTTATCAAATCAATTGATACAAGCAATGATGTGAAGATTGCAAATTTCATTTTCAAATACATTGAATCTGCAATTTTGGACATTGGAGAAGAATATGTTGTCCAATTTATTACGGATAATGCAGCAAATTGTAAAGCAGCAAGGGAACTTCTTATGGACAGGGTTCTTCATTTGTTTTGGACTCCATGTGCAACACACGTTTTGGATCTTTTGTTTGAAGATCTTGCAAAGTTGGAATGGGTAAATAGTGTTGTTAGAGAAGGAAAACAAATTTCCAAATTTATACTTAATCATCGCTTGACCTTGAGCTTGTATCGCTCATATGCAAAGCGTGAACTTCTTTCTCTGGTTGAAACAAGATTTGCATCTAATTTCATCACTTTGCAAAGGGAGGTGGAGAAGAGGACAGCATTGAAAAAAGTTGTGATTAGTGAAGAATGGGTACAATCTAAGCTTTACAAGGAAGGCACTGCAAAGGACATTGAGAAAATTATTTTGGGCAGTTCATTTTGGGAGGGGGCTGAGAAGACCCTTAAGGTGTTTGAGCCACTTGTCCACTTGTTGAGATTGGTTGATGGCATGGAGCAAGCAAAAGAACAAATAAAAAAAGCATTGGCAAATGAGGGTGATGAAGTTCAGCGTATTTGGGACAATTGTGGACATCTGATGGAACATGTTACATCGACCTATACATGTTGCAAGTTGCTATTTAAATCTTAAGTTGATAGAGGTGGATCACGATTCAGATGAGGAAGTAAAAAATGGTGTATTGGCAACAATAGACAGGTTGGTTCAAGATGAAAATGAAAAGCCTAAGGTGAGAAGGCAGCTGACTACATCCAAGAACTAAGAAGACATGTTTTCACTCAAAGAAGCACGAGAAGACATTGGTAGTATGGATCCCCATTTATGGTGGCAAACATATGGTTCTTCTACTCCAGAATTACAAAAACTTGCCGTGCGTGTCCATAGCCAGTGTGCCAATTCTTCCGCATGCAAAATAAATTGGAGCAAGCATGATTTGATCCATACTAACAAGAGAAACCGACTAGGAGCCAAAAAGCTCTCTGATCTTGTGTTTGTGCACAGCAATTTAAGATTGCTTGAGCACAATCTTACAAAAGAAGATGACAATCTTCATCTTGGAGAACCATCCTTTGAAGAAGTTGAAAAAAATGTTGATAGTGTTGATGATCTTGATAGAGGATTTGCTGATGGTGCTAGTGCTAGTGCTAGTTTTGATTTTGAAGCACGGTTTAATGTTGCAAATGTTTGAAACTTTTAAGTCTCTTGTCAATTTTGAGCTTAGGCTCTAAACTATGGATATGGATATTTTGCTATATTTTAATGTAATTCAAGTTTGAAACTCATGCATTTCTCAATTTTGCAAGTGTTAAATTAATGTTCATTCTTTAGTAGACTAAAATGTTTTGCATATATATATATAGAGAGAGAGAGAGAGATTTTATTTTTTATTTTTTAAATGAATTTTTTCCGGATTTTTTTTTAACCTTTTCAAGAATTCCGGATTTGCGCATTTTTTTCCCCTCTCGAACCTTTCCAGATTTCCGAACCTTGTGACTATGCTTTTATGGCTTCAAATAGGGGGAAAAAACAAGTATATTACAAAAGTTGAGACACCTGCATGCATGGATGCCACCTCACACACTACCAACTAAGATGCCATGTCGAATTTGACTAGTCATTGACTTGTCCAGGATACCCAACAGTCAGACCGTGATCACCGTCACATTGATTATGGTTCAAGAAACCCTTGCAGACTTTACTCTGCGATCCTGCATCCTTCAATGAGCCTTCATAAAGGATTGAAGCTTGCACAAGGTTTGAGTGTCCAATGCAATGCCACGCCCTCTATGCAATGCCAAAATGGGATAATTTTTATCCTCTAAATTTCTAATGCACAATCTACAAAACAATGCAAGGCGCCTGCAAATACAACCAGATGTAGTTCTAATGTAGCACTTTGGCACATATGGCCATAGAAGAGATGTGATGCTACATGCCTTCATTGTAAAAAAATATAGTTTCAGTCGCCCACCTCCATATAGTGTCAAAAGAACCTTGGTCCAATATAAGTCAGTGTCTTAAACAAAAAGCAATCCCGCCATAGTCTTCATGAGGGTGCACCCCTACGGGTGTTATCGTTGTCTTTTAAACCCTGAATGGGACATGCCATGGACTGTCATCTCACAGTTTGTAGCACGACCTAAATAACCAAGCACGCACAGTCTCGTCTCTTACTGTCTGAGATCTAGTAGAATGTCTTGGGCATTTGCATACAGATGCTCTAGCTAGGCAAGTCGATGCCAAACAAAACCATGGCCTTCAATCTCCACACATGATGTTTATTCACACAATGGCCTATTAGTTTGTGCATGCAAGGACAAAGACAACCTTTTTTCTGTTCTCAGTGTTACCTGAGACAATTTCCAGCCATCCCACAGGTCTAGAATGTCTCAGGGATGAAAATGAAATGCCCCCATCCCATCCCCCTTGAAACTGGAAAAAATGAGGACGTCCCTTAACTGTCCGACATCCCTCAAAACGTCCCCCCATCCTGAAAATAATATAGGGGAAAACCTACCATCCCCAGGATGTCTGATGACATCCCTTGACCATCCCAGGTAATTCAAATTTACTTTGTAAGTTCACTGATTCTCAACCTCTATGTTTTCCCCTCTGCTGATGATTATCTCCCAGTACATATGGTTAGCTTCGTAATTGATTAAAGAGTATTGCTTCTAAGAAATCTTCGAGAACTAAATCCTCCATTTTCCACTAGCCCTTGAAGCTGGATATGATCATAATGGAATCACCAATTATACTTAAGGAAGATATCCCATTCTCCATGGCTAAACAGGGAATGTTGTTTCTATATATATATATATTTGTGAAACCCCTTTTTTTATTAAAATATTCAAAGGATTTAAAAAGAGGAATTCGCAGCATATTATAGATTACTACAAGGGCAGATTTCTTAAACCACATCGGAAGGTACTTTAAGGAAGAACTAGAGACTATTTTTTTAGCCAACTTTATTTGACTTTACCCTTAATTGAATTTGCCAACAGAATGCTGTGGAAAATGGTTATGTATAAATGTAATTCTAATTGATTAATTTCATTTATGATTTAACTGTGAGTGCAAAAACACTTGTTATGGAAATGATTTTCTTTAGATATTTCTGGAGCTGAAAGAGCACAGAAATTTTTAGGATAAAGACAATATTATGAGATTGCTGCAAGATATGAACATCTAGTTGGAAACTTATCCAAACTTTTTACCTGCACAAATTGGCCTTACATCAGATTCGGTACGTGCTGACAGTGAATCAAATAATAAATTACTAGCCTGTGAGCAGATTTTAAGGAATGATGCTGACATCACTCTGGTTTCCCCTTACCTTATTTTTTTTACAATTCAGGTTGATACTCCACATATGCCTTAATAAATTTGATGGTTCTGAAAACTTCACAATTAAAGTTGACAGTTCTATCATGGATGTATCATGTTATTTATTTCAGCTTCTTTCAATTTATTTATAATGTTATTTCATGCACTTTAATTTTTGAAATTTAATTTTATATATAGTAACTGTGCCACAACCATCCCCAAAGGACACAAAAAATTTTGCCGTCCCGAGAAATGCATCCCCCCATCCTCGAAACTCATTGTACTGGTGTTCTTGAAGCAATTCGAATAATTATATAAATAAAAAGGATACTCTTTTCTCCTAAACATTTTACATAGTCGACTCAACAAAACAATAATATGTTCCACAAGTCCCATATTATTTTTTCTTTGTGACAAGAAGCAATATTCTACTAGAATGAGAAAATATAATTTTTTAGTTGCAATGAGGTAATATTTTGCAACGCTTCAAAAGCACTTTAGTGCATTAATAAATCACAACTTCTTCACAAAATATGAGTCACAATGTGAATAGAATGATTTCTAGTCTACATAGTCACACATATTTAATTCAATAAATTTTCTTCACACAAAATGTCACAAACTCGCACATTTAGAGGTTCTATTGCATATAAATAATATCTTCACATCCAAGGGTTTCAAAGTACCTTCAAAAATGCAGTCAGGGGTTCATGTGTGGCATCATGAGTCTTGGACTCCACCTCCACAAACACAGACAAGAGACTTGGCAGATATTTTTTTCCAAAATTCAAACCTCTTGCAAAATATGACCACAGCAAGCAACAAGAGGAGCAACCAAATAAGCGTGGTTACCCTATGTGCCTAAGAAATCTCCTTTGCGAGATGCTCTTACAAGCTCTATAGCGGCAGCTGTGACTGTTGCTTCTAGGAATTCTTTACTCACACAAAGGCTCCTAAGAGTCATATCTTCTTCTTCAGCAATGATCCGATACCATGGCACGGTAAAAACCCTTAACAAACACATAAAATATCTTGGGAGAGATCACGATACTATAGAAGACAACGGGCAGCTTCTGGCTTCAGCTTCATCATACCAGCTTCATCCTTCTGCCTGCTTCACCCTACATTCATTCTATAACCATAGCAATGAGTAAACAAGAAAATAACAAGCCAATAATATGAGAGAATGTGTAATAAAGTACCCTAACAAGTCAAGAATAATACAGGTATATGAATATGATCACATGATGCTCAATGATATACAACGTGATACACTTTTTTTTAAATGGTGTCCAAATGACTCGTATATATGGGCAATGGCTAGGGGAGGGCATGCCATCATCTATGTAGTCATGCCAACTCAAAATGTAACAACCTAACCACATGAGATCATTAACCTAGTTTTCCGTTCAATGAAAGCTTGGACATCCATAATCAAACATGAAAATTGCTTGAAGCAACATATTTAACAAGCACTGCACACTAATCAGAGTCCTTACTCGATTAGTAAAAAGGCATACACATCAACTTCCAATGCATTTGATCACAAGATCAAGACCAAACAAGCTCCACAAACTAGGAAGTCGTACATCCACTATAAGGCCCTTATCCATTCAAATGAAGAGTGCTATGTACAGAAGTTTGTAATAATCAATGAACTACTTAAAGAGAATAACGATGTTTCCTTGAAAGCATGCAATATTCTTTCCCATTTGGCTCTACCTTGACAAAGACAAAAGGATCTTTGCAGATTTGATTATTCAATGGTTGCCACCGCTTGTAACAAAGAACAAACTGAAGAGGAAGAAGATCAACCAAGATTTAGGTAGCCGGTAACCCATTGCACATTATTATTAACAATGGCAGCCAAAGAACCTTATCTCCACAGATGCAAAGAAGTGGCTTGCAACGCTACTCTTGGCACACCTCAAACCCTATACTCTTCACTAGGTACAAAGGAGAAGCTACATGTAGCAAAATAGTGCAACCTCAAGTTCTCAATTTTCCCTATGTGTGAGGAGGTTGCTTGTAATGTATCCCCTGTGGATGCAGTTGAAGTGTTCCTAAACAAACCACACAAATGGGATAGGTTCAATGTTTATCAATCCCAGCCGCAACAAATAATGCCTTACCATGTACCTGAGTCACTTCAAGAATGCGATAATGCAATAGTCTCATATTTATTGAAGTTCATGCTTGTGTCAACTATTCAAGAACCGTGTTTTGCATTGTGCAAATTCTCAGCACAGCCTCGGGGAGCCTTCCCATAATTTGTGCAGTATAAAGTTCTGTTTGAAGCTTTGCAGCCTATCTCACCATCTATGGCTGTACAAACCTACAAAGTCCTCCCACACAAATTTCTGTATGGCCTGCCCAGTTTACAGCCTTGCACCAGTACAACCCACAAGTGTGGATTCCTTGCAAGCTCTTGCAATCTGGCAACAAACTTGAAGCAAAAATGTCCACAATGCTGTAAAAAACATTTCAGACCTATGCAGTTCTCATAGCAATAGACGGACCTGCGACATATCTGTAACAGAAAAAATAAAGAAGTTTGTTCTAGTTCAGCAGTCCCACATGTCACATTGCAGTCATCAAATCACCAAGAAGCAACCAAACAACTAACAATAAAACTTTTTGTTTGCCCAACCGAAGTGCAATTCTTGTAACTAAATTTTAGTTAAAAACATATGATCCACGTGAAACTAAAAAGTGAATCGGCCTTGATACTACCCTGCACTCCCATCCCACTAAGGGTCTCTACATATTGGGCAGCAGGAGGATGGCCCGCCGACCAGTACACAAGTTTTACTTCATTTTCTTGATTGGGAATTGGATTTTCATGAACGGACACAAAGACTTTACTAAGTGAAGATTAGAGCAAGCATTTGGTGACAAGGGTGAGGTGCCCTACATCATCCAGCGTCCTAACCTTGACATGGGACTTGGGATATAAAGGCTATTGGTTTTTTTACCTAACCATAGTAGTCTCTTCTCTTTCCTGAGTAGAGTTTATAACACGTGAAGAAGATGCAAAGGAGACACGTAACTTATATGTGCTCAAGTTTGGTACCTAAGAATGGTGTTGTGGAATGTACTCTTGATGATTGGGGACCACCATGTCATCATCGTCAAAAAAAAAAGATTGTTGTCTCTGGACATTTGCTCCAACTTGATAGCTTGGCTTTTCGATTGGATCAGATAGGACTACCTGTTGACCCTATTAACTTCATCCTTTTGTAAACTTTGTGTATTTTAGGCAGTTTAATACGTGTACTATTAGCAGAAATCTTGAGACCTTTTGTGGCAGCCATCATCAAACGTTGGCTCCTCTTGATGCTTATGCTTGTTAATGAAGAAAAGACCCCTAGTTGAGTGCATGATTTTTTTTAATATTTAATCCCTGATTTCCCATGCTTGAATCTTGATTGATTTTTCTTGGTGGTTTCCGCTTCAGTGCCATAAATATTCCTCTTGGATCAAACAGTCTGAAAGGATGGACCTTGGATCAAACTGAAGCGCTTCTCTAAGAAAAGGACTATTGTAGTGGAGATTTGTGCCATGTGATCATTGAAGAAGTATTTACTGCTAGAATTGAATGCATGCCAATTGCCTAAACCCATCGATATGAATCTAATATCAATGAGAGTTTGGATTTGAATGACATGAAGCTCTACCTATAACTTAACCCTTGTTATGAAGTACAAACAAAACCACACATGCATGCCCCTGCTACCGAAAAATTGCCATCTTGAATGTTGATTGTTAAAGTGAGGTCAAGTAAGCATGAATGTCCTTAAACAAAGCCAAGGGTAGGCGCTGAGAACTGCATAGAAAGAGAGATGTTGAGCATGAGATATGGCCCCAGTGTTGGATGAAGATGGATTTGGCTTGCACCAAACATCACTACTTGGGTTGTGTGATGCAATTCAAGATTAAGGAGCCAAGTCAATGGCTACCTTGTCCTCGAAGCCTTTAACCAAACACTCATCAAATGGACACACATCGAGTACATTCAGAACTAGAGACCAAGGCTACACTTTATTCAATTCATATGAAAAAACTATAGAGATAGCGCACACACCACACTTGTCTTATTTCTTGAATGACAAACATGAAGAAGAATTATAGTCACATTCCTTCAATGGACTTCAAACAATTCTTCCAATTTCTACTCTCCTATAGTCACACCCTCTTCTCTCTCAATTGAAGCTACTTCTCTCTAACTAATCTAAATCTCCTCTGCCTTCTCAAATTCATAAACCTCAAGTGAGCACTTCCAATGATTTGTTGTACTTTCCAAATTCGGATTCATTCACCCAAGTTGAATCTTTTGTTGCTTTGTCCTTCCATTTGACCAAATACTCCACACACTCCTTACCTCCAGTCTTGTTGACAATTCCAAAGTCCAAATTGGCCTCTATCTCCTCTTTCTCTTTCTCAGACAATTGTTGTTTCTAATTTGGAATTGGAGACACTAAACCAACATCATCTTCAAATTGTTGTCCTTTATGATAAGGATACAAATCCACTACGTTGAAGATGGTTGAGATATCAATACACTCCAATAGCTCTAGCTCATATGCATTCTCTAGGAAATTCCTCAAAACCCTGCATGGTCCAATATTTTTCCACTTAAGCTTGTTGTATGTACCCTTCAAAAACCTTTCTTTCTTCACATGTGTTGATACCAACTCCCCAACCTGAAACTCTTTCGTTCTTTGCTTGAGATTAGCATGTTGCTTGTATCTCATGGTGTTTTGTTCCAACTGCTCCCTCACTTGTTGATGCACTTCTTGCATATATTCCACATAATTATTCGCTTCAATAGTCTTCCCACTCAAATAACTGATGTTCCGAAATTCCGAAACCCCTCTTGGGCTGCAATATTTGAAATAGAATATTTCTTGTACTTTTGATTATTAAATTGCTGTAAGCAAATTTAGCTTATGCAAAAATTAAATCCCACTATTTGGGCTTATCTCCCACCAAACATCTCAACAAATTTCCAAGACTTTGATTCACTACCTCTGTTTGCCCATCCTTATGTGGATGGTATGTTGAACTGAAAGTCTGTAACTCAACTTAGAGCCCAAATTCTTCCATAAAGTATGCCGAAAATGAATAACAAACTTAATGTCTCTATCCAACACTATACTTTTGGGCAATCTATGTAACCTAGCTACTTCTTTGAAAACCAAATTAGCAATGTTTGTGGCATTACTAGTCTACTTACATGCAATAAAATGTGCCATTTTTTAAAATCTATCAACAGCAATAAAGATAGAATAATTACATTTTTTTCATCTTGGCAACCAAGGCACGAAATCCATGCTAATGTCTTCCCACGGTCTTTCTAGTATAGACAATGGGTTGTATAAACCTACATTCTAATTTTTACCCTTAGCATGTTGGCATATGTTACAACTTTGCACAAACTTCTTCAAATCTACACTCATGTTCAGCCAATGGTATTTTGCATTCAGCTATGCCAATGTCTTATCCATGCCAAAATTACCATCGAATCCTCCACTATGCTTTTATTTTATCAAATATGCCATCATTGATCTTTGAGGTATACACAATTGTTGTCCTTTGAACAATAATCCAACTTGCAAAAAGAAATCCAGCGATGGAGTTCTATCCGTGCCGGTTGAGCTCTTGCATGCTGCCCATGCATCTATAAAATTCAAATCCTCTTCATACATCAAACCCAATCACCTCCATTCCCATTTCATTCAACAAAAGACATCTTCTACTCAATGCATTTGCAACTCTATTTGACTTCCCACTTCTATGCTTCAAAACAAATAAATATCTTTAAATAAATTCAACCCATTTCATGTGTTTTTGGTTCAACTTACCTTGGTTGTTTATAAACTGCAGTGCTTCACAATTTTTGCGTACAAAACAAACTCTTTCGCAAGCAAATAGCATTGCCATTTACTAAGATCTTGCACAACTGCATAGAACTCTTGATCACATACTAGATACTTCTAATTCGCGTCATTCAAATTCTCACTAAAATACGCAATGGGTCTGCCCTCTTGACTCAAACCCACACCTACCGCTGCCCCACTAGCATCACAACCAACTTGTAACACCTTGTTGAAATCCACTAATGCTAACATTGGCTGTTTGGTTTTTTCTTCAAATTATGTAAACCATTCTTAGCTGCAACCATCTGTTGGAATTATTTTTTATCACCTCTCATTGTTTCTATGATTGGTGCACATATCCCTCTAAAGTTTCTAATGAACTTCTAGTAAGAACTAGAAAACCCGTGAAAACTCCATGCTTCAAACATGTTCTTTGGTGATGACCATTCCACGATGGCTTTTATCTTTTCCAAATCCATCCTCAATCCATCATGTGAGGCCACAAAACCCAAGTAAACCATCTTTGTTTTCATTAAACTGTACTTTTTCAAGTTGAACAGCAACTTCTCTTCTTTCAATCTTTGGAACACTGGTCTCAAATGCATAAAATGCTCCTCTTGTCTTACTAAAAATCAAAATGTCATCCAAATAAATAATAACAAACTTACCAAGACGCAATTTCAGCACTTCATTCATGAGTCTTGTGAATGTACTTGGTGCATTTGTCAAACCAAATAGTATAACTAGCCACTTGTACAAACCGTTCTTTGTCTTGAATGCAATCTTTCCACTCATCACCTTCCCCAATTCTGATTTGAAGATACCCCCCCTTCAAATCTTTGTGAAGTACCTTGCTCCACTAAAACACTCCATCAAGACATCCGTCCAGTGTAATGAAATTTTGTACTTGATTATAATCTTGTTTATGGCTTTAGAATCTGTGCACATACATCGTTCTCCACCTTTCTTGGGTGCAAACATTGTTGGAACCTAAGTCACAAGGTTCGAATATGAGCTCAAGTTCGACAAGGATAAAATTCGATTTGTTTGCCAATGGATAAAGTTTGAAAACAATCACAATTAAATTCAAACCATAGAAAAACATTGAAAAAATATATAAAAATAAGTCAAATAAAATAAAATAAAATGGATATTAAATTTAAAAAATAAAAATAATTTTATTATATATAAATTAAAATAAATGGAAAAAATTAAAATATAAACAAATTATAATAAAAATAATTGTAAAAAAAATAAAAAGTAAAATATAAATATAAATAATTAAAAAATAAATAAATAAAAATAAAAATAAACTAAAAACAAATTAAAAACAAAATAAAAACTTTAAAAAAATGAATTAAAAACAATATAAAATAAAAAAGAATAAAAACAAATTTTAAAAAAAAAACTAAAACAAAAACCTAAATTTCTAAGACAAACAAAAGTCGTTAAAAACAAAAACCCCTACTTCACTACTCGATGCCTCATGTCTAGACTCCGCGCAGTCCCTTGAACCCTCATGCAGCAACCAGCAGCCACGAACTCTAATGCAGTGGGCAACAACCACGAACCTTCGCACAACAAGGAGAATCCATGAACTCTTCGAACAACGATGAACCCTCGAAGACAACCATGCCCCAGTTGTGTGCAAGTCAAACTAAACAGGCTCCTCCACGGCAGATGAAAACTCAGATCTGCAATCCTCAGCATTAAATTCGCCGAAGACAAAAAAATTGGTCATACCATTATATTTGTCGAATTCTGATTTTTTAGGAAAAAATCGGCAAACCTTGTGACTTAGGTTGGAACTGCACATGGGCTCAAACTTTCTCTTCTTAAACCCTTCTCCAATAACTCTTGTACTTTCACCTCTTCACTCTCCATGGGTGTCAATTTATACGGTACCTTGTTTGGCAAACTAGATTTCGAAATCAAATCAATGAGATGGATAATACTCCTCGTGGGTGGAACCCCATCTGGAAAATCATTAAAAACCAACTAAACATATTCTCCCAACAAATCATTCACTTCATGTGGAATTTCACTCGCCTTAGCCAATGTGCCAACCTACATGGGTTTGGGAATGAAATCAATGAGCTCAAACTTTCTCTGATCAAAGCCTTCTCCAACAACTCTTGTACTTGTCTTTTCACCTCTTCATTCTCCATGGGTGTCAATTTATATGTTGACTCGTTTAGCAAACTAGGTCTGGGAATCAAATCAATGAGATGGCTAATGTTCCTCATGAATGGAAACCCACCAGGAAAATCCTTGCAAACAATCTCAACATATTCTCCCAACAAATCCTTCACTTCATGTGGACTTTCACTCAACTTAGCCGATGTTCCAATATGCACGGGTTTGGGAATGATAGCAATGCATGCATTCTTTTTCTTTGCCTCTTTCAAAAAAAAAATCTGGAAATAATCAACACTTTAGCACTATTATTCACTTTTGCCTCTTTATCCTTCAATGGGCTCAATGTATACTTCTCCTATCTTTCACAAGTGTATAATTATTTGATGACCTTCCTATCAGATTTCCATAGTCTACCCACCAACACATGACACACATTTGTGGGCATACTGTCACATAAAACTTCATCTCTATAAGACCCAGTCTAAAAACTAACCACACATTATTCATTCATTGAAAACTGATGTCCTTTTTCTAGCCATGACACCTATACGGATTTTGGTGTGTCACTATTTTCAGCCCAAGCTTATCTACCATTTCATTAGACACCAAATCATTCGTGCTACCACTATCAGCAATGAGTTTACAATATACCTACAGATTTGCAAATGGTTTGGAAAAGATTCTTTCTTTGCACTGGTTCATTTTACTCCTTGGCTGATTTTAGCAACACTCTCTTCATCATGAGAGCTTCTCCGTTTTCTGGATCTTCTGTATGATCGAGTGATGCAATGGTTTCTTCATCCACTTTGTGCAATATGGCTATTGGCCTCATTTCAACTATTGTTGTTATTTTGTGCTTGTGGGCACTCATAGAGAGGGGGGGCAATAGAGAGTTAGCCTCCCCCCACCCTATATATATATATATATTTGGCCCCCCTCTCCCTCTCTATATAGATGGGGATGGGTATGCGATGGGGGTCTAATTCTTTTGGCCTCCCCCTCCCCCTCTATATATACGGATACAGTACGGATATGGATATGGGGGAAAGAAACTCTCCGAACAAGGAAGCCTATATATCTATCTGGGAACTCCTTGTCCCCCTATCCCTATCTGACCAACCTATCCACACCTAAAGCATGTACCCAAAAAACCTCTACCTCTTTCTCTACCATAGTATCCTCTTCCTCTTGAAGGATATGCTCCTCCTCTTGGTGCATGATTGTGATTGTGAGAAGTGCTTACTTCTCCTTTCCGTATGTTGTCCTTTTTTGGCATTTGCTTGACCTCTTTCCCTTGAAAATCTGCCTCTGCCTCTTCCGGTATTTTGTTGTTTCCTTGACAACTTATGTTGTTGGTCCTCTTATTCTGTTTATGAAATAAATTAATCAAAGAGACAATCCAAGCATCCACCATGGTCCTTTCCATTATGGGGTTGTGAATGCCATGAATCGCAATGTTGTCACTGTGGGTTTTAAGGCTACCATCAATGTTGTGATTGACATTTATGAAAGCAATCCCCTTCCCAACCCTGTCTTGGGCTTCAACTAGATAATTAGCCATCCCACTGAGGGTCCCTACATATTGGGCAATAGGAGGATAGCCCACCCACTAGTCAACAAAAAATCCTTTATTGTCTAGATTGGAAATTGGATTTTCATGAACAGACGCAAAGACACCACTAAGCGAGCTTAGAGCAAGCATTTGGTGAGATAGTTTTGGATCGCAATGAAAAAAGAGGTTTCTTGAACAAGTGTGAGGTAACCTAATTCATTTCGCATCCTAACCTTGACATGGGACTTGGGATATAAAGGGGGTTGATTTGATGACCTCACCACAATGGTCTCTTCTCTTTCCTGACTAGAGCTTATGACATAGGAAGATGATGAAGAGGAGAAACATACAGATATGTGCCTTGGTTTGGTACTTGAGAATGGTGTTGGGGAATGTACTCTTGGTGGACCACCATGTCATCATCGTCAACAACAATAGGTCTTTTAACACGGGCCATTTGCTCCAACCTGGCAGTTTTGCTTTTCTGTTGAATCAAATAGGATTGCGTGCTGACCATTAACTTCCTTCTTTGGTAAACTTGGTGGATTTTAGGCAGTTTAATACATGTGCTATTAGCGGGAATCTTGGTTCATTTTATGGCAGCAGCCATCAAACATTGGTTCCTCTTGATGCTCATGCATGTTAATGCAGAAAAGACCCCTGCTTGAGTAATTGATTTGTTGTAAGCTTTAATCCAACTTCCCATGCTTGAATCTTGACTGAATTTTATTTGTTGTTATCCATTTGAGTGCCATAAATAATCCTCTTGGATCAAACGGTCTGGAAGGATGAACCTTGGGATCAAACTGAATTGCTGCTCTAAGAAAGGGACTGCTGTGGTGGAGATCCATGCCATATGCCTAGCCATTTGGCCATTGCAGAAGTATTTACTGCTAGAATCGAATGCATGCCAGTTGCCTAAACCCATGGATATGAATCTACTATTGATTACTGATTGGATTTGAATGAAATACAGCCTGCCTAAAATTTAACACTTGTAATGAAGTATAGACGCAACCACACTTGCATGCTTCTGCTACAGATTAATTGCTATCTTGAATGCTTATCATCAGACTGAGGTTAAGTAAGTGTAGAGTGCCTTAAACAATGCCAAGAGTAGGTGCATGAGTACTGCAAATAAAAAGAGGCGTTGAGCATGAAACATGGCCCCAACATTGACAAAGATGGATCTGAGTTGCACCAAATGTTGCCCCTTGGGTTTTGTCAATAAGTGTGTTAAGACGGCTAAAAGTGTAGAAGGGGTCGAGTGAGGAATTAGATGGGGAGGGGTTGAAACGTTTTAAGTAATGTAAGAATAGAAAGAGGATGTGATGGGTGGATGGAAAATAATGGGATGAAGAGGTAGGAATTGAATAAAGAATTAAAAAGGGGCAAAATTCTGAGGGGACAAAGGGGGTGAATTTTAGAATAAGTAGGCAAGAATATTTTATACTTAGAAGAAAGTGGACACATATGGAAATGAACAAGGTGGTTAGAAGTTAGAAAGTAATAGGGAAAAAAAAATAAATGTGCTTTTGGTGTTGTAGGCATACCAATGTCTTGGAAAAATAAAAAATAAAATACTTCTTAATCATGGTTGCTATTAGAAGGTGTAGTCACTCCATCTCGACCATATTTTTAATCCCAACCTATTAGTGGGTGTAGTCACTCGCTCACGAGAGCCAATCAAAAATCTCAACATGATTTATGCCTCTATCAACAGCTTCTTTAGCCAACCAGTAGGCCACTTTATTGAATTGTCTCCTTATTAATGTTGAATGTAGTAAATTCAGATGTTATCCATTAAATTAATGTTCTGAAAAAAGCACAAGTGGCATCTTCTAGTTAATGATTCACTGTCGACCCTGACTAGCCAACAAATCCATCCATATGATTACCTGGGAATCTCCATCGATCTGGAGAGGGGTTAGATGGTCGTTCTTTGCCAGTTGGAGACCCCGTATTAGTTTGTTATCCTATGCTTCGAAGAAAACAAAGAATGACTTCACCGTTATGGTCCCTGATGACTCCACCAATGTCTGCTTTACTCGGGTTCCCCCTTGAGGCACCATCAAAGTTGAGTTTGAGAATACCCGAGGGAGAAGGTAACCAAGGCTTCACATTGTTGACCATGAAATTGGACATGACGTAATGAAAGGGGATATCCCAGTTGCGTGTAATGACTAGACCCATCATACTCAAAGAGTAAAATCTGTGACTATTATTTTTAGTGTAGATCATTTACGTCACACAGATTAAAGACTGAATGGCTCTGACTAATACTTATGGGTGTTGTTGGATATTCTCAAAAGTCTTGTTGTTCAACTCTCTCTAGATATGCCAAATGATGAAGCCAGGGGTCAGGGCATGTACCACCTTTCTTATGTCCATTTCAATATGGAGTTTAGGCCACCCACAAGTTATACTTCTGATGGCCATATGATGTGGCATTGGAGTGTTGAAAGAAAAGGCAAAATGTTCCTAGATAGTTTTGGCATAACTACAGTGAATGAACAAATGAGGAATATTTACAGTCACTTCTTTGACAGTTTGGACACCTTGTGGGTCCGATCCAGCCTTTCTTTTGGAGAACATCCACTGTGAGAATCCTAACATGTCGGAGTAACCACATGAAGGGTCTGATTTTGGTCCAAGTTCTGAATTTCCAGAGGTGTCTCCAAATAATATTGACCAGCTGATTGGTTGATGTGGGGATTTGGTAAGCATTGGCCACCATACATTACCCCGTGCTAGTGGGCAGCCAAACAATTATGTCCTACCTGTGAGATTGAACCAAGGGTCAGTTTCTGAGTTAGCTCAACAGGATGTCAACCTGATTTGGAAGATTTTAACTTGTTTGAACTATGGCACTTGTTTTCCAGCTGCATTCATACTCATCCATTTGGTGAATGTAGTCAGCTATGTAATCAAGTCCATTACTTTGGAGTAGATTCTGCAACTTAGGTATATTCAGTTTTCCAAAAGGCTAAAATCCATTCCAACTATGATTCCAAAACCATACTTTCGTCCTTGTCCCCTCATACCATATGATACTGATCTTAAGCAGCCCAAAGCCTTGTTTAATGTGTCAGGTAATTAATGAGAGGGGGGCTCTCCATTGGGAGGTTAGAAAATTCTCCTATTAAAGAACAATATATTTTCCTTTAACAATTGGCCCCAAGGGGGACTTGATGAGGTATTCAATCTCCACGCTAGTTTCATTGCAAAGGCCTTGTTGAGCTCCCGGATGTTTTTGATGTTAAGGCCTCCCTCCCATTTGATTTCTTGATCGTTTCCCAAGCAACTAACAGTTACTTGAATGTGGCATCCACCACCTCCCAAAAAACGTTCCTAAGGATTTTGATTAATTCATTTTCCACCTGTTTGGGAATTGCAAGAAGAGTCAGAAGATGGATTGGAATTACTTGAGGAACAGATTGGATGAGCAAAATCCGGCCAGTGATAGTGAACTACTTGTAGGTCCATCTTCCCAGTTTGGTCATTAGTTTGCTGCTTTTGGCGTCCCAAAGATCATATATGTACTATAGATATAGACGCTGCAGCTACTAGACATACGATTTCAGTTCAGATGGCCCCAGCCCCTATAGATGGATCTGGGGGTGCACTCAGTAGTTAAGATCTATAGGTAGGTTTGGTTTCCAATGAAATGGGAAGCTGAGATAGGTCATAGGGAGTTTACCCCAACTCAAATCCAGGATGTCCAGAATTTCCTGCTTGCATCAAGAGGGAATATGGACAAATATGAATTTATATTTGGACTAGTTAATGAGTTTTCTGAAAGCCACCTGATAGACCATGGAATAGACCATAAGCATCTTGTGTATTTTGTTTATTTCTCTCAGAATGAGAATGAAAAGCATCAAGATGTCATCGGCAACTTCGAAACCCAAGAATCTTGAGCACCTATCAGTAGTTGGGAGACCATGAATTTTCCCTTTAGCTCTTGTAGTTGCTAGGAACTTGTTGAGCAATTGTCCCATTATAATAAACAGATATGGGCTTAATGGATCACTTATCCTCAGCCCCCTCGTGGATTCAAACATTTCTCGTGTCCCCATTGAGAGAAACAACATAAGTAGCCATGCCGATATAGCTATTTATCCAAAAGCACTTAATATTATCATTCCATAGAAATGCTGAAGATCCGGACTCTATGCTTGACAATTCTTTGTCTCCAAGCAAGATAACTATGTACACTAATCACCACCAAGCTGCTTCTTCCTACTATCCATAATATATGCAATGTCTCTATGTGTTGCTCCAATTGCTACCTTTCCTGACGTAGAAAAATGCTACTAGACATTCTAACTTTTCTCAGATACTATTGATTGTATTGCTGTTCTTGGTCCATTGCACCCAGGATCACGTGCTCTTGAATTTCTACCTCTCAGCTCTCTTTGGCTTTGGTCACATCCCTATTTTCACTAGTTACCACGCATGAAAAATATGGGAAATATATTTCATCAATGAAAAGGGAAACAATGCCAATGATACATTTTACAAAAAGAAAAGCAATAGGCATCTTAAACACAAATTTCTCCATAATTCACAAATATCATGACATTGACACTTTTCTAGAAAACATGGATGGAGGCAACACTCATACACAACACAGTGGATCAAATAAGGCACCTTGCAATTCAATTCTGGGCCCACAAAAGCATGGGGGATTCCTCCAGATGAATCAAAAAAAACAATCAAACTACAGCAAATGGTAAAAGCAGAGGCCGCAGTGCGTCATGGCTGGTTCCAAGAAATTCCGGAATCTGGTTAATGGTACCCAAAAAATAAATTCAAGTCCAAAGTTCCAATAACAATCCACAAGAGGCACTGAAAAGGAGCTTGAAATCGAGTGCCAGTTCATAACAGAAAATATAAGTGCCTTGCAGTTAACTTTGATAGGCATTAAATATTTATTTGATTTCATTTTCAATTTGAAGTGCTTGATTTCAGCAAAGCTGTGAGGACAACAAAAAATCGTGAGGTTTAGCATAATAATGTCTAAGAGAGATTTCTACTTTTTCAGCAACCTTACATAATCAAACCTATCCTCAAACATGTAATTTGCTGGTATGTTCCAAGAAATTTCTGATCTGTTTTTTAAAAATACATATGTATATGTATATTTTTTTGCTTTTATTAAATCTTCCCACAAACAAGTTCCATACGAATTGTCAGAATCCTGGGTCATGTGTGGCATAACCTTCATCTTCAATGGAAACAATTATTTCTCGGACATGCACTTCAAGAAATGTGAAACCCCAAATCTAGATTTCTAGTATAAAACGCCAATATTGGGAACAGGGTGAAATTGCATGCAAAAAAGGATCCGTCCGTTGAACAACCATACTTTATCATTTCTTGAAAAATGGATTATGTACTCTAGCTAGAATATGGATGAACACCTCTGACAATGAATGTTCCTCCCCCTTACCAACAAATACTTACGGTGCTTGTGTGCTAAGTGGGGCCCTTTGACTTTTAATTATTACCAAAAATACATGAGGATTAATGTCATTAGGGTAAAGACTACTCATGGAGGTCATCTTGAGATGATTTGAACACACAGGAGCAAAATCCCACAAAAAATAATAATCTAATTAAATTGCATGTGGAAGCCTCCAATTAATTAACACAAATACATGATTGGTTGTAATTGGATTAATCCCACATTGGTAAGAATTATGAGACAAGGATGACTTATAAGGCATTACATGCTCCAAAAGCTTTGTCAATGGGGAAAGAGGCTAAAGGGTGAGAATCCTAAAGCAATAGATTACATTCACATTTAATACATATGGAAAAATGTCAATAGGGTAATGACTACTCATGGATGTCATTTTGAGATGACTTAAACACACACGAGTAAAATGTCATTAGGGTGATGACCTTGACTAGCCTGGCTGAAATATTCTGTAGTGCAGAGTTTTTCTTGTGTCTAGTATCAGTGTCAAAAGAAAGATTACACTATCTTAGCTTGACCAAAGAAAATTTAGTAGTAAATCTCATGGCTGCAGAGTGGATTCTTCATAAGTCCTTAAAACCATAAGTACACAATGTAAAAGAGACAATAGCATAAGTGACTCTCTTATAACTGTAACATGTCATACTTCTAAGCATAGTCTAGAATAATTGCAAGATGAGAAATCTAGCTTGATTTGGAACCAGGCGCTTTAGGTTGATTTGCAAAACCCAATGGCATCCCACAACCAAAATGTATAACCAAACCATGCTATGGGCTCCACAATGACAAAACGAGAGTTGTAATGTAAGCAAATGTTCCAAGGGCGTTCCATGAGTGATTGTGATGTGCAGAAAATAGGTTGATGTCTATTAAACCAGCTTTACATGCTGATTAGTTGAGACAGAAGGTAAACACAAGAAGAAGAGATTGGCCACATAAGCTCAATAATTCTTGGCACCGTCCATTTATTTGCAACTGAATTTACCAAGTTTATTTATTTAAAATATTTCTTATTTCCACTTTGTAAGAGTGGAATTGTTTATTGTGCATTACACATTGTGTTTTGCTTCTAAGATGCCTATTATAGGATCTCTTGTTATTGAGAAATGTCGGATTAGCTATCATCTTGTCTTCCATTGTGAATGTTTTTTCTGTCCATCTGTCCAGCTTGCATGTGATTAACGGTAATGTTTTTAGGACAATTTTGTAATGTCCCCTTTAGGTCTGAATTAGAGAGATTTGGGTTTTTCAATTAACCCTAGAAATAACACCACAAACCCTAACACAACTTATGCAAATTCTGAATTTTAAAATCTCAAACCCTAGCCATAAATTACTGAATTCTATAAATGAACATCTAGGACACAAATATCAATATTTCCAATCAAATATTCATCAAAATTACAGAATTATTACAGCTCACAATACAACCTTAAAATTTGATTTTCTTAATCCTTTCAATAGCCGAAAAATATGATAAAAATACCAGCAATGTATTGGTGCTTCCAAACAGAAGTTATGTCTTGAATAAGACTTTCAAAATATATATCAAACCCCAAAGTGGGGCGCTGCCCTTCTAGATGCTGTTGGCTTTCTTCAAACAAGTCGTTGCTCCCTTATTGGGATTCCAAACCCCTCACAAACCAGACACTGCCCTTCTAGGGCAACTCAAAATCCTTCTCTAACTTCTATACTGCTGTGCCCAACCTCTTGATGACCTTATCTGCTGTACTATACCTGAAAACGATGTTAGAATACCTCAGACTGACCATGCTCCTTGCAACCTTTGAATTGAAGCTGCCTTAGCTGAATGTTGAAGGGTTTCGTCCTCAACTTCAGTTCCAATGAAAGGTTTCGTCTCCAAAAGATGTAAGCCAAGTGTTTTCGTGTTTAAACTCTTGAAATTAATCCACCAAAAATAACATTATCTCCAATATGAACCTTCATCCTCCTTTTATAACCTTTTCCACAAAAAGCTCCCTCTCAAAGTGGGGTGCTCCATTTGGAGGGAAATTTTGAATATTTAAAAGCAACATCCTTATAATTTCCCTTAACTTGCCCATGAATCTTAAACGTCCCCTCTTTAAGTCAAAAATCAAAAATAGAAAAGAGGTGGCCGACATAAATTCCCTTAGACATATTATTATTTTAAGTATTTAGGAATATTTTTTATTGTAAATAATAATATTATTCTAATCTTGAAAAGGGGACATTACAAATTTTGCAGATTTTGGAGGCTCCAATGACTCGCAAGTAAAGGAATACTAGCAGTCACTCCATTCAGAATATGGTGATTCGAATTTTTGTTGAAAATCCCCAGGTGCTAGAACCATTCAAGAATAGCAGATAGAAAAATGATTTCAACAATATTTGATGCAACATTTAACATTTGAGCTATAAAGCATTCACAGCTCTTGTCAGCAACGTGGGCTTTGACATGTGCGTTTAAATCCATAATTACAATAGAAAAAAAAGATTTTAGATTTGAGAATATTGAATCTTAGCTGCTGGTGAATCAACTAGTGCCAAGATGCTGATCAAATCAGTGCTTACAATAGAATTGTTCTTGACAAATAAATTATAGCCAAAGTGACTCTGGTGGTCAGAATTGCCTTGATCTACCTTATGAACTCCAAATAAAAATATCAATTTGGAAAACACCAAGATACAACAGTGTGAGATATGGGTTTATTGGAATCCACCCAAATACAATAATATGAGATATAGGTTTATTGGTATCCAACACCAATATAGGCATAGGATAAATGGGTATCTCGAAATAGAGTCTAATAAAAGGAATATAAGATATGGGTCGATTGGATTGATATGAAAATTGTAAAAACCCAAGAAAAAGCAGTATTGAAGAAAAGACCCACCTGGCGGTTTCTGCAGTTCTTCTGTCACAACAGCTGCTCTCACACTGTATCTTGTGCCTGTGCCTGAACAATTGATCCCTCCGTGTTGAATTGGAATGGCAGAAAATGCTCCAAATGAATTAAATTTGAAGTATGGATGTGATGAAAATGAACAGGCATAGATGTTTTTGTTGTTGTTGTGTGCATAGTGAGTTTCGGGGCGTGCAAGAACTCTATATGAAGCTGGTGATGCAGCAGAAAAGGCCGTTGCCATCGCTAAGGCCGTTGCCATCTACAAATCTTGCATTCCCCTGCACTCATTCGTTCAAAATCAACACGCCCAACACCTTAAAATGCATCAATCTATACCATATATAGAATACAAGTTTGATTTTTTTGGAAGAGCATATTTAAAATTTTCCGTGCTGACCTCCAACTTCCCTCATACAACGACAATAAGTGGTATTTTGTATGGTTCTAAGTAATATAATTATCTTATTGTTAAAGCATTTTATTATATTTTTATATATGAAAATGCATAGGTTTTCTCTCTCGAAATTTGAATGTGTTTTATGAGCAACGACTTGTCATTTATTGAGTGTGATGTTTTCTCTTCTTTCTTTGAAGAAAAATGGTGGGTGACTTGATGGAATAGCAGCTTTGTTGCTCTCCTGATAGTGATGCTTTACTCTTATAGTGATGTTATACCGTACTAGAATTTAATTTTATATCTAACAATGATCCATCATATGGAATGATCAATTATTATTTTACTTTTTTTTTCATTGAAATGAGTGTAAATGATTTAAAGTTGGTTTAATTGTTATGAGATTTTGTTCGACTGAATTAATCAAAGTTTTTTATTCGAATGATGAAGCATCGCGATAGAACTAGAGTTGAAATTTGTAATAGTTAGAAAGAATGAAAGTTAAACTCCACGACTTGGTAAAATTGGAAGAGTAGGTTGTTGAATTATGTGCTCGACCCATTGAAGGGATTGACCAAGAGGAATGGTATGTATACACTTGATTAACTTAAAATAGAGTTTATGTGCTTGACCCACTAAAATAGAGTTCATGTACTCGACCAAGATAATTCAAGGGTAGGTTGGTCACTTGATCAAGTATACGTTATGTGAAGGACCAGCGCCAAGTGATGGATGCATTGCAATCAATCAATTATTGGTTATGCACTAGACATTCGATTGACCTACTATAAGATTGTCTTACTTAAAGGACCTCTACCAAACAACATTGAAGTATGATTTCTCTTTATTTTTCTTGAATAAATCATAAATTAATCATATCCTTTAACTAAACCTCCTTTTTATATTAGTTGAGGACCTTTAAATGTTAAATTAATATAAGCACGCTGAGGGTTCGAAGGATACTTGACCAACATGAGCCATAACAATTGAGCTAAAAATTACAAGTGAAAATATCAATTATAATACAATATTCTCTCAAACATTTTTTATTGTATTAAGTAAAATGCTTTTGACCGGAGCTATGAACAGGTATGGGACACAAACGAGGGCCCATTCCTCGTAGCAAAACGGAAGGAAGAAGAAAGAAAAAGAGTAGAAAGGACATCACCTCCCAAAGGAACAAGAAATAGAGGACACAAAAACCAAAGAAAATCTAAATAGAGGGATAGCAAAAAGAAAGGATACGAATAACCGAACACCCAAACACCCAAAAAAAAAAGGGAGTAGAATAATACATCATTCAAGACCAATCCCTGCTAACTGTGCACCAGAAGGACTTATCCACAAATCAATACTGTCTGTCACCCTTGTTTAGTAAGGAAGTCTTCCAAGGTCCATTGAGATCCATTGGATATAAGAGAGTGTGATTCTGCGTTCAGTAATTCTGCTTTCGATCTACATCTTTTTTCTTCGAAAGGACTCCAACATTCACATGTCACTTAGAAGTCCTAAATGAAGAAGACCAAAAAAGATCCGTTCGAAAAGGGATTGTAATATTCTCTCAAACATTACAAATAAAACTTGAAAATATCTTTTTTTTTCCACATCATAAAATAAACTCTATTTTATACCTAAATCATTATTATATTGAAATTTTAAAATATATACCATGAAAATATATATAGAAAATAAAAAAACTCGAATTGACTTTATCCTTTAATCATATCAATATAAGTGATGTAAATTGTTTTGATCTTATAGTTATTTCGATCCCATTATTAAACATAGCTTTTTTAATTTAATGATATTTATTTTTTATTAAAAAAAATATATTAAAAATTATCAAACTAGAATTCTTAGGATTTAAGTATTGTTCTCATTTTACATATCCAAATCTTATTTAACATTATACTCGTACAAAGATTTCTCAAATAATGGATTAGAGGCTCCGGTGCACCAAAGTTTGGAGATTAATACAATCTATATAAATATAAAATTACAATAATTTATTCCTGGTTTGCTAAAAATTTTAAAAATCAATCAAAATTAAAAAAAACAATAGATTAAGATTTAAATGATTAAATAATTTTAAAAATCAATATTCTACATTTAATTATGACCTTTTATAAATATTATTGAAGATTGTTGTGATAAAAATATATATTTATTTTTCTTTCTTAATTTCAACAAGAATATACTTCCCCAACAAATATTTATAATTTAATTGTGTTATAATAAATTTGTTATTTTATATTTTATTAGTTGTATTTTAATTATAGTCTTAAAATTATTTTAATAATTGAAAATTTATTCTTTTTGTCATCTATTTTAATTTCAACAATTTTTTTAAATCCTTTCAAATATTGTTATAGATTTATATTTTATGTTGTTTGTCCTTTTATTATTAGTTTTGGTTCTTAATTTCTCCCCCCTTTTTTTTTAATATTTATTATCTTTCCATTTTTTTATTTTTATTTTTTTAAAGTTAATTTTTAATTCCTAATTTTTTAACTATTAACTTTTAATTTTAAGTTTATAAGTTGAATCATTATTATTATTATTATTATTATTATTATTATTATTATTATTATTAATGATGAGATAATTAGGAACCTGTTTTAAAGTTAAAAAATAAATAAATAATTAACTAAGGAAACATCTACTACAAGTTGAATAAGTAAAAACTTATCAAAGATTTAGACACGTCAATAAAATTAGTAAGATGTTAACCTATTGATGAAGATCTAAAGGCACAAATAATCTCTTAAATGAATTCAAAAAATCTCCATCAATAGAGGAAAGAGCAACAACCACACACACAAATATAAACCAACTGAGCACCAAAGGTTATCGACGTAAACCTTTAATATATTAGTTGTTTGTGGTATGTTTTATAAACAATTCATAGCCAGAGTGTAGAAGGAAAATGATAGGGCAAAGTACACGAGCCCATCATTAATCTGAAAATATATATATATATATATATATATATATATATATATATATATATATATATATATATATATATATCAAAAAGAAACCAATTACCAAGCTCTAACATCCTCTTTACTCTAGCACAATCACCTCCTCAAAAGCCTCTAATCCAAACATACAACCATCAACAACATCAATACCTACAACAAATTCTTGACCATGTGTTTTTTAATCCTCATCAAGGCAACAAAAAGGGGGCTCCAACAAATAATTCCTAAGCAACCAAGTACCTAATTGTTCAACCAAGAAGGCTTGGCCCTTATTTATTTTCATTAAACCATCCAAAATTAGATGGTTGTGATCAGTCGTATCTAAACCCATTGAATGCACTAGGGTTTCTCAATCCATGTGTTTTTCATAAAGAAAGAAAGAACGTACAACATTTGAGAGAAGATTTACCCCACTTATATCTTGAGTCATATCGAAGATGTTATGACACCCCACCAACTATTTTGGATTAAGCATAAACACCTTGAAAAACTTTGTGATGTCCTTACTCTCAACATCATCCATTTTAATGACTACAAATTACATTTTCTTCAGCCATATTCACATTAGTGGGTTCCTAATTTCATTGTTAATATAGTTAGCAAAAATGTTAACCACTAGTTCCTTTATCTACCAATGTGAATTTGTCGATGTTTTCCCATTTTGGCTTTGAGGATGAGTAGGCTCTTTTATTTTAATGCTTTTTCATTTTTCTATGGCTGCCAAGTGCAAAGCTTCAAAGTCTTCACTAAATAAAAAAATAGATGCTTCAACCAAGAGGAATTCCCCTTCCATTTAATCGATGTGAAAGTAACAAGCAATAAGGGTGTAATTAAAATTGGCATACAATCAACTCGTGAGTCTGTCAAGGGCCAAAAGCTCTCACAAATATTATTGCCACCTCATTGTGATTTCATTTGGAGATGTACAAGGCATTTAATTAGGAATTTATTCCACCTAAGTAGCCATCACCTACAATTAAACTTTGAAAATCATTGGAGCAAGGGAGCTTCCACAAGCAAAAACTTACATTTTGGATTTGTTTAAGGTTAACTCCTTTATGAGTCGTCCAATCTACAATTACATTTTCTTCATTCTGGGTATGTGGGAGCACAAACTAATAGAACAAAAATTTTAATTGGGAGATTTCATTTACAATGATTTGGAGTTTCTAAGCCTTAATTGTACTATTTATAATCATATTGATTACTAATCGGGAATCTCCTTCCAACACTAGATTTTTCCATCCTTGTGAGAGAGCAATCGGAATACCTTTCAAGAGCACTCTTGCCTTAGCCACATTATTTGATTATGATCCAATGTCTTGAGAGAAAATTAGAAGCGGTTGACCCGTGTGATCTCTAAAAACACCTCCACATCCTACTAGACCAAGATTACACTTAAAAGCCCCATCAAAATTGAATTTAATTTTTTCCTGGCTCGATAAACTTTCTATAGATAATTGATCATTTCTTCAAGAGTCCATCCTTTCAAAACCCCTTATCAAGGGAATCTTTTTAATTATCATAAAAATATGTGTATATTTTTATTTGTTAAAAAATAATTTTTTAATTTTAATTTTATTTTTATTTTTATTTTTATTTTTATTTTATGTTTATTTTTATTTTTATTTTTATTTCCACTCTAATTATTTTAATATTATTAATTATTTTTCCTTTCATGATATTAATTAATTAACTATATTGATTTGTATTTTTATTTCATTATATCTTAATCTTAATTTTTTATTTCTATTTTATTTTAAAAATAAAAAATTTCCCTCTCCTCATCCTAACATCTTTTACAATTAAAAGACCTAAGTCTGCAATCATCTATCATTCTATATTATCTTCTTGATGATGGATCATTGAGTGTGATCCAAAATCACTCACATTGTTATATCCAAAAACACTCACTACATTCAAAAATTTCTTTAATAATACATCGAGGGGTAAACTTTAGATATATGTGGCATAAATAAAGATTCCTCTTTATCTTAAAATAATAACATAAATATTTATGGTCAAACTTAAAACCAGATAAGGTTGCTTAAGGAAATTTCACGGCAATATAAGAATTAAACAAAGATGTCTAATATTCCCTAATCTTTTTAAAATTTATATAAATAGATTAGAAAAATACATATAAGAGTGAGGATGTGTATGGATCAATCTTTAAAACTAGATAATTATATTATCATTGTATAATTAACAAGATCGTTCTAATTTTTAAAGACCTTGAAAATTTAGAAAAGTATTTAAAATTATATGCATGAGATATCCCTACCTCAAATTAAACATTATGAAACCAAAAAAATGTAGTAAATAATGATTAGTTAATTACATGATTGAATGTAGATAATTGTAGCTTTTCTAAATGCTACATCGTTAAATATGTCATCGCAATATAAACTTGTATGCATGAATTTGAAATAATCTTACTTATCGCAATTGAATCTTAATTTAAAAGGGGTTGATTTCAAGATTGTACGAATGATCATGGTCAATTATTATTGCCCTGGTAAGGGCCTACAATCTATGACACAAATTTTTGATCTTGTTCACTTGTTTTTTATCCAATAACTTATATTATAATTTCATGTTTCAACTTATAACTCTCTAAAATGATATAATACTGCAAAACACAAATTGAGGGTTTTGTTTGGGGGTCTGCATAAATAGAGTTAGTGAAAACCCTCTTGATTTGTCATGACCCTCAAAGTGTTCACATAATCATTTAATCGTTTTGAAAAATAATACAATATGTCACACATGTATCAATGTGTGCTTAATGTGACAGATATGTGTTAAAGCTGCCTTAGACTATAAAATGAGCAACTCCCTTATTTATTTATATATGATTGGATTCAAAATTTGGTGATATTGACATGCATGAGTGACTTCTAATTAATAGAAATGGGAATGGTAAACATGTCAACCTAATCTTTAAGGTGATAAGGCAATTGTGCCAAGACAATATAGGTAATCTTGATAGGTACATGAGATAGGATAATCACAAGGTTAATGTGGGGGTCGTACGAGGATGCACAATAAAGGTTTCAAGCTTCAAAAGTCACCATAAGAATTTAATAATGCAAAATTTGGACCATTCACCCATACATAGACAAATGTGCACAAAAGATATAAGATATGTTGTGAAATATATGCCAAGGGGACATTTTTGAATGTCTATATTTTTTCCCACTTTAAGGTGTGCACTCAACTACAAAGTAAGTGGTGTGGGTACACAAGTCACCTTCCCTACACACATGGATGAGTGGGAAAAAAATGAATGTTGCAAGTGCAAATTTATTTGTTATTGAGATACCTCCTTAATCCCCAGTATATAGTGGAAGTCCCATGGGTCCATTATACAATCAAATAAGGTATAAGATGGAGTGGATTTGAAACCCTAAGTGTCATCGGGTGAAGGGCCCCCACATTCAAAAATGAATTTGAGTCACTAAGTCAGATGGGTCACATGCCTTTTCATCCTTGATAGATAATGGAAGTCCCTTAGGCATGCCATATCATCGAAGAAAGTTCAACGCATGACCCTGAAAGTGTGTTGATTCATAAGTGCCTTCATCCTTGATATGTGTGGGAAGTCCCTTGGGTCCATCATATTTTTTCAGAAAGCAGGCCATAAAATGTAATGATTATTATATATTCCCCTTTTTGATACTTGGGGTGAACTTGTGAAGCTCACATCTCAAAATAGATTAGATATATCATTGAAACACATAAATCATATCATCAAATAAGATAGTGTATAAAAATGAAACATTTTAGCAACATGCATAAGAAGATATTTTTCCCCATGTTACCTCAACATATAAGCAAATTAGAATCATTACAACATGTAATATGAAAATCATAACAAGTTTGTGTTGGTGAAGGTTCTTGGAAACCCATCAGAACATGCAAATGTTTATTATTGCACAAAGTAAAATAAATATAGAACAAGCTAAATATTCATTTTGTTTAGGTTCAATGATTATCTATAGAAATGCAAACTTAAGTGTACAAAACATTCATTATTATTATATTATAAAAATTGTTTGAACATAATAAAATACAACTGTACACGTAACAAGTACAAAGACATTCAAAGAACCATGAATTGATCTTTATATTAATCGTAAATCATTTAGAACCATTTTTCCTTAACATATGATTCATATTTATATAACTTAAAATGCTTTGCCACTTTGCATTCTAACCTTTCATTTTTTTCAGAGTATTTTCATATTATAGAGTCATTTGATATACGTGCATAAGCCAAATACGTACAAAATGATATATTATATAAGATTTTATACATCACACACTTATAATTCATTTATACTTTATAATTTTATTGTCCTATGTCTACTACCAACACTTTCTTAAACTTAAACAACTATCTCATCCCAAGACAAAGTCATAGGAAGTGCACCTACTGCTGGAGCTAGTGGAATTACCTACATTAAGGGGTTGGTCTAAAAGCGTTGCTTGTAATAATCACATAAGGTGTCATTTATCTATTATTACCTCTTACACACTACTTAGTTACCCTTTTGAGTTTTCAACTAAGAAACATACCAATGTACTACCCTTGTAGGTTTTCAATAGATTGGCATAACTAGAAAGCTACCCTCTACAGGTTTTCAACCATCTTGGACCTGCACCTAATGCTTATGGTCTTCCCTACTTTTACATTTGTCAAAATTTTAAAATTAAGTACTACGTAGTACCTAGAGAGATGGAGGAGGCATGAAGTGTATTTTTAGAACTGAAGGAGGTTGTGACAAAGGTAATTCAACTAGGACTAAGTTAAATAATGTTGTTGCCATAGAAGATGGTGTTAGTGGGATTGTAGTTAAGGATAATGTAGCTATAAAGTCAGGTGTTGGACATTGTTGTTGCATTACTTTAACTAACTTATTTGTAGTTCATGTGCTATCTAAGCTGACAAAATGAACTAGGGCTCATCAACAACCTCAATAATTGAATTGTCATGATGTGAAAGATCTTGCTTAAATTGCTTCTAAACAAGTAATGCATCTCATATCATGTTGATCAATGTGTGAAATGGGGTTTGGCTATAAATGGTTGTCTGGATGTCTTCATCCTTTATGATTATAATGATATCCCTATTTTATGAGAGCCTCTATTGAATGTCTTACATTATTTCCTCCAACTTGTCTATGTTGTGTTGAGTTTGGACACTAGCGAACATGATGTAAAGCACCTCGTTCTGACATGTCATATTTTTAATCACATTGTCTCTTGATTTAAGAGACTCCTTGAGCACAACATCCATATGCTTTGATGTGGCCATATGATCTTCCATGATGATTTTGGCCTTGTCTACCTTGGATAAATATGGTTGCACCTCACCCAATGTATCCTACAATTGATGCTTATAGTCTAACATATTATGAAAAATTTGGGTGGCTTGATGTGCATCAGTGTCCAACATATGATCATATTCTTTAAAGAACTAAAAAATAACTTTTGTTTCAACTTTAAAGTGTTAACCTTGCACTCAAAGCTTATGAAGTTTATGTGCAACCACCCAATCCTAAGTGTCACTCAATCTAACATATTACAAAAAAATTGGGTGGATTGATGTGCAGTAGTGTCCAACATGTGATCATGTTCTTTAAAGAGCTCAAAAATGACTTTTGTTTCAACTTTCAGGTGTTAACCTTGCACTCAAAGTTTATGAAGTTTATATGCATCCACCCAATCCTTAGTGAGTCATGTGAGTTAAGCAGTGAGTTTCTTCTCATTATACATCACCTAGTCCCCCAGAACTTGTACCACTAATGCTAAACAAATGTCATCTATTACATTTCTTGCCTTGGCCAACTGAGCATGTAAATATGTGTTTTCCTCCCTCAACTAGAGGTTTTCCTACTCCATCTTGGTGGCCTTCTGCATTATGGACTCTTAACATGTGATCGCTCCCTCAATGTCCTTTTTTAGTGTTTGATGGATCACATCAAGTGATGCCTCTTAACTTGTTGTGTACAAAGTGAGAGAAGTCACAATAATTATGGTTGGGGCTTATTGGTGTTATGTTTGCATGACTAAGAGTGTGAAGGTTGTTCATCATAGGGGTGGGGCTTGTATGTCCCATAACCATTATCTACTTATCTAATATTTTTTATATGATGCCTCATCTTATGCACCTCCTAGTACTAATATTGGGCCTTGTGATGTGCTAGAATGGTGTGGGGCATTAAGAATCAGTTTTTATTTGAGCTCTTATGTTGGCTTCATAGGTTACTTTGACTGCTCAACCTTTTATGTATCAATTATGACTTCAGCCTTTTTCTTTATCTCTAATTCCTTTTTCACCTTGGTAAGTACCTTTACCCATGATTTTATTACTTATTCTACTTATTATGCAACATCCTTGACAATTTGCTCCTAGACCTTTTTCTTGTTCTCTTCTTCATACTTTCAAGGCGTACTTCTTTTTTTCTTCCTCTTTTTGGGATTATGTCAACTTCAACCTTCTTCTTTTGCACCTCTTGTGCTTCCTTCTCTTCTTGCTCCTTGTTTATCATAGCTTCTTCTTCTTCTTGTTTCTTCTTATGTTCCTCTTCTTCTTCCTGCTTCTTCTTTTGTATAATAGCTTTTTTTTCCTTATGTTTCTCTTTTAAATTTTATTTCTTCATATGTTCTTATTTTTCTTTAGCCTTGCACTCAGATTCTTATTTCTTCATCCTTTTATTTTCATCTTTTCTTGCCTTTTTTCTACTTCCTTTTGGGCCTTTTCTTGCTTTATTTTGACCTGTACATCTTCCTATTATGGTGTGATTTCCTCCTATTATGGATGAGTTAGGGAAAGGGGATATGGAGGGGGTGAATGAACTAATGAAGACGTCACCACTGCAAGTCTACTAACGGGCACCTTAGAATGGGAAGGTGAAACCAAAACTTTCTTTAAGCACTTGTGTGTGTGGGTTGTCATGGTAGGCTATTGTTTCACTACTTATTATTCTTCATAATCAATCACCTCCACCATTTGTGGTGAGACAAAGGATCCCATGCATTTTGAAACTGAATGATATACCATCGACATTGTGTGTGACCTTGCTTTGCACATTAATGTTTGTTGAGAACTTTTTATTACTCTCCACCTTACTCTATCCCTGGTTGTTGTTGGGTTGTATGCATTTCTAAGAATCCTACTCCCAATGCTCTTGAGAAGATGGTTGTTATTATGTGATTTATATCTTCTTCCTCTATGATAATGTTGACTATGATTGATCCAAGAGATGTGGGAATGTCGACCACTATTTTTTTGGGATGTTGTCATGCAGTTGGAAAGTGTGCATTGCTTTTTAGAAAGAAAAAAATTCTTCCTCCTCATAGAGTTTAATGCCTATATCTTCCAGTGTAGACTTATACACTTCTTCCTTGGCGACTCCAAGTTGCATGAGATCATATTTGACAGTAATCTTAGGAACATTTATATCATTGAGATAGAGGTTGGTGTTTCAAGTCTTTTTCTTTGGTAGTGGATGTGGTGTTACCCTCTACATTAGTGCCTTCTTTTTCCCTCTAGCGGTTTGTGAAGGAGCCATAAATGTCTCTAATGATGCATGTTTGAACCTGCACTTATGCTTATGGTTTGATCTCTAGTTGTTGTTGCAAGGGTTGTTGTGCACCTAGAGGCATGGATTGCAAGGGTTGCATAATTTTTGTGACCAATGAATTTTTTCATAGCACTTTCACTTGCTCATCCAACATGGATATGAAAAAGGACAATGCTGTGATTGGTGCCTTGTGAAGTTCATGGATTTGAATTTAAATCTTGTCATGGAGTTTTGACACCATTGCATGTTACATCAAATATTACATGATGTCCATAGGCATCTAAATGTGTGAATTAATAAGGCCTTGAATCTCCACCCATCACGCATTAAATCGACCTAACTACTCATAGTATTACTTTGTCTTAGTCCATGAAATGTTGGCAAAGGCGGTCATAGGCTAAAAATTAACATATGGTGCTATGGGGCCATCAAGGGACTTCTATTAGGTGAAACATAGTAATAACACAAGAAATTATTATTGGAAAGCCTGTGATGTGCTATCGAGTACATTTTCAATGTTAGTTATTAGCTCGATTACTAATAACTCAAGCTAGTTAAAATCCTAGTGCAGCTAAACCATGCAATATGCAATATCAGTGACCCATTTTATTGTTTATCTCATACTCTTTGTAGTTTGCCAAAATATTTTGGTGATGCACTCATAAAGCACTCTCATCATGACATCATCTACTAAATAAATATAGAGATCCCTCTAGATGCCCTATAATACTTATCCCTTAAATTTAAGTGAATGCGAGGACTCTTTATCTTGTATAAGGGATTTACCCCTTATTGGGCATCATGTTTTCTATGCCATGGCCATTACATCGATGAAGATATTCATATCTTTGGACAAAATAATTTCCCCTTAATTATACCAACTTAGAAGAGTTGTCATTACTTCATATAGTTGTTTGAAGGTAGGGAGCTTGATGATTCACTCCAGATCACACCCTCACAACTGATGTTGGATTACTAAGGCTCATGGTTGCATGCATATAGATTAATCTATGGAAAATAGGTTGGATTCCACTACATCAATAAATCAAACGGGTTTGGATCATGGTATCTCATATGTTGTAATGCGATCCCCATTCCCCATTTATTCCTTCTATGAGTCTATCAATGCTATTAAGAGTTGTGATAGATCCATTATTGTTATTTTGTATGCCTTTATTAGATGAAAATAGCTCAAATTTATGTTATTGATAATTTTATGCATAAGTGAATGAATCAAACTCAAATTGTAGAGGGCTCATATTCTCAAAGGATTGTAATAACATTTTTGCTATGTATGTCATTATTTATATATATTTTCTCACTTTCATCTATTTAAAATTTTGTAATGAATTTGTTGAGTTGTCTTCACATTATTATGCTTTATGATTTAAAATCCATCAGTTGTTATGATGTGATGTTGGAATTTCTATGGACAGGTTCATAATTTTGGCTTGCAATATTCTTTGATGTGACATGTCACCTTTTCTCTTCTAAACTTTCCTTTATTATACATAACATGAGTCTAACACACCTATCTGTTTTGGGAAAGATGTAATATTTGAAGTGATTTGTCGTTAATCACTCTGAGTGACCATTTCTTGCATTTCCTCCATACCCTTTTTGTCAATGCTTTGTTCCTAGACTTAATTGAGTGACCCCTGTTGACCCCTCTTCATATTACTTGACTGCTTTCCATTCATACTCTGCGACATTTGAATTTTTAGACTACATTATGATTTCTTATGATATAGAGATTGCACTATACATAACTACACTAAGAACTTGGAAAAAACAAGAAAAATGTAAAATAAAACAAAACACCTAACTACATGGTGCTACTTGGCACCCACACAAATTTTTAGCATGAGATTATAGAGATCATTAGTGGTAAGGCTTAAGCCTGCAACCATTTACACACCTTAGAAGGATGGTTCCTTGAAGGTCCCTTAGCACTATTATTCTTTTATGTGATACTTTGTGGATGATGTATGGTCCTTTTGACTGAATATACAATTTACTTGGATGTGCATGAAATATTTTATCATATGATTGTACTATCTACTTTAGATAAAACTCTTTAGATTGTAGATTTCGATCATGCCAACCTTTTTTGCTCTACTTATTTACTTCATGCATCCAACTCACTCCCTACATATTTTCCTCCATGTGAGTTAGATTTAAAAACCTTTTTTGAAGTTAATCATGATCTCCCAGTTGTGTTATCAATGCGATTTGTAGACTATGAACTATATATTTCATAGGCATGACTGCTTATATTTTATATATCAATTAGAAAGGAGTAAACCTTGTTGCACATCTATAATCATGTTTTCCCATAAGATAGCAAGAATTCAATCCTCCCAACCATCTCTTAGCATATTATATATTTGTGTAAGAATATTATTAAAGAATTTGTTGGATGATTTTGCCTACCCATTGGCTTGAGGATGATATGTTATGATCTTATGGTGTGATATCATGAATTATTGAGCCTGAGTATTTACAGTATAAGGAAGTGTGTTCCTCTATCACTAACCAGATTTACATGACATCCAAACCTAGTTATTATATTGTCATACAAAAAATTGGTTGCATCTCTAGCATTTTATCTTGGTGTCACAACAACTTTTACCCATTTTTTGAAGCAATTTGTTGCAGTAATTATATATTTGGCATGATTGTGTTTGTTTGGAAAATTAATAGGTCCTACAAACTTAATTCCCCATTGTTCAAATGGTTGCATTTCTAACATTGGGTTCAGAGGCATTTTATGCCTTTTATTCAATCTTTCTATTTGTTGAATAATGTTACCATGTTTTATGATTTTGTGCACATCTTGAAACATGGTAGGTCACCATAGATCACTTTGTAATATCTTACTCATAGTTTATTCTCTTATGAAGTGTGCTCTTGTAACTCCCTAATGTGCCTCTTTCAACAGTTGTGATCTCTCGTGATCCAAGGCTACTCTACACAGAACATCATCCTTACCCATCTTGTATAAAATCCCATTGATAATATTAAATGGTATGGCTCATGTGACCAATTAATTTTTATCTTTCTCAACATAATGTGCAGAAAACTCCTTGTTTTAGTAAATTGAATATGTCCTTCATATTCTATAGAATCATAGAGACTATGAATAAGTGTGCGTCTAGTGACTTATCTTGTAACTCTTCTGGCTCCTCGCCATTTTTTATTCAACTATGATGATCTGGTCACACATTTTCTTTTCCTGGTTTAACATTGATCTTAAACTATAATTTTTGGAATAAAATTAGCCACATGGATATCCTTCAATCTAGCATGGGCTTATTCACCAGTTAACACAAAGCTTAGTGCTTTGTAAAGAATTAAAATGGTGTTTATAAGAGATAATACTTGAATTTCTATAGTGCAAATACCATAGCCAAGGCCTATCACTCAGTAGTCTGATTCTTCTTTATTTATGACAATTTCATGCTTATAAATTGAATGGGTTGATTCAAACTTATGTCACTTGGCTAAGCCAATACAACTCCTATTGTGGTTCCAAAAGCATCTACATGCACATGAAATGGTTTACTCCAATCGAGACATACCAATATTGGGGTTGTTACCAATCTTTGCTTCAAATCCACAAAAGATGCACGATACTCAACTGTCCATTCAAACGTTGTATCTTTGTGCAATAGTCTCTCAAATCAAGTGAATATTATTGCATACCATTTGATGAACTTTTAGTAATATCTTGTATGTCCTAGGAATGATCACACTTTAATAGAGATTTCAGGAGGTGGCATAGTCATAATGACTATGATTTTGGCTTGATCAACCAATATATAATAGTTGCATACTATATGACCCAAAATAACACCAAATGGTGTAAATAACAAACACTTTTTCAAATTCAAAGTGATGCACACAACTCGACATTATACTGGCATGAGTCACAATTTAGATAAGTGATCTTTAAATATATAGAATACAACCCAATCATCAAGATAGACTTCCAAAAAGTCATGAATGAAATCTTTGAATGCATTGACCACAATCCTAGATAAAATTACAAGAGCATTCTTCAAAAGAAACGACATTACCTTATATGTGAAGGAGCACCATTCTATTGCAAAGGTGTTTTTGGCTTGATCTTCAATTGTGATTAGTATCTGATAGCAACCACTAAGGCCATCTGTGAATGAATACACTTAGTGCCCTGTGACTGAAAACTTCATCTATGAAGGGAATTATAAATGGGTCAATAACACATGTATCATTTAATTCCCTATAGTCCCCACAGACTCATATCTCCCCTAACGTTTTGGGTTGAACCACCATTAGACTTACCTAGTTTGCTTCTTCTATTGGATAAATAATCCCTACTTCATCGGATCAGTTTTAACCTTAAATTTAATCTTCATGTTGGAGTTTAGCCTATATGGGAACTTCTTGATAGGCCATGCACATTCTTTTAGTTTTATGTGCATCTCTCCCAATGAAGGGTCTACACACTAGACTTTTGAAAACTTTAGTGGGAACACATCTTGATAATATTGCAACAATTAAAGACCTTATGATATCTCTTATTGTGTCTAATAGTTGCCAAAATTTATAAGCTTTAGCATAGACTCAGTACCAATGTTCCCTATTGATTTTTTTTTATGTTTTTGATATATTTGTTGGACCTACTTGAAATAGAGTCTTTTAGTGTCCTCTGCCCTTCTTGATCTTAAATGTGTAATTTTTATAGTTGCGCATCTTTAGTTTACTCTAATATTTTGGCTTTTTGTTCTTTTATCTATCACTCGAGTTCAAAGAAACCCTTTAAATCTAAATCCTTGTCATTATCACTAGAGTTTTTTTGTTCTCTATTATCCATGATCCTATTGCAAGGTTTCACCAAAAACTACTTTTTTTTCTTATTAGCCTTGTAATTTTTTAGACTTGTGTTCAAGTCTACAGTTGTTTCTTCCTACAATGAGTAGTCTTGCGCCCTGATTAGATCCTTTGCTCGCCCATGACATAGAAATATCTTCAACTTCTAAAGTGATTTTTGCATCATGGTTTTCTCATCCTTAGAGACAAAGGTTTGAATAAATCTTGTTGGACTTATGGCCAAGTCTTAATTTCTTACCTACATTCTCAATGCATGTATCAAGTAATTGGAAGAGATGTTAGGGTATACCTGAATACATGTACCTACTATCTGGATTCCACACCATACAAATACCTTATATCTACACATTTATGAATATGTTTTTTAGGGCACCATATTTCTAATAAAAATGACCACTAACTTGTGATTACATGCAATATTTGAAATCAAGCTTGCAACAATTCACAAACATCTTCCTAGTGTAATTGATTTGACATATGTACTACCCCCTATGTCACAACAATGCCCTTTAGTGCATAATTCAATGGACTTACTTGATAATATGCATTTAGAACATGTTGTTCCAATTTGGAAATAAATTGGCCCAAGTCATTGGTTGTAATATATTGAGGTAATTGTTATTCTGTAGTGAAAGTCATTTGCATTTGTTTCACTTCATGATCTCCTCTCACCCAATTCAACATATGGGTATTCGAATCATTGCTTGATAAAGACATAACTTCCAAAGGTAAAACACCTTTACGAGTTGGTTCAGTGTCATCCATGTTTGTCACACCCACTTGATATAACAATTATACTTCATACCTCATTGGTGATGACATGGATGAAGATTTGCATTCCCCTATATAGAACTATGGAACTTGATCCTTTGTTATCATAGGTCTAGATGAAGGTTGCTTTGGTTAATGTAATTACTGAATTAGTTATGTTTTCAGATGGAAAAAGTTAAAATCTCAAATTTACAACATGTTGTGCTTAGGCTTTATTTCAACCTTAAACCAACTATTATCCCCATGGGCATAGGGTGAGTCAAGATCTTTAGGAATGATATAGGGCTTATTATCGATTTTATTCAGAGGTATGATAATAATTTTGTCCCCTCAATGCACCTCTAACTAATTATGCACTGTGTTAATGGTCATCTGACCATTGTATGCCCATTTTTTGTTAGTCAAATTAGGGTACATTTCATTGGTCTTCATATCTATGAATTATAAGTCACTTTACATACTTAGATCCTTTGATTTCTACATCTTTTAGTCTCCCAATAGGTTCTACCTTTCCCTCGTCTTTGAAACTCAATGTAACAGGGTTGTAACTGAGATAAGGTCATCCAATAGCTTGCCATGTCAACTAAGGGATCATATTTATTATACTTCCAAAGTCAAATACAACATTTAGAACTTCATACCTTGCGAATGAAAAGATTGGTAACTAATGTATAAATAATGTACATGTAGTATCTAGAGATGTATTCAATTAACAAAGCACAAAAAAATAATCAAATCAATTTACACAATGGATTAATGTGGAAAAACCTCCAAGAGGTAAAAAATCCACAAAGTGATTATTCATTTATTTGAGAAACTTTCAACACAATACATAGCCTTTTTCAATCTCACTGCCTCTCAACCAATCTTCACAAAGCCTTTAAAGAATATTTGCCACACATAAATATCAAACATATCAAGTTTCTCAAGTTTATTGAGAATGTGTACATAATAATAGGGGTAGAACCCTATTTATAATGGGGATGAGGGGAATTGATCATTGTAACCAATGGATCCACTCATTCTTGAGAATCATTTAAAAATAATCGACAAATAATAAACAATTATGTTTAATTATTTATTTAAACGAGGTTTTCACCTCACATTAATAAATAGCAAATCATTATTATTTAATTATACCAAAATGTATTAAGGGTCTGAAATAACCCATTTAGTCATTAAATGTTTTAACACTCCTCCTTGATGTTCAGTGGGGATAAAAAATTGTAGTCACCTTAATCAAGGAATTATATTATATATAAATTTGAAGGATTTAAAAACTTTCATCATGCCAAACATCACCTTTTGAAACAAAATGAATTATTATCCATAAACTATTTTTTTTAAGTAAGTCTAGGCTAACATGATCATGAGACTACATCTCACAGTTTCTCATGAATAATCAACCAAACATATTTGGAGCCTTTTATAACATAAGAACCTCCATTATAAATTATGTTTTTTATGTATTGGGTAAAATGTAAACTTAAAATTTATTGAGATCATATAAAGTGACTTATTACAATGTTTTTACAATGAGAAAAAATATAGAGAACAAGAAGAAACACAAGGTCGTTGGGAAGTGACATTGTCATGCACACTCCCATTTTGTTAGGATTGAGTAATGGTCACATGGGTAAATTATAATAGTAATTAGTAATTTACTAATTGCATTTGGTGATTATATTGTTATATAGTTATAATATTATTATTTTTTATTGTTAGAAATTGTATTCATGTTTTATTATTTTTACCTGTGATTATTTCAGGTTATTTGATCTTATTTAGTATGAGGTTGTTTTGATACCTCCACGGCTATATATTAGCCAATGTATCAAGTTTATATTATATGTTGAATATAATTCTTTGTGAAGAAAATGTGTGTTTTATAGAAATGTGACACATGTATATTTAAACTATATCTTTTGTGTTTCTCAAGGAAATTTATAAATTTAAAATGTTTTAGAAAGCTTGTGTAGAGGCGAACAAAACCTATAATTTATTTTAATGTATGTCTTGAAAGTTGAAATATATTTACAAAAGAAAAATAACATTTTTTAATATTCTCATAGATGTGGAGGTGCATGGTCTTGTGGAGACATCTTATTCTAAGTAATACACAAGTCTAAACGTATCCCAATTAACGTGTAGTACAACTAGTTGGTGAAATGACATTCAACAAGCAAGGCACAATAAAGTTAATTGGTCAGAACCTATTCTGCCAATTCTAGTGATGTGTGGCCTACCACTATTGTAGTCAGATCATCAATGAATGCAGAGCTATCAAAATCTATTCAAACTTCATACATGCACATTTTGTGCTCAAACGTGCATATCCTTTCATTGACATAGTCATATCCATTCATCAAAATCAATAACACATCAAATTTTCACTTTCGACATATCTACACTTTTGCTTCTACCATTTGAATTTTTGCTTTTATTAATGCATGATTTTATTTATGTGCCCCTGTGCATGGTCTACATATTTTAATAAGTAGAGGATAGAACTATGAAGTGTGCATTTATCCTCCAAATGCAATTACATTATAACTTTCCATAAATCATTTGTAATTTAAATTTTATTAGATACTTATATAATTTTTTATTTTTATTTTTAGTGTTGAAGTCATAGTTTGATGTGGTTTCTAGCGATTAAGTCTTAAATTTAGATAATAAAATTTTAATTAAGTCGTTAATGACAACCACGTTATTAATATAGAGTGTTATACAGTCATCTATGTCATTAGTATCAAAATTATTTATAAATTTAAAAAAAAAAAGTCATTTAGAATATTAAGTCATCAAGTCATTTTTTTTATTATTATAGTTATTAGAAAGTAATTGTTATCACTTGGATTTGCACCCTTTGAGGAGATGGAAAATCTATCATCATCCAAGTGACATAATGGAATCACCTCTAGGCTTGTGGATAGCCTAAGGAATGAGGTGAATCTCTAGATAGGGCTAGCTCCCTTGATGTACCACTTTGGATTGCAACTACAACTAAACTTGGGGGGTGAAATGGGGGAGAGATAACTGAAATCAAACTAATCTAAGGGAGGTAATACACCAAATAACATGCTGACATCCAAACATATGCATGTTATACTTGAAATCAAAAGACAAACTAAACACACACTTCTCAATTTTCATCTTCTTACATCATTGTTACACTATGAGGTTATGGATGAATGTGCAAAGTTAGGAAGACTAGACAAGGCATATGAGGGAACTAATAAATAATATAACTCAATAAATCTTATAAATTTCATAGAACACTTCACATTCCCTTCAAGAAGAAGTTTTCTAACTACATATAGATGATATAATGAAATAACATCCTAAGGAATCCATAGTCTTCACTTATGCAAAATCAAACATTATAAATGAAAACAATAGTAATAGTCATGGAGGAGGCAAAAATTATAAGTATTATTGATAAAAAGGTATAAATTTGAGTAGAGCTTCACCATAATCAGGTGGAGCATAAAGTATAATGGCCAAAATGGCTATCTCTTATAGAATTGAGAGAGAGAGAAATGAGAAGTCCAAGGGTCACAAGGACACTTGTCAAGATGAGAGAAGAATTTAATTGTGCATTTGAATAGGTTATGGGATGAACCATGCAATTCCAAGAAGTACAAATGTCAATTCAAGGCATAAACCTCATAGAAAGTGGCAAGAAACTCTTCATTTTTGGCTCAAAAAAATTGTCTACATGATTAGCCCTATTTAAACACCTTATAACTGATTGGGATCAAGTATGATGATTATAATGAAGTGTAATAACATAAATCATGCATTTTCATATATTTTTTTCAGGACTGGTCCCTTGGAATCACCTAGAAATGAGCAATCATCATCTACAGTCCAAAAAACTCTTCTTTCATACACCCTACACACTTGGCTTCCAAATTGGCATCAGTTGTTCATGAAAATACATGAAATGGAGTGGATGAAACATATAAAGACCTTACATGTCTTTATAAGCATCAGGGACACCTTAAAATGATCTTACTTAAAGTTTTCCACCCTTCTCACTAGCTTGTCAAATAAGCTAGTTTTGACTAGCTGAAATGAGAGCTATTGCTTGAACCCTTAGGAGTTTTTTTGAATAATTAAATTAATATAAGGAATTATTAAAAGTATATATATTCCACCCAAATTTGGTTTCATGTTTAAACTCCTCTTGTAGCTTGTACAACACAAAAAATGGTAAAAAATAGCCTATTTATCACCCCATTCGTACAAGTCCGTACAACTAGTTAGCATGTGAAGGATTGTTAGTGAGTAATATAGAAGTTCCAATAGGTTTTATGATAAAATTGTGCCATTATATCAACTTTTTATCTCCATTTCCATCATTGGGTCTTTGTAAGGGTTTAACAAGGGTTTTAGGTTTGTTTTCCCTCTTAAGCTTCGTTTATAAAAATCTAACATCCAAATTGCCAACCAATTCAACAAAAAAATTGTTCAAGACCCTCATTAACATCCCTAAACTTCTTATATTCCCATGCAAATCATCATGAAATATATGAGTGTTGAAACTTTACCTATCGAGCTCTTTTTCCTCCTTTACACAAGCCTAAATTAGTTTTATGTCCAAAAAACAACTTCCTATGATCTCATGTGCATCCAAACAACTTGAAAAAATTATATGTGATCCTATGAACATGTACCAATATTATATAAATCATATTTCATGCTGGAAGTGTGATGGACTCCCCATTTGGGCACTATGCCTAGTCATGTCTAGAAGCATGTTTGCAGGATTAGGCCCACAATCATCTATTTGATGTCCTCCATAAATTAAAATAGCATATATAATTCTATTTTTAACTCATGAACAAGTATTAATTCATGTGAAATCTCATTTCATGCTAAGAGTGAAAATGATCCTCCATTTGGAAACTAGGCTTCACCATGCCTAAAAGCTTATCTGCAATCTTAAGAGGTTTGGACCTCTCTGTTCATCTTCACCTCTCTGTGATTGATTCCTATGATTATAATATGGGTATTACAACTCATCACACCCTCTTGAAGTGTTCCATATGCTTTTGGTTTATACGTCTTACCTATCTCCCTAAAACTGTCAGTTTCAAACATGAGGGGAGTGCCCTCTATCTAAGATAAAACAGAGGGCACTTCCCCTATTTTTACAAACAAAATAAGTACTAGAGAGAATTAATAAGGTTTTAAGGATGATTTGATCATAATTTTAACTCTTAATTCATTCATTTGACCTTGTAAAGGCCTCGAAATCCAAGTTAGACTAGTCAGGCAAAGACTGTGTGTGAATCCTTTCCAAGTGGATTGTGTCTTACTTGTTTATGACATGTTAGAGCTCTTTCCATTGTCTGTGTCCATTGTAAGAGGTATATGTATATTTTCATAACCACAAAATATTTTTTCCAAACAAGATCATAATACTCTGACCCCTTTAAACTCTTAAATTCTCAAGACTGAGTTTGTCATGACTATGTCCTTCCTTTAGGGAAGATACATGTAAGTGTGTGTATGTATTAGGCCTAGATCATAATACATAAAGAATCTTATTAAAACTATGAGTTCATCTAATAATATCCTGGACCCTATTTACCCTGAGCTTAATCAATATAACACTTAAATGACATATCTATCTCATTGTCTGCTCAGTCACTTCTAACTGACTATGAGGGAATCTTTAGGGTCTTATAGATGTTATTAACCAATGAAACCTATGTTATATAAGTCCTATATACCCTCTAAGGTACTAAGAAACAATATATGGGTTCTTCAAACCATTATCCTATTGAAACTTTGGGTCTAAACCTAGGTCATGGACTGTTCACACTTACAGTCAACTGTGTGTGAAAGTTTCCAAGAGAAAGGACACTTGTAGGTGTCTATAAGGGCTAAAAAGTGTATATAATTTTCTCAAGTGATCTCCAGGTCATGAATGTCATTTGTTGGTGATTTGAAACTTTCACCCACCCTACCAATCTTAACACATTCATTGCATCACCTTTTCCCAACTCACTATTTGCCTTTTGACTGAGAAATTTTGATTTTGCCCCTACCTGTAGGTCATTTTGCTCCTTGAGATTTGGGTTAAGACATGGGAAGGATTAATTTGAACACCACAAAGTTCACTTGACATTTGTCTATCCTACAATCATTTTAAATATCCTAGAACCCAAACCTAAGACTCATATTAACTCACTATTCTATATATCTTGGTTGTAGGTTTGCATTTTTTTGTATGTAGACAACTGTAGGTTACCATGGGACTTGCAACACTCAATATCAACCTTATATTGATGACCTTCCTACTATGTATATACCATTCAACTCATTCAACCATCCCAGTCATGGGTGAATGTTCTATTTTCTCTTAAGATGTCAAGAGTCATTTAAGGCTCAAAACCTATAGATATCATTGCAAGGTTTTAGTGATTTTAGAAGCAACTGTGAGGCTCTCAAACACTAACTTCTAATAATCCCTTCCCCTTCAATATTTTCAAGACTCTTGTCTATGATAAAGGCAATCAAACTCACCCATTTTTATGCCTTGGAACACCCTTCAAGCATGTTGAAAGATACCTACGAAAACCTCCTAGGCCTTTGTTTTACCATTTTAGGGATAAGAGACCAAAACACAATTCATTGCCTTTTCAAGTTGGTTTCACACTTCCCTTTCTCTCTAGACACTTTGTATGTATTATCAAGGATTGATATTCATATCAAGGTTTCAAAAGGTGCCAAGTGGTTTCATTTTTTCTATGAGAGCATCCTTTGGTGCCCTGCTCAGGTACCTGTAGGTGGATGTTTTGATGCACTATATCGAGCTAGATGTAAAACATGGAACTCACCATGCATATTAAACTTGTATGATCTTATCTAACACCATAACACAACTTTAATAGTTTTAAGAAGTTGGAAACACGTGTACATCTCTCCTCAAATCATCATGACATCAACAGGACCCTGTAGGTGTGCATTGGTTGTATGTATGGGCAATGAGTGTCTTAAAATGGAGCAACAAGGATGGGAAAAGGGCCTCATTGGTATCTAAACACAAGATCAACATTCAAAAGCATGATTCCCATTTAAAAACATCTTGAAACAAGATATAATACATCCTTTTCAAAGTGAAGATCACTTTCATACATATGGAATAAAGCAGGTAGAGTGTTGAATGACTGGAATAACATGGTGGAGACATGGGTTTTTTATTCAAACTATGGGGTTATGAGACCAAAAGCTATAATTAGGTGACCCCTATGGAATTTAAACATAGAAAACACCATTTCCCATTTATATGAAACCTCTGTATGTAATTCAAGCTCCTACAAGTGGAAAACTGACTGGAATTTCTCATGTTGGCACCTTACTCAGTTGATAAATGGCAAGTTTGCCCAATTCATAACATTAGAAATAAATGGTAGACTAGTAGATGCAAAAATAGATACCAGAGTTTCTCTCTTTTTCAAAATCATAGATCATCCTTGAATGGAAGACATTGGATGAAACCCTAGCTTACAAGACCCTAGATGTATAAGGGAATAGTTTTGTCTATAATAAATACAAGCACCAACAAACCCTTAGAATCCAAGATAAACCAATGCAATAATCTTAGAGAAGAAGAAGAATAAAAAGCATAAGAAGCAGTCATCTACTCTAAGCAAGCCGTTGCACAAGACCTAGGGAGACAAAAATTGGTATATACTAGTATACCTCCTTTAGAAATTCCATAGCTAGCTTGCCTTACTCAGTTGATAAATGGCAAGTTTGCCCAATTCATAACATTAGAAATAAATGGCAGACTAGTAGATACACAAATAGATATCGAAGCTTCTCTCTCTTTTGCAAAATAATAAATCATCCATGCCTGGAAGACATTGGATGAAACCCTAACTTACAAGAGCCTGGATGTCCAAGGGAACAGTTTTGTCTGTAATAAATACAAGCACCAATAAACCCTTAGAATCCAAGATAAAATCTTCCAGTGTGATTTCTTTACCTTATATAGGATACCTATAGATATTCTACTAGGTGGTGCTTTTATTGACAGATACTCACCTTATGGTTCTACCACTAAGAGTATCATGTTCACTATAAATAATGAAAGGCTCAGGATTCCTTGCCTTATTTATGCAATTGAGCAATTCCCAAGCTCAATGGCCCAAATACCTGAACTAGTAATTCCTGTCGAGATCAAAGTCATAGGAGAAAAGATTAGAACCACTATCTATTATGACAACCCTCAGCAGTTCTAGTCCAAATCTATGCCTGAGATGAACATTAAGATCATCAAAGGAAAATATATGAAGATTGGGAAAAAGATCCCAATCCCAGTGCAGGATTACAATGATATGGAACTAAAGATCAAGGAACTAAAAATTAATGGTTTTATAGAAAAATTGACCTCCCATTTTTGCTGTTATGCCTTCATGGTAAATAAGCATTCAGAACAAAAAAGAGGAAAGAAGAGAATGGTCATCAACTACAGACCATTAAACACCATTACTCAACCTTTTCCATATCCCATTCTCGATAAAAGCTATCTCTTGGAGAATTAGCAACATGTAAATTCTTCTCCTAATTTGACTGCAAGTAAGGCTTTTACCAAATCATGGTCAAAAAAGCAGACAGAAAAAAGATAGCGATCTGCTGCCCATTCGGCCATTATCAGTGGACTGTTATGCCATTTGGATTAATGAATGCCCCAGCATTTTATCAAGCCCATATGGAAGGCACTTCTCAATTTATGTGTGTATATGTTGATGACATACTAATTTTTAGTAATTCTCTTACTGACCACTACTCTCATCTCTTAAAATTCTTTGAGCTGGCAGAAGCTGCAGAAATTGTATTATCAGATACAAAGATCCAACTATGCAAAACAAAATGCAACTTCCTCAGAATGATAATCTAAGATTCAAAACTTCAGATCCAATCGCACATAAAGGATAAAATTATAAATTTTTCAGAAAAGCTCGACAAACCAAAGCTTCAAGCCTTTTTGGGATTATTAAATTATTTGAATAGCTTTTATCTTAACTTTGGTGAAGACAGGTTCATACTCCAAGAACTTCTCCAGAAAAAGAAAGCATTTCAATGGAAAGATGAACACACAGCTATTATCCAAAAGATCAAATCCAAGGTGACTTTACTTCCACAACTCCATATCCCAAAATTAGATCATTTTGTGGTTTACATTGATGCCTCTGATATTGTATGGGGAGGCGTAATTATTTATATATATGCTAACAAAGAATTGATTTGCAAATTCTCTAGTCGAGTATTCAGTATTGATGTTCTCAAATGGATCTCTTCTGATAAAGAGATTTACGTTGTAAAGAAATGCCTAGAGAAGTTTATGTTGAAACTTTTGCATCTGTCGCACTTTGTTGTAAAAATATATTGCACTAGACTTCTAACCTTTAGAGAAAAAGATCATGGTCAAAAAGATGGTCCTGATAGATATATTAGATGGCAGGCCTTTTTTAACCAATTTAACTTCTCTATAAAACATATTAAAGGTACTGATAATATTACAATTGACTAGTTCAGTCAAAATCTTCCTGCTACTTTAATGCATCAACCCATTTCTGGATTCAACTTAACAAGGATCTATAACCAAGGATTTACCTCTATGAACATTCTTGTCTAAGAACAAATCCTTTGAGAAGGGTTGCATCTGTGATATACCTAGATATCTTATGCAGTAGGACAAGATATACAAATGTCTTCTACCACCACCATACATGTAGATCATCATCGAAACACTGGTGTAATTACTATTGAAAGTATTAATAGTGAATTTCTATTCCACTAGTTCACTGAATTATTAAAACGTCCTCTCTAGACATGGTTGATAAGGATAAGGTCATCCCATAATGAACATCTCTACCGATGGGTAGCCAGATACGGTCCACACCGTATTCATGAAAAAGAAAATTATGACCAAAACACCGTAGTTCATACCATCATTCAAAGATAGCTAGAATGGGAATCCTACTTCTACGTCACTCCTTGTTGTCATGCATGTGAAGCTGGAACCCATCACTAGCATCTTTCCAGTACATTCTAGCTAAGGTGTCTCTTTCAATCGATAAGTGAAGATGACCTGCTGACTGAAGTGAAAGCAATTTTAGACCCACCAAGCCAGATGTCCTCATCTAACACATCTAATAGTATATCATTGTAGCTTATTTTTAAGCTATAAAGCATGATGGGACATGACACCGCCTTGGCAAAGATTCCAGGTAGGACCTCCCAATTACTATAAATAAGACTCTCCTCCATTGAGTTAGCATCAAAAAATTTTAAAGCATTTTAGAAGTCTAGTAGCTTTGTTCAAAGAGTATGCTTTTCTCTTGCCCTTTTTTGAAGGATCTTGAGAATAAAAAATTTGAACAAATATTTGTATAAAGAGTGTAGTAGTTTTGAGTGATAATAGTCAAGCCGTAACCATTCAGCCCCTGCCTACTGTCACAGGTTTTTTTGTAACAACTACTATTGGGAGGAACCATCTGTTGACGTAAAAATCTTGGAATCAGAGCCAACAGTGATCTTCTATATCTATATCTGTAAGAATTTCTTGAAAGACTTTTAAGTTTCCTTGCTTTGAAAAATCCTATAGGAAAAGTTATTGCATCGAGTCCCTATCCGTTATTAATTGTCATAGGCCTTTTTTCTCTGCATCTTTATTTCCCTAACTAGAATGTTCTCGCTTACTGGAACCTTAACCTCTTATCAATAGAATTTGGTAAATCCCAGATTTCTTCTACAGTATAAATTCTTAATGAATCTAAGATAGAAGGAATGTATGAATTTCTTCCTTTTATTCCTGAGCAGTTATCTGAATGTCCTGACAAAAATTATCGAAGAAAATATTAAAAAGGAAAATAGCTTGTATAAACCTCCTCCTATTAATGTTTCACATGTCTATAAGAAATATGAGCTTTTAAAGTCTAAGTTTGTTTATAAGTCTACTTATTTGTCTTTTGTTAAATCAAGAATCAAATCAGTTGAACTCACTCTGAGCTATAAGCCCAAAAAAATTTCCAAACAAATTTGTTGTCTTTATTACCTGAACCTGAGATTAACTATATCCAATCTCATGAAGATGTCAAGTTTGTCCATTTTAGTCTTATCTGAATACATATTACCCCATTGATTCTTGGTAATATCAAGCATGTATCTGTGTGATAGATGCCAAGTCAGTTTTAAACATGCTTGTCAATTATCTAGTCTTAGCAACTTAAATGATGAAGTTAGTTGTTTTGAGTTTTGTCCAAATCTCTCTGTCGCAGTTTGTGATCAAGGATGTAAAGAGGTAAAGTTTGGTTCTTTGGATTGTTAGGGTCTTTTCACCTCTTTGTTTGGATTAGATATGGTTGGTGAGTTTAAGTATGCTTCAATTAACATATCTGTTATGTATAGTATGACCAATACCTACCATCCAAAAATTATTGAGAATCTTCCTTATGCCCCCAGACTTAGTGGAATTGTACAATTGCAAAAAGGCTGTGTAGAGTCTATCAAAATCCCTTTTGATTGAAAGCTTGATTGGCTCAAAAATATTTCTCCAAAAATGAAAATCCAAGCTACTGTGCATAAGAGTGATGATAAAACCATCAATATACTTCCAAGATCTCTTTCTTTGAATAATTCTTCTATTCTTTCTCCCTCCAGACCCTCTACCTCTTCCTCTAGAAGAGCTGTCAAAACAGGCCATATCTTGATAGAAGATGAAGAGATCAATGAAGGACCTAATCCGAAAGATCAATTACCTTGCAATTTAATGAGTATTCGTAGAAAGATAAACTAGAATTTTATACAAAAAATAAGGTCAGTTTGTATAGAGGTGGAAGGTGGCCTCCACATAAAGGAATATACAAGCAACTAGAAGGTCTTATCCAGTATTTTTCAGTAGCATTCTAAGGAGATATTGAACCTTCAAATGACTTCAAGCATAGGAACTATGTTTCTAAATTTAATTTTCATCTCTCTGAAAATTTTGATGACCTTTGTAAAGATGTTTTATACATTAGAAATAGTTTAGATAAACTAACTATTCTTAAAGACAATACCAACCAAGTATGTACAAATATGCAAAATCAGTTGTCTTCTCTGAGCAAGCCACTGTATAAGACCTAGGGAGACAAAAATTGGTATATACTAGTATACCTCCCTTAGAAATTCCATAGCCAGCTTACCTTACTCAGTTGATAAATGGCAAATTTGCCCAATTCATAACATTAGAAATAAATGGCAGACTAGTAGATGCACAAATAGATACCAGAGTTTCTCTCTCTTTTGAAAAATCATAAATCATCCATGATTGGAAGACGTTGGATGAAACCTTAGCTTACAAGAGCCTGGATGTCCAAGGGAACAATTTTGTCTATAATAAATATGAGCACCAATAAACCTTTAGAATTCAAGATAAAATCTTCCAGTGTGATTTTTTTGCCTTAGATAGGATACCTATAGATATTATACTAGGTGGTGGTTTTATTGACAGATACTCACCTTATGGTTCTACCACTAAGAGTATCATGTTCATTATAGATAATGAAAGGCTCAAGATTCATCACCTTATTTATGCAATTGAGCAATTCCCAAGCTCAATAGCCCAAATACCTGAAATAGTAATTCCTACCAAGATCAAAGTCATAGGAGAAAAGATTAGAACCACTATCTGTTCTGACAACCCTCATCAGTTCTGGTCCAAATCTATGCCTGAGATGAAAATTAAGATCATCAAAGGAAAACATATGAAGATTGGGAAAAAAATCCCAATACCAGTGCATGATTACAATGATATGGAACTAAAGATCAAGGAACTAGAAAGTAATGGTTTTATAGAAAAATTGACCTCCCCTTTTTGTTGTTATGCCTTCATGATAAATAAGCATTCAAAACAAAAAAGAAGAAAGAAGAGAATGGTCATCAACTACAGACCATTAAATGCCATTACTCAACCTTTTCCATATCCCATTCCCCATAAAAACTATTTCCTGGAGAAAGTAGCAACATGTAAATATTTCTCCTAATTTGACTGCAAGTCAGGGTTTTACCAAATCAAGGTCAAAGAAGTAGATAGAGAAAAGATAGCGTTCAGCTACCCATTCGGCCATTATCAGTGGACTGTTATGCCATTTGGCTTAATGAATGCCCCAACATTTTATCAAGCCCATATGGATAACATTTTTAAATGTACTTCTCAATTTTTGTGTGTATATATTGATGACATACTAATTTTCAGTAATTCTCTTACTGACCACTACTCTCATCTCCTAAAATTATTTGAGCTGACAGAAGCTGTAGGAATTGTATTATCAGATACGAAGATCTAACTATGCAAAATAGAATGCAACTTCCTTGGAATGATAATCCAAGATCCAAAACTTCAGATCTAGCCGTACACAAAGGAAAAAATTATCAATTTTTCAAAAAAGCTCAAGAAACCAAAGCTTTAAGCCTTTTTGGGATTATTAAATTATTTGAATAGCTTTTATCCTAACTCTGGTGAAGATAGGTTCATACTCTAGGAACTTCTCCAAAAAAAAAGCATTCTAGTGGAAAGACGAACACACAGCTATTATCATAAAGATCAAATCCAAGGTGGCTTTACTTCCACAACTCCATATCCCAAAATTAGATCATTTTTTAGTTTACACTGGTGCCTCTGATATTGTATGGGGAGGCGTACTTATTTGTATATTTGCTAATAAAGAATTTGTTTGTGAATTCTCTAGTAGAGTATTCATGACTGATGTTCTCAAGTGGATCTCTTCTGATAAAGAGATTTACGTTGTAAAGAAATGCTTAGAGAAGTTTATGTTGAAACTTTTACATCTGTCACACTTTGTTGTAAAAACCAATTGCATTAGACTTTTGATCTTTAGAGAAAAAGATCATGATCAGAATGATGGTCGCGGTAAATATATTAGATGGCAGGCCTTTTTTAACCAATTTAACTTCTCTATAGAACATATTAAAGGTACTGATAATATTACAACTGACTGGCTCAGTCAAAATCTTTCTGCTACTTTAATGCATCAACCCATTCCTAGATTCAACTTAACAAGGATCTATAACCAAGGATTTGCCTCCATGAACGTTCTTGTCTAAGAATAAATCCTCTGAGAAGGGTTGCATCCGTGGTATACCTGGATATCTTATGCAACAGGACAAGATCTATAGATGTCTTGTACCACCACCATACATGCAAATCGTCATCAGAAAATTGGTCTAATTACTATTGAAAGGCTTAATAGTGATTTTCTATTCCACCAGTTCACTGAATTATTAAAACATCCTCTCTGGACATGGATGATAAGGATAAGGTCATCCCGTAATGAACATCGCTACCGATGATACGGTCCACACCGTATCCATGAAGAAGAAAATTATGACCAAGACACCATAGTTCATACCATCATTCAAAGACAACTATAATGGGAATCATACTTCTACATCACTCCTTACTGTCATGCATGTGATGCTGGACCCTAGCATTGACATCTTTCCAATACATTCTAGCTAAGGTGTCTCTTTCAACCAATAAGTGAAGATGACCTGTTGACTGAAGCGAAAGCAATGTTGGACCCACTAAGCCAGATGTCCTCATCTAGCGCGTCTAATAGAATATCATTATAACTTATTTTTTAGCTATAAAGCATGATGCGACATGACACTACCTTGGTAAAGATTCTAGGAAGGACCTCCCAATTGCTATAAATAAGACTCTCCTCTATTGAGTTAGCATTAAAAAAATTCTAAGCATTTTAGAGGTCTTGTAGCTTTGTTTAAAGAGTATGCTCTTCTCTTGCCCTTTTTTGAAGGATCCTAAGAAGAAAAAATTCAAACAAATATTTGTATAAAGAGTGTAATAGTTTTGAGTGATAATAGTGAATCCGTAGCCATTCGGCCCCTGCCTACAGTCGTAAGTTTTTCTGTAACAACTGCTATTGGGAGGAAGCATTTGTTGATGTAAAAATCTTGGTATCAGAGCCAACAGTGATATTTTGTATCTACATCTGTAAGAATTTCTTGAAAGACTTTTAAGTTTTCTTACTTTGAAAAATCTTTTGGGAAAAGTTATTGCATCGAGTCCCTGGCCGTTATTAATTGTCATAGGCCCTTTTTCTCTGCATCTTTGTTTTCCTGACCAGAATGTTCTCGCTTACCGTAACCTTAACCTCTTATCAATGGAATTTGGTAAATCCTAGATTTCTTCTACAGGAGAAATTCTTAATGAATTTGAGATATAAGGAATGTATGAACTTCTTCCTTTTATTCTTGAGCAGTTATCTGAATGTCCTGACATAGAAATTACCGAAAAAAATCTTGAAAAGGAAAATAGTCTGTATAAACCTCATGCTATTAAAGTTTCACATGTCTATAAAAAATCTGAGCTTTTAAAGTCTAAGTTTGTTTATAAGTCTACCTATTTATCTTTTGTTAAATTAAGAATCAAATCAATTGAACTCACTCTGAGCTATAAGCCCAAAAGAAATTTCCAAACAAATTTGTTGTCTTTATTACCTGAACCTGAGATTAACTATATCCGATCTCATGAAGATGTCAAGTTTGTCTATTTTGGTCTTATCTAAATACATATTACCCCATTGATTCTTGGTAATATCACGCCTGTTATATATTTAGCTCTGTGTGATAGATACCAAGTCAGTTTTAAACATGCATGTCAATTATCTAGTCTTGGTCGCTTAAATGATGAAGTTATCTATTTTGAGTTTTATCCAAATCTCTCTGTCACAGTCCGCGATCCAGGATGTAAAGAGGTAAAGTTTGGTTCTTTGGATTGTTGGGGTTTTTTCACCTTTTTATTTGGATTAGATATATTTGGTGAGTTTAAGTATTCTTCAATTAACATATATATTGTGTATAGTATGACTAATACCAACCATCCAAAAATTCTTGAGAGTCTTCCTTATGCCCATAAACTTAGTGGAACTTTACAATTGCAAAAAGGCCATATAGAGTCTATTGAAATCCCTTCTGATTGAAAGCTTGATTGGCTAAAAAATGTTTCTCCAAAAATTAAAATCCAAGCTACTTTGCATAAGAGTGATGGTAAAACCATCATTATACTTCTAAGATCTTTTTATATGAATAATTATTCTATTTTTTCTCCTTTTAGACCCTCTACCTCTTCCTCTAGAAGTGTTGTCAAAATAGGCCATATCTTAATAGAAGATGAAGAGATCAACTAAGGCCCTGATCCCAAAGATCAGTTACCTTGCACTTTAATGAGTCTTCCTAGGGAAGATAAACTAAAATTATATATAGAAAATAAGGTCAATCTGTATAGAGGTGGAAGGTGGCCTGCACATAAAGAAATATACAAGCAACCAGAAGGTCTTGTCCAATATTTTTTAGCAGCATTCCAAGGAGATATTGAACCTTCAAATTTATTCAAGCATAGAAACTATGTTTCTAGATTTAATTCTCATCTCTTTAAAAAATTTGATGACCTTTGTAAAGATGTTTTATACATCAGAAATAGTTTAGATAAACTAACTATTCTTGAAGACAATACCAACCAAGTCTGTACAAATATGCAAAATCAGTTATTTTCTATAGATTCTAAATTAGCAGCATTAGATGAGAGCCTTGACTGGTTAGTCAAGCAAGATCAGGAAGCCGAAGCACAAGTTTTGGCAATCACATATGAGGTTAATTTTAGTTAAACTCTTTATACAAATATTTGTTTGAATTTTTTATTCTCAAGATCCTTAAAAAAAAGGTAAGAGAAGAGTATACTCTTTGAACAAAGTTACTAGACTCCTAAAATGCTTAGAATTTTTTTGATGATAAATCAATAGAGGAGAGTCTTATTTATAGCAACTGGGAGGTCCTACCTAAAATCTTTGCCAAGGCAGTGTCATGTCCCATCATGCTTTACAGCTTAAAAGTAAGCTACAATGATATGTTGTTAGATGCGCTGGATGAGGATGTCTAGCTTGGTGGGTCCAAAATTACTTCTGCTTCAGTTAGTATGTCTTTTCACTTATCAGCTAAAAGAGACACCTTAGCTAAAATGTACTGGAAAGATACCAGGGCTGTGGTCTAGCTTCACATGCTTGATAGCGAGGAGTGATGTAGAAGTATGATTCCCATTCTAATTGTCTTCGAATGATGGTATGAACTATGGTGTCTTGGTCATGATTTTCTTATTCATGGATACGGTGTGTACCATATCTAGATACCCATCGGTAGAGATGTTCATTACGGGATGACCTTATCTATAGCAGCCATGTCTAGAGAGGACATTTTAATAATTTAGTGAGTTGGTGGAATAGAAAATCACTATTAAGCCTTTCAATAGTAATTACACCAGTGTTTCGATAGTGATCTACATGTATGGTGGCGGTAAAAGACATCTATAGATCTTGTCCTACTACATAAGATATTTGAGTATACTGCGGATTCAACCCTTCTCAAAGAATTTATTCTTAGACAAGAATGTTCATGGAGGCAAATCCTTGGTTATAGATCCTTGTTAAGTTCTATCCAAGAATGGATTGCTGTAATATTATTAGTACCTTTAATATGTTCTATAGAGAAGTTAAATTGGTCAAAAAAGGCCTACCATCTAATATATTTACCGTGACCATCTTTTCAACCGTGATCTTTTTCTCTAAAGGTCAGAAGTCTAGTACAATCAATTTTTACAACAAAGTACGACATATACAAAAGTTTCAACATAAACTTCTCTAAGCATTTCTTTACATCATAAATCTCTTTATCAAAAGAGATTCACTTGAGAATATCAGTACTAAATACTCTACTAAAGGATTCATAAATGAATTCTTTGTTAGCATATATACAAACAAGTACGCGTCCCCATGCAATATCGAAGGCATCAGTGTAAACTAGAAAATGATCTGATTTTGGGATATGGAGTTGTGGAAGTAAAGCCACCTTGGATTTGATTGTTTGGATAGTAAATGTGTGTTCATCTTTCTACTGGAATGCTTTTTTTTTTTGGAAAAGTTTCTGGAGTATGAACCTGTCTTCACTAGAGTTAGGATAAACACTATTCAAATAATTTAATAATCCCAAAAAAGCTTGAAGCTTTGGTTTGTCGAGATTTTTTAGAAAATTGATAATTTTATCCTTTATGTGTGGTTCGATCTAAAGTTTTGAATCTTGGATTATCATTCTAAGGAAATTGCATTCTATTTTGCAATAGTTGGATCTTTGTATCTGATAATACAATTCTTGCAGCTTCTGTCAGCTCAAATAATTTTAAGAGATGAGAGTAGTGTTCAGTAAGAGAATTACTAAAAATTAGTATGTCATCAATATATACACACAAAAATTGATGGTCTTGATAAAATGCTGGGGCATTCATTAACCCAAATGGCATAACAGTCCACCGATAATGGCCGAATGAGCAGCTAAACGCTATCTTTTCTCTATCTACTTTTTTGACCCTAATTTGGTAAAAGCTTGACTTACAGTCAAATTGGGAGAAGTATTTACATGTTGCTACTTTCTCCAAGAGATAGCTTTTATTGGGAATGGGATATGGAAAAGGTTGAGTAATGGCATTTAATGGTCTATAGTTGATGACCATTCTCTTTTTTTTTCTTTTTTCTTTTGAATGCTTATTTACCATGAAGACATAACAACAAAAATGGGAGGTTGATTTTTATATAAAACCATTACTTTCTAGTTCCTTGAATTGTAGTTCCATATCATTGTAATTTTGCGTTAGTATTAGGATCTTTTTCTAATCTTCATATGTTTTTCTTCAATGATCTTAATGTTCATCTCAGGCATAGATTTGGACCAGAAATGCTGAGGGTTGTCAGAATAGATAGTGGTTCTAATATTTTCTCCAATGATTTTGATCTAGGCAGGAATTACTACTTCAGGTATTTGGGCCATTGAACTTGATACTCTTAGTGGTAGAACCATAAGGTGGGTATCTGTCAATAAAAGCACCACCTAGTAAAATATCAACAGGCATCCTATCTAAGGCAAAGAAATCACATTAGAATATTTTATCTTGGATTCTAAGGGTTTATTGGTGCTTGTATTTATTAGAGAAAAAACTATTTCCTTGGACATCCAGGCTCTTATAAGTTAGAGTTTCATCCAATGTATTCTAGTCATGGATGATCTATAATTTTGCAAAAAAGAGAGAAGCTCTGGTATTTATTTGTGCATCTACTAGTTTGCCATTTATTTTTAATGTTATGAATTGGGAAAACTTGCCATTTATCAACTGAGTAAGGTAAGCTGGCTATGGAAATTATAAGGGAGGTATACTAGTATATACCAATTTTTGTCTCTATGGGTCTTGTACAACAGCTTGCTCAGAGTAGATGGCTTCTTCTTCTTCTTCTTCTCTAAGATTATTGCATTCACCCTGATAGTGATCTTGGTCTGAATAAAAAGAGCTTTCTACTTCTTCATCCTTTTCTTCTTTTGGTGTGGGTAATAGAATATTCCATTGTGGCTCTATTGTTGGTGCTAAAATTTCTCTTGGAGGTTATGTATTGGTGAATTTAT